>OY728159.1:1204764781-1205364781 GCA_963277665.1 Viscum album | reverse complement strand
GAGCCGCCACCCCCTTCCATTGGTTTTCTTCTTTTTTTCCCTCCCTTCTCTTTTCCCCGCTCGGCCAACCCTTCTCCTTCCCTTCCTCTCTTGCATGTGCAACCAACCCTCCCCCTTCCTCTCTTCTCTCCTCCACTCGGCCCACTCCCATCTACCCCTCTCCATTCTTCCGCTCACCCAGGTCGTGCCCCCTCCGCCTACTGCTCCTCCTGTTCGGCCGCCCTTCCTCCAACAGGTCGTCGGCCAAACCTCCCCTCCTCCTTTCCTGGACCGACAAGCCGACGCCCCTGCCTCTGCTCACCGAACAACAGCTCTGCAACCCCCTCTTCTCAACGGACAGCTGCTAAAACCCCCTCTGCTTGCCGAACAGCAGCTCCGCAACCCCCTCTGCTCACTGAACTGCTGTCGCAACCCCCTTCGCTCACCGGACAGTCGCCGCGCCACCCCACTGTTTTCTTTCCGACGTTTTCTGTGGTCGGAGGTTTGATTTTAATTTATTTATCTTGATTTTTTTTAATTGATAATTGATTTATTTAGTTATTATTGAATTTGTTTATCTGCTAATTAATAAATTAAATTTTTTTTAGTTGCTGATCAACTTATTTAATTTTTTTAAGTGTTAATTAATTAATTTAATTACTATTGAATTTGTTTATCTTTTAATTAATTAATTAAATTTATTTCATTGTTAATAAAATTATTTAATTAGTTTGGTTTAATTGTTAATTAATTAATTTATTTATTATTGATCTTTTTTAATGGTTAAATAAATTATTTAACTACTGATGTTTTTTTTATGGACCGCTGATGTTTCATTGGGTTGGCATTGAGGTTATTTGGTCTATTGTTTTAGGACCTTTTTGACGGATCCATGCGGTGTGACCATTTTGCAGTGGGAGTGTTGCGCTGTATCATTTTTCATAATTTTAGGTAGGTGGTTTCGCATTCTTAGGTTATGTGATCAATTAGTATGCTGGTTTAATTAAATTGATATGTCTTTTATTTACCTGCTGTTGTGAGTTATTGGTGTGGTTCATAGGATTTGGTGTTTTATTTTTTTTAGCAGCATGTTTAGGTTGTCTGGTTTTTACTATATTGTACCTTTGGTCTTTGGAAAAATGATGCAGTTGAAATTTGATTCATGTTACAGTCCTAGCGTGCGTTTGAGTGAGTCTTGTCACTAAGGATTCTGTTGTATTATTTTCTTTAAAACTACTAGACCATTTGTTTTCAAATGTCTGTTAAATTTTAGTTTGGTTCTTTGAATTACGTAGTTATTTGACTGTGTAGTTCTTGCACGTTGTTTTTTGGTTTCTGAGTATTTTTGTCATGTGTAATACCTTTTATGGTTGTTTGTTTATTCATTTATATTGAATGTTGAGCACAAAAGGGGAAGCCGGGGTACTAGGTGGGCGGACTAGACTAGCATGCTAGTGATACGGGAGTGGCTCCGGCCCAGTTTCACGTAGCTGGATTGACGCTTACAACACTAACTAAACTTTGTATGATGACTAGAGACCACTAGGTTATGGAGGTGTTTCCCTACTTGTGGCTCATGCATGGGAACGTATGATATGGATTCTTTGTTACACCGAGATGTTAGGTTCTAGGGCCCCACAAAACATTAGTTCCTTAGGGCCTCCCCCACTTTTGTTGCTCTTGTGTGATTATATACTCATCACTGGTTGATTGTTTGATTTCTGTGGTGTAAAAAGGTAAGAATGGTTTCATTTTATTTTAGTACCAAAAACCCCGTTCCCTATTTAAAACTATATTTCTTTAAAAACTGTTTTCATTAAAGTTGTTAGTGCATTTGATAATTTTCTATAATTCAATCCTACAAACTGTTCTAGTCACCTAACATTTACATACAGAATCATTTTCTCTGGTGCCAACATATTGAGCGAGTGCACACACCCTACTTACACCCTTGGGTGTAAGTAGATCTGATTATTTCTGATGTAGGGAAAGACAAAGGTTTTGAGTGCGGTGGTCCGAGTTGTCAGCTGCTTCTTCTGACTTGGCGTTGGTGGTGAAGGTCGGACGGTGGTATCCCTCTATCAGGTGACGGTTGCGGAATTGGTTTTTGGCCACCCCGTTTTGGAGTTATTTGTGGTTGAGTTGTAGTTGTTTTTGAGACTCACTTTTGCTATTTAAAGACTTGTGGTTGCGACTCTATTTTTGTGTTTAGTTTACTTGTGGTTATTCCTGGTTGTTTATACGGGTAAATCGTACCCAAAGTTTCAATTTGATACTCGGGCACTTGTGCTAGCCCGTGGGGATCGGGAATGCCCTTCGAGCCTTGACGCGGGCCGGGTCGGGCGTCGTGTTGATGGAGACCCGATTCGGTTCATGACAAAATGGTATCGTAGGCAGGTTTAACTCTTTGTTTATGTTTTTTGGAAAGAGTCTGGATAGACATGAGTAAGAACTATTGGGGCTCGGAATTCTAGTCACGAGTAGGGTGCCTGGCCAGCACACCTCCTGACAGAAACAGAGTCTCCATGGGATGTCAAGATGCTTGTTTGACTTCCATTCTAGGTGAGACGTACAGGTTGTAGACTGTGCGTGGACACCGGGCAGAAAAGTAGTGTTTTGACATAATGTTATTTTTACAATTTTGGTTGACTGCTGATTATTTATCTTGCTGAAAATTTGTTTTCTTTGAGATATGAGATATTTATGGTGTTATTTTATAACTTTTTCTCCTTCCATCAACATGCCTCCCCGGAGGGCTTCCACACACCCACAAGAGGAATCCGGAGAGAGTTCTCCCACGCTACTTGATCAGAGATTGGTAGAGGTCGTGGTCTGAGCTGTTCAAGCTTTCGGAAAAGGGGTGAATCATACTCCTGTCCCTATTCTAGTTAGAGGGGATCAATCTGGCTCCAATAAGGATAGATCTCATGAGTTTTTTAAGAATAATCCTCCTTCTTTTCGAGGTTGTTTAGAACCTCAGGAGGCAGAAGAGTGGCTTGAAAATATAGAACGCATGTTCGAATTCCTTGACATGCCCGAGGAAGTCAGGGTAAAGTGTGCCACTTTCCAGCTAGAGGGTTCCAGTCGAAAATGGTGGGAATCAGTGGTACAGGCCGGGAAACATGAGCATATGAGTTGAAAATACTTCAAAGTTATCTTCAACCAGCAGTACTATCCAGAGTTCCTGGCCTACGCTAGATCCCGGTAGTTCATGGATCATTCTCAAGGGAATCAAACAGTGATAGAGTATGTGAGCCGCTTCGCTGAGCTAGTGCGATACGCACCTAATATTATTTCAAGTGAATAACTGGAAGATCAAAAGTTTGAGAAGTACCTTTGACCGGAAATCCACTCTTTGATTTTCTTATTCAAGATGGAGACTTATGCCGAGGTGGTCGATCGTGCTTGCATGGTCGAGATTGACGAGAGAGGAAATTTGGGGTTTTCTGGATTAGTGTCTAGATTTGGCAGTGGCAGTTATTCAGAGAAGAAGAGGAAGCGTGATGAGAAGTGGAAGAAGAGTGGTGGAAGCTCAAGCCATCCCTCCGGGAAGACTCCATCTGCGGTATATGATACGAGTGTCATTGTGTTCCATCAGTGCGGAAGTGCAGGGCACATATGATCTGTATGTCCCACCCCTCCCAGGCCTTACTACCGGTGTGGGATCATGGGGAATGTACAGTGCTTTTCAGAGTGATGCGCCCTCACCAGAGTGGGACTAGATCTGTGGCTTCTGGGGGAGTATCAGTGCAGTCAAATCCGACCAGGACACAGGGATCTCGGTTTGGTGGTCTTGGTGGCAGAATAGGATCATCATCCAGGAAGAGCCAGATTAGGGCAGAGCCACAGGCGAGCGGTCGTTATCAGGCAGGGGCCAGATATTTTCTTGTTGTGGATCAGACACCAGTGGGATCTGATGCAGGACCTTCGACTATTCGATGTACCATTCTGATTGCATCTTCTATAGCTGCATTTTTATTTGATATTGGTGCTTCAGTTTCATTTATATCTTCCCATCTTGTGAACTTGTTGATCATCACAACAGAGCTTTTATCTATTGCAATAAAGTTAGTGACACCGCTGGGTAAGAAAAAGGGGTAGGGTATTAGGTTCCCATCGTGCGCACTCTCTATGTCTGGATTCGAGATAGAGTGGGATTTATTGGTCATTGATATGGACCTATTTGATGCGATCCTCAGAATGGACTGGCTGGTGCGCTTTCAAGCGCATATTGACTGCTATCGGTGCTGAGTCAGCATTACAGCACCAGATGGGAGTCCTCAGATATTTTATGGAGAATGGGACACCCGGTCAGGTCGCGTGGGACCTCCACTCCCTGAGTTGGTAAACCTTTCTTATCAATTGTCATCACTCGCATTGGAGGACGATGGTGGTGTTTCTCAGGGCAGGTTTCCTCGTGTAGTGGATGAGTTCCCAGATGTCTTCCTAGATGATTTTTTAGGCTTACCCTCAAAGCGGGACGTGGAGTTCTCGATTGAGTTGATGGTGGGAACACAGCCTATATCTCTTCCCTCATATCGCATGGCCCCCACCTAATTGAGGGAATTAAAGATACAACTGGATGATTTGGAATCCAAAGGATTCATTCACCCGAGCGTCTCTCCTTGGGCCGCCCCAGTTATATTCGTGAAGAAGGTCGATGAAACCCTCTGGTTGTGCATTGATTACCAGAAATTGAATAAGGTGACCATCAAGAATAAATACCCTTTTCCTTGGATTGATGATTTTTTCGACAAGTTGAAGGGAGAAAAGTGGTTCTCCTTGATTTATTGGCGTTCGGGATACCACCAGCTCAGGGTGAGAGAAGCAGATATCTTGAAGATGGCTTTCTGAAGTAGGTATGGTCACTTCAAGTACTTGGTCATGCCTTTTGGATTGACAAATTCTCGTGTAGTTTTTATGGAGCTCATGAATAGGGTGCTCCACCAATATCTCGACTCATTTTTTGTGGTATTTTTGGATGATATCCTAGTTTATTCGGGATCTGAGGAGGATCATGAGCATCACCTGTGCATTGTTTTGGTCACTTTGCGGGATCACCGCCTGTATGCCAAACGCTCGAAATGCACATTTTGGACTAGGGAAGTGAGGTTTCTGGGACATGTTGTCTCAGAACAAGGGGTTTCAGTGGATCCTGAGAAGATCAGGGCAGTTATGTCGTGGGAGCAGCCAATGAATGTGTTTGAGATTAGGAGTTTTTTGGGCCTAGCAGGCTATTGCAGGCATTTTGTACTAGACTTCTCACAGATCGCCTCCCCCATGACTGCAATCACCCGGAAAGGGGTGAAGTTTGAGTGGAGCCTACAATGTCAGGCATCCTTTTAGGAGTTGAAGTGGCAGTTGACCACCGCACATGTTTTGACCGTACCAGAATCTGGAAAGGTCTATGTTGTTTATTGTGATTCTTCATGTATGGGCCTTGGATGTGTGCTCATGCAGGATGACCATGTGGTGGTTTATGGTTCTATCCAGCTTTGGCCTCTTGAGAAGAATTATCCGACTCATGACTTAAAGTTGGCAGCAGTGATGCACGCCCTGAAGGCTTGGCGTCGCTATCTCTTTGGGATAAATTTGTGGTATATTCTGACCATAAGAGCCTAGCCTAAATTTTTTCTTAGAAGGATCTCAATTTGAGGTAGCGCCACTAGATCGAGTACTTGCAGGGTTTTGACTTGGAAATTTCCTATAATCCGGGTAAGGGTAATGTGGTAGCAGACGCTTTGAGCAGAAAAGTACTGGTGCAGGCATTGTGGAAGTCCAGTGATGAGTGGACTTTGATGGGGCTCTTCGCATAGATGCACTTGGAGAGCAGGGAGTACAGCGGAGGTACTTTTTTGGCTAGCATTCAGTTGACTCCCGCTCTTCTAGAGTTGCTACAGTGGGAGAATCCTAGTGACGAGCTGTGTCAGTAATCTATGTAGCTTCTTCGTGTAGGGGAGACTCCTTCAGATTGGTCTTTGTCTCCCGAGGGGATCTTGTGCATCAAATGACGTGTTGTGGTTCCGTTGTCTCTGTGGAAGGTGGTGATGTAGGATAGCCACCAGTCTCAGTTGGCCATCCATCCTGGTACCACCAAGATGTATTACGATATTCGTTGTCAATTCTGGTGGCCATGTATGAGACAAGACATAGCTGACTTTGTATCGAGATGATAAACTTGCCAACATGTGAAAGCAGAGCATTAGAGACCATCTGGCCTACTCCAGCAATTACCGATTCCTACTTAAAAGTGGAAAGAGGTCACCATGGACTTCATTATTGGATTTCCTCATACACATCGGGGGAGGAATGCTATCTGGGTAGTGATTGATAGCTTGACCAAGTCAGTTCACTTTATCCCGATCAGAGATACATCTAAGGTGGAGGAGCTGGGTCATTTTTTTGATCAGGAGGTGGTCAGAATTCATGGTGTGCCATCAGCAGTTGTTTCTGACAGGGACCCTCACTTTACATCTCGGTTTTGGGGAGGCCTCCAGAAGGCTTTGGGGTTATAGATTAAGATGAGCCCGACATACCATCCTCATACTGATGGCCAGATGGAGCGGGCAAATCTGATTCTAGAAGACATGCTTCGATCATATGTGTTAGACTTTGGAGGATCATGGGATATCCATTTGGAATTGGTTGAGTTTACTTATAATAATAGTTACCATTCTCCCATCAGAAAGGCACCCTTCGAGGCGCTCTATGGATCTCCTTTTCGGTCTCCTTTGTGTTGGGCTAAGGTAGGAGAGACCTCACTCTATGGACCGAGCCTTGTTCAGGAGACTTCTAAGAAGGTCAAGCTGATTAGACAGCGGTTGTTGATAGCTCAGAGTCACCACAAATCTTATGCAGACTGGAGGCATCAGGATCTTGATTTTTCAGTGGGGGACAGAGTTTTCTTGAAGGTGGCCCCTCATTTGGGTCACCGCCACTTGGGAAAGCATGGATTGTTGACACCGAGATGTTTTGGGCCTTTCTAGATTACTGAGCGGATTGGAAAGGTGGCTTATAGGTTAGCTTTGCCTTCACTGTTGATGTCGATTCATGATGTATTTCATGTCTCCCAACTAAAAATGTATAACCCTGATCTGTCACATGTGTTGAATTGGGAGGAGTTGGAGATTGAACCAGACTTATCAGTGTTTGAGTGACCAGTGCGGGTAGTGGATTCACAGGAGAAGGTGTTGTGTGGGATGTCCAGTCCATTGGTTCATATTCTCTAGCAGCATGGGAATGATGAGCACAAGACTTGGGATTTGAAGTCGTGGGTTGAGCAAGAGTTCCCTTTTCTATTATCTGATCAGGCATCGAGTTGACTTTCCGTGGGCGGAAAGTTTTCATGGTGGGGAGAATTGTTGCACCAGGACTTCACGTATGGTATGTTTTTAATTTTAATTTTAATTTTATAAGTTCATCTTCCCTTTTCATAATTATTTAGTTGGAAAGCATGTCGAGCCTGACGTGTGGTGCACTTCATGCGTGGGTCAGCGGACCTTTGTTTGGCAAAGCTTGACGTGTGGGCAGGGCACGGGAAAAGTCGCACAGCCCGCTCGATGCATGAGCGGACCTCTTTACTATTACCGTTTAAAGCCAGTTTTTTATTTTAAATTTATTTATTTTATTTTAGTTTGTTTTTCTTATTTTATCTCCCTAATTTCTTCCCCCATTCCTCCCTATTTTATTTTATTCCAATTTATTTTATTTTATTTTATTTTATTTTATTTTATTCTTTCTTTCTTTTTTTCTTTTTATATTCTATTTTTATTTGATTTTTCTTTTCTTTTTATTTTATCTCTTTTCCATTTTTTTTTCTCTCCCCCCCTAAACCCTACCATAGATGCCACCCCACTTCGGTTATTTTTCTTTTTTTCCCTCCCTACTCTTCTTCCCCGCTCGACCAGCCCTTCTCCTTCCCCTCCTCTCTTGCCTGCGCGAACAACCCTTCCCCTTCCTCTCCTCTCTACTCTACTCGGCCCCCTCCCATCTACCCCTCTCTTTTCTTCCGCTCAACCAGGTCGTGCCCCCTCCACCTGCTTCTCCTCATGTTCGGCCACCCTCCCTCCAACAGGTCGGCGGACACACCTCCCCTCCTCTTTTCCCGGACCGACCAGCTGGTGCCCCTTCCTCTGCTCGCTGGATAGAAGCTCTGCAACCCTTTCGCTCACCGGACAGCCACTACAACCCCCTCCGCTTGCCAGACAGCAGCTCTGCAACCCCCTCCACTCGTTGGACAGCCACCATAACCCCCTTTGCTCACTGGAAAAGCGTCGCGCCGCCCCTCGATTTTCTTTCTGATGTTTTCTGGGGTCGGAGGTTTGATTTTAATTTATTTAACTTGATTTTTTTTAATTGTTAATTGATTTATTTATTTATTATTGAATTTTTTTATCTTCTAATTAATTGATTAATTTTTTTAGTTGTTGATCAAATTATTTAATTTTGTTTAAATTTTAATTAATTAATTTAATTATTATTAAAAAAATTTATATGTTAATTAATTAATTAAATTTGTTTAGTTGTTAATCGAATTATTTAATTATTTTGGTTTAATTGTTAATTAATTAATTTAATTATTATTTAACTTGTTTAATGGTTAACTGAATTATTTAATTGCTGATGTTTTTTTTATGGACCGCTAATGTTTTACTAATTTGGAATAGAGGTTATTTGGTCCACTATTTTAGTACCTTTTTGACAGATCCGTACAGTGTGACCGTTGCGCAGCGGGAGTGTTGAGCTGTATCATTTTTCGTATTTCGAGATAGGTGGTTTCACATGCTTATGTTATCTGATCAATTAGTCAGATGGTTTAATTAAATTGATATGACTTTTATTTACCTGCTTCTATGAGTTGTTGGTGTGGTTGATATGATTTTCCATTTTATTTTTATTAGCAGCATGTTTAAGTTGTCTAGTTTTTACTATATTGTGGCTTTAGTCTTTGGAAAAATGCTGCAGTTGAAATTTTATTCATGTTGCAGTCCTAGCGTGCGTTCAAGTGAGTCTTGGAACCAAGGATTGTGTTGTTTTATTTTCATTAAAACTACAAGACCATTTGTTTTCAAATGCAAGTTAAATTTTAGTTTGTTTCGTAGAATTGTGTAGTTATTTGACTGTGTAGTTCTTTCACAATGTGTTTTGGTTTCTGATGATTTTTCTCATGTTTAATACCTTCAATGATTGTTTTTTTATTCATTTATATTGAACTTTGAGCACAAAAGGGGAATCCTGGGTACTAGGTGGGAGGACTAGACTAGTATGCTAGTGATACAGGAGTGGCTCTGGGCCAATTTCAATTAGCTGGATTGACGCATACAACACTAACTAAACATTGGATGATGAACGGAGACCACTAGGTTATGGAGGTGTTTCCCTACTAGTGGCTCGAGCTCAGGAATGTATGATATGGATTCATTGGTACACCGAGACGTGAGGTTCTAGGGCCCCACACATCTTTAGTTCCTTAGGGCCTCTCCCAATTTTGTTGCTCTTGTGTGATTATATACTAATCACTAGTTTATTGTGTGATTTATGTGGTGTAAAAAGGTAATAGTGTTTTCATTTTCATTTAGTACCAAAAACCCCATTCCCTATTTAAAACTATCTTTCTTTAAAAACTGTTTTAATTAAATTTGTTAGTGCATTTGTTTATTTTCTATAATTCAATCCTACAAACTATTATGGTCACCTAACCTTTACATGCAGAATCTTTTTCTCTGGTGCCAACATATTGAACGATTGATCACACCCTACATACACCCTTGGGTGTAACTAGATCTGATTATGTCTGATGCAGGGAAAGACAAAGGTTTTGAGAGTGGTGGTCCGAGTTGTTAGTTGCTTCTTCTAACTTGGCTTTAGTGGTGAAGGTCGTACGGTGGTATCCCTCCATCAGGTGACGGTTGATGACTTGGTTTTTTGTTACCCCTTTTTGTATTTAGTTGTGGTTGGGTTGTAGTTGTATTTGAGACTCACTGTTGTTGTTTAAAGACTTGTGGTTGCAACGCTGTTTTTGAGTTCAGTTTACTTGTGGTTATTCCTGGTTGTTTATACGAGTAAATAATTCCCAATGTTTCAATTTGATACCCGGGAACTTGTGCCAGCCCGTGGGGATCGGGAACACCCTTCGGGCCTTTCTGCGGGCCGGGTCGGGCATCGGGTTGATGGCAACCCGATTCGGTTCGTGAAAATAACATATCATAAATAAAAAATGTTTTAAGACATTATCCAAAAAATAAAATCTTATTAAAAACATAGAGTGTTTCTTATTCTTATAAATAAATGTATTATTGGCACATGGAAAATATTTTCATTGAATCTTCCATATGATATAATATCAATTCAGTATATATTTTATTAATTCAACTTCAAATTTTAATGAGGTGGTGAGACTCCCATATTTGAGATCGTAGAGTTTTGAATTGGTGATGTCGTATGGTATCCCTTAATGAAATATTATTATTATATAGTGGAAGGTATTATACACTTCTAAACATTTGTATAGTGTCATTGTAATTATATTATATACTAGAATATTATCATCTTAATTACAGTCTTGATAGGAATGTTGGATCACAACATTTCACCTAGTCATAATTCTACAACCTCTAAGAAAGTATATAATAGAATAGTGGATATGTTGAATACTCAATAAGAACGTGACGAGGGAATCCAAATCTGATTTAGAAAAAGAAAGGGTGATGATTTCAATATCATATATTTGGATTATTGTGATTATACCTTGAGCATCTGTGATTAAAGAATCAATTTTACCATAAATGTAACTGAAATCCAAAATCATTGATCATGATTTTCTATAAATGAGTCCTTCTCCATACATGCATTTTTTCTTAAGCACCAAAATTGTTAATTTTAAATCTCAATTTCAATATCTTCTAGGACAACCAGTGACCATAATACACTACAATATCCCCTTCCTAGGGTCAAGTGGGCATCATTAAAGAATTTATAAATGATGGATCATTAACTTAAATGGGCCACACCTTATAGATCAAGAGAAGAACACTAGATTTCAAGAGATATATACTTTCTTTATTACCCTTATGGTTGGCCGCATTTTCAAATTATCACAAGACCCAAAACCCTATGATACAAACCACACCTTTTTTATAGAATTTTTTATATATATTATCCACATTTTTAAAACATGCCATGAGAAACAGTTGGTGGTACACAAAATAACAAGGATATCAAGGTTTATTCCAAGTTAATTCCAACGAAACAATTCCCATTCACCCACCATTATATGGATTTATTCAATATACACATTTATCTAGTTGTAATGAGAACATTTTGACACTAAGGGAATTAATTTCCATAGAATACGATTATTAGTGGGGATAGATTTGTGTTTGTATCACTATAATTTGAAATTGATCTTATCCAGTATGATATTTCACCAAATCCCATTATCTCAGGGGTACGAACCCTTCTAGACAGTATTGATGTGATGATAATCAGAAATAAATAACCTATATATGATTGATGGAGTGAATACACAATGGTCCTATATATATTCCATAATTGTATTATAAAGGAATGATTTGTGATCTTTATCCATCACAACGTTGAGAAGACTTGGGGTTTTAGTGGCCCCTAAAATATCATTCCAAATAGGGACACATTGGGAAGAATATTGCGTTTCCTATTGATTTTTCAGTCCAAAATGAGTTCTCTCATCATCCAATGATCTATATTGCTAACTATCAAAATTATTAAAGGGTTCTCTATAGGTTTCCCCCAAGATGATAAAGTGTAGATCTTCAATTTAATTCCTTCTTTTTCACAAGGTTTCTCTAGAATTTATCATCCCACCTAGTGTAAAATCCTTCTACATGAGAATCCTATAAAAACCCTTTAAAGATATTTTCAATTTTTTTAATAATTATCATAGGAGCCTTAATATGTGATAATATGTCTTTAGTAATTGATGATTTTACACTATTATGTGAGTCATTGTCCCTCTAAAATATTAAAATTGGATTCTCTAGTAAGTTATATAGCTTATGATTCTTTCAATGAGATGATAAATATTGTGGATAAAGATACATCCAATAGATAGCGGGGCTCTATGTTTTATAATTTGGAATCATCCATTGGAAAACATCATTGATATTTTGTTGAAAATAGATCTCCAACTCGAGTATCTTCTATATATTATCACGTTAGTTTTTCTAGTACTTATGAGTGGTTCACTCTTTAATCTATTTATATTCAGGATATCTAGTATGTTCCAAATAAATTAGTAACTACCATTAAGAAAAAAATGCATATTATCCACGAAAAGTTGGTGAGAGATACAAATGGGTTCATATATTCCTTTTAATGAACTAATATCCCTATTACATAGTTCATTATTGATGTTCCTACTAATTAAGTATTGTGATAGTACAAAAGGATCTGGGGGGATTGATACTCTATAGTAATTGACATCATTAAATTTGATGGAACCAAACTTCTTGCCAACGAGCATGACAAAGAACCATAGAAAAGTGTAGTTGTGAAAGAACTTGTCACAAAACCTCTCAGAGAACCCATATAATACCATGAACTTTAAAACAGAGTTATATTTCATCCTATTATAATTTTTTCAATGTCAATTTTTAGTTTGATAAATTTGTTAACTATTTTTCAATCATGTTTCGTCATCATATCTTATGTCAATATAATAGCACCTTGAATACTTCTCCACTTAATAAATGTTTATTTCACTTTAGAAAAATACTTGGGAGGAATGATATATCACCTATAATTTTGATCTTATCTAAAAAATTTTAAGATACATTATATAAAAAAATTAGATGATACTTTTTAAATGATCTCAACTGTTTCACTTTTTATATATTCACCAAGGGTGTAGCACTAGTGTCATGGTCAAGATGGACACTGATGAAATACTGATTTAGTTATTTTATTACCTTACTTTTCTGATCTCCCATGCTGATATATAGAAGAATATTTTGAATTCCTTGAGATATGGAGTGTTTTTATAATTAATATTACTAATATTTTTTTACTTCACATATGTGGGATTAGATTTCATAGTAGATATTAAATGGAATTTAATACACTATGGGATATTTTTGAGAGATATATCATGAAAACCCTCACTAGGGTATCCTCCAATAATCTCAAACCTCTAATCTATTAGTAGGTGTGAGAAGTTTGAGACTATTAATGGTCTAGTTACCATGAAATTATTAGAGAATGATTCATAACCTAGTTACATATTGATCATCCCCAATGATGTTTTTTTCATTAATGTTCATATAGTTGTAAGAAATGTTTTTTCCACCTTTATTAATCCAAATATCCCATGAATTCAAACAAGATATCTTCTACTCCTCTAGTAACATCTCCTCTAACAACCAATTTTTATTTTATTTAAAAACAATGATCTGTCATTCTCTCTTACCCATAATCCAGAATTAATATGGATTTTTTCATAAATCACATTCTCTATGATGGATTAAGTATTTTTGTGAAATGACTACCATTCTATTTTTTTTAAATACATGAGTTTAGTCTTTTTGTAAATCCATGAATCCTCAGTAGTAGGTACTCTCCAATAATTTTGCACTATCTACAAGAAACTGTTGTCATAGTTTCACTATTCAGAGAAAAGGGACCAACATCTACATTTGATTTCATTATGACATATTATGAGAAGATGAGAGTGGTTGGATAATTACATATCCATATAAGATATATAAATATTGGGAATGGTGTAGATCCCTTGTAAGTTGGGTAAGTTATTATCCAACACTAGGTCCTCTGGTTTTCCTGCTTATTATTTCACCAAACAAATTTGTATCCAAATTGTATTAGGTAAAAATGTTTATTGAATGATATCCCTGATTTGAATTAATCCATATCTCTACTTGGGAACCTTATTCAACAATATTTATCCTCCTGATTAGGGATTATTTTGAAATCTCCACCAATAATCCAGTTGTGGGAGAAAAATAATAAGATAAAAAGAAATGCAACCATTTAGTTCTTTATGTAACATTTTTCAAAAAATATAGTCAGGAAAATAGAGGAATAATAACACCTTACATGAAGTATAACTTCGTAGGGGTAAAAGATAATGATATCCACTTGCAAATTTATTTTCTAGAAAATCCACAGGTGGTTGTTCATATGATTTCATGTATACACAAATTCGCAAGTAATTTTGATACAAATAAGTTGATATCATCTATTTTAGGATTAATTCTGAGTTTATGATGATAAAAACCTGATCTGACCTATGTTATTTCACTATGAAATTACACATCTCTAGGGATCTTAGACCTCTATCATTCAAAAATATTTCATTGATCATTGGATTGTTATAGAGAAATCTTAGAGGGTTTTGTAACCATATCTTGAGAGGGAATACATGTTTCTAATTGACCATAGTCTCAATATATATATTGAAACAATAGATATTGAAATATAGGATATATTCTTATATCTTCTCGTATACCATTAAGGGGGTTGTAAAATCCCAAACAGACCAATTACCTTGGGAATTTCCCAAATTACACTAACCATAGGTGACATCCCCTTGAAACCAAAGGCTTGAAATAAATACTACGAGTTAAAAAAATATTTGGGGGAGAAATTTACCTTACATAATAAAATATAAAAGAAAAAAAATGATATAAAAGTGAACATTATCCATGATATAAATCAAAAAAAGTTCAAAATGACATAAAGGGACAAACAAATAATCAAAGTAACAGTAGTAAATAATAAAATGTAGAATTAAATGATAAGTCCTCAGGAACGGTAGAGCCAATGGAGAATGTGCCCCCCAAGTGATCAGCAAAGATACCCTAATATGAACCATCATTATTTTTTAAACCTATATTATAGATGTAATCAATTATCGCATGATAATTATGATATAAAGATTTTTGTGGGTATTTAATAGAATACATATTGATTCAAGGGTCTCTCAGTAGTCTTCTTTTTAAAATAATCTATATAGTTTTTTATGTCTACACTATGTTTTGTTTTCGGTTGGTTAGTTTATCTTACAATGAACCTCTCTTTGTAAGTGATTGTTTTTGTTTGTTTCATATTGTCATATTAGATTCTTCACATGTATTATTATGATTCAAATCTAAAAATTATTATCATATACTTTTGATGTGTGGTTTGTTGTCCTTTGGTGGCTGTTACATGAATTTTTGAAAGTGGTCTTCGAATTTCAGCACTTATTTTGAGCCTCCCATCACACCCATCTGGATAGGGTTTCGTGGTTTTCTACTTCATTTATTTATATCTGATTCCCTCTTTTCGATTTCTACCCTAATTGGACAACCCATGAAACATGATGCTACTACAAAATATCTCTTTTGACCTTATGTCTCTAGAATCTATATATAATTTGACATATCTCAATTATTTCCACTACACTTATGGATTCAAAATGATGAATTATGTTTTTTACAGGATGTGGTCATAGAACTTTTATATCCTATTAGATAAAATTATTTATAATTACCCACTTCACAATGGAATATGGAAACAGATCTTGTTTTTCTTTCCCTGATACATGAAATGGTACTATTTGAATTAAAAAAATGAGTGTATGAGGGAATGGTTGTTGTCCCTTATTAAAATAAAGAGGATAAGAATGTGAATCATAATTTTGTTGTACCATAAAAATAAAATCCCTATCTAATAGATATTTATAGTTTTCTAAATGTTATTCATAATGTTTTGACGATCAATGAGGATAAATAAAATATTATCAAGGTTGATCTTTCTACTTTGAAATCCATAGAGTGGATCAACCCTTGTAAGAAGATGATGAGAGAATCCACTCTAATTATAGTAAATCAATTCATGAGAATTATTTTAAATCTAATCAGATTGAGGATGTTTACTTAAAGTTGAACTCTGGGAATGAAAAAATAAAAATTGTAGATTTGGGTGGTTAAATTACCCCTCATCCCAGAAAAAATAAAAAACCAAGATATTAATTTATCCTAGAGTGATAAATTATTAGGAGATCTTTCTAATCCTGTAGGAATTAAAAAATAAATATTCCCCTCTAGCCAATAGGTATTGAACATATTATTGAAACCTTTGTAATTGATGACATGACACATATAAAAAATAATTGAGATGATGAACTTGTGTTCAGAGATAGTTATTTGATTATGTGTATTTTGGAGAAGAAATAGAATCTTTTATGGATGAGAACGATGAAATTGTATTCCATGTATATAGGGATGGTGAAATTACAATGGATACTTAAATTAAAATTAAAAAATAAATTTTTATCAAGATGGTGGAAGAATATAAATGAAATATTAATCTTAACTTTAGTGACATTTCATGGCAATGATCCCATTCTATTTTCTCCTATTTGACCCTTTTATTATTTTTACTTTTCTCTCTTTGTGGCAGTAGTTTGTCTTGGTAATAATTGAGGTTGATTGATGTAAATAAGGTTCTTCACTTAATTTTCATCTCTCCCCAAAACTGTGAGATAAATTTGTTTAGATCCTTGTAATAGGAATTCACTTTATTTTTTATTCTATAAAGATCTTATGATGTTGGTATTTTTTTAGGGTGATTTTTTTTTATATTTTAGGGTTTTGTTGGAATATTCTCTATAGGATAGTTTTGGTTGATGGGAATTTAATATATTAATTATTGTAAGGTTATTTTTTATCATTGGTATTTAAATGTTTTGCATAATATATTTTGCTTTTTAGTTATCCTTATTTTTATGTACTTTTGGAATAAGTTTCCTTGCTTCATTAGACCTCTTTTTCACCAATGCTTTTTATAAGTCTTCTACATTGGGTTTATTTTGTTATCTATGGCAGGTTGTTATCTTTTTAGATAAATTTAGAATTGCTTGACATTCATGAATTTTCTTATTTATATGTTCAAATTATCAATTTGAGGATTGATATTTTATGGTACCAAGAATTTTGGTTTTCTGAATTTGTATATTGTTGTTTCAAAACGTGGATGAATTTTCTGAAATATGTGTCTGTAATCCAAGGTTCTATTTATTTAGATGTATTTTCCCTTGGGGGATGTACAGATATTTTGGGTCACAATTCATTTTTGATAATATGTTTTTTTATATTGAGATGTGGTGGCATTTTATCTTTTTTTTCATTTTATTGTGGACAACATTAGGTAAATGACATAAAAGATGATAATTTTACCATCCTTAAACCTATTCAAGGGAGGGAGCGTATGCATATTGTTTTAATAGATCACATTAAATATATATTTTTTGATATTTATATAGATTTGGTACTATTAGACCTGAATCCAACTTATTTGGACATTTTTTAGATGGAACTCATTGGTATATGAATTCTGCTGGAATAACGATACATATGCTGAATGATGGAAGAATTTTCACATGAAAAGGCTCAATTTTTCTTCTCAAATTAGAGTTTGTTTTATATATATTTTTAATTGATTTCATTTTATTGTCAGTGTAAACTAATTATACTTCATTGATTTCTTTTAACACCTTTTTCATTAATAAATTAAATAGAGGTCTGGGTTGCGTGCCCAACTCATACCTCATTTATTTCACTAAAATACAACATATAATTCCAAAAATAAAAAATTTATTAAAACATGAGTACCAATATGGAATTCTACCATAATCCAATTGTCAAAAGCCCCTATGATCCATCCACTAATAAAAAAAAATTGCATGCCCCACTTGGGAATTACAAAAAATTTGATTTACCTCTGTTTCGGTGACATGAAATTTCACAATGTATTCCCTTAAATAAATATTATGTTAATAATTTATTCTATATAAAAAATAAAACTAGAACAATATTAATAATTTTAAATGAACATTATTATGAAATTATAAGATTAATAAAACTAGTAGTAAATAAAAATATGGTTGTTAATTAAAATTTCATATGTTTAGAGCATAAATAATTGATATGAGTTAATATTTAAAGGGTTTTTTCTTTCTAGAATAATTGTTTAAAGTGTTAATAAATTAAATAAACCATAATTATATTATGATGATAATATATGATATTAAAATATATGAACTAATATATTATCATTATTTAAATTTGAAATTATTTTGGAATAATATCAATAACACTTAATATTCAAAAAAAATATTTTTCCAATAAATGTAGTTTACTATATAATTGGTATTTTCATTTCAAAAATAATTTTAAAAAAATTATAATTTTAATTATTTAAAAATAATATAATTTTTTTAATTTATAATCTCAAAATTCAATTAGTATATATTTTTTAGTTATTTTAAAAATTGTTGATCTTTCGGTGAATAGTGAAACATATAGTTTTTCCCAAAGTTGTAAATTTTTTTCTTTGACAATATATAATCAAGAACAAGAATTTTATAAAATCATATAATTGGTCAAATTTTTATTTATGTAGTAAAACTATTCATTTTTAAATACTATTTCTAATTTATAAAACCTATGTTCAACATTTCATGAAGTTATGTAATATTTTCTAATAAAAGAAACTATTTTTGATCTTTTCTTTTAATAAAATATTATTTTGGAAAAATTCAAGTTTGGAATTCTATAAAAGACACCTAACATTAATTTGTTTTATAATATACCAATATAAGTGATGAAACTAAAACATTCATAATTTTATCATACACATAAATTTAATTATCAAAATACAATTTTTCAATAAATCGTTTTTACATTCTACATGTGCCACTAATAATATTAGTTTTTTTTAAAATTATTAACTTAATCATTTAAATTTTATTTAATATTTTTACTCATAAGTTAAATGTTATTTAATAATGAATATTTTAATTTTATGTACTAAAAAAAATTACATAGGTAAAAATTTGTTAGCAAGGTAAAACCAAAAATAAGAAAGGAAAAAATTATTAGAGTAAAGGACATAAAAACCAATTTAAAACATGTTTGAAAATGAATGGATGTGTGTCGATAGAGATTATCTTCTAGGCTAATCAATTATTTTACATTTTATAGTTCTCTTAACATGTGGAAAATTTCTATCTTTCGATTAAGTTAAAATATTTACAAAAATATCATTCTCATCAATTATAAAAGGGGTCTGTCAAGATCCCTTCAATATCACAGATAAAAGGTTTTTCTTGTTTAAAATAAAATCATAGTATTACATCCCTAAGATAAAGTTAATCTCATGTTTAATTTTTTGTTTATGAAATTTCTCTAGTGAGTAGGACTGGTCTCAGGGGTGTTTTGGGGGTTCATGGAATTGAAAGGAGGAAAAAGGGCTAATCTGTGTTGAGATAATAGTTGGAACATGGTTATTAGAAACTATATGGAACAATTTTGTGTCCTTTTTAAGGGTTTTAATGTTAGAGTAAACCATGTGGGGTGGACCATAAGGTTGTGTGGCTCAATCTTCCCCTTGGACAATGGAATGTGCAAGGCCACCTCATGATTTTTCAAACAATGATGGAGGCATGCCAAACTATGCAGCTCAGGTTCCTCTTGGATAGAGGGAACCACATGGTTGGTTCATGGCTTGATAAATCATATAGCTAAACCATGCACTACATAAAAGTGTATTTTTATAGTCCCCCCCCCCACTCTTATTTCTTTATATTATGATTTTTTACCCCATTTAACCACATACAACATGGGTGATAAGCCAAGATCTTATCATGCCTCCATGGATGTTTCTCCCTTGATTCATAGGTTTTTAGAGTGATGTTTAGTGTGGATTAAATATAAGGGTAAATATTTGACTTAGTTTCTTTCTATTTTCTAGGAGTGTCTTGGTATATTGATTTCTCCCCATCCAAAACACTAAAACTTTGTTTTCGAAAGTGTTAAATGTTGTGTTGTTTGATGCTATTTTATCTCAGATTAATGGTTAATTTTGGATGATATGTTCTCTACAAGAATAAGAGACGTGATCACTAAGATTCTTCATGTAGTCTTGTTGTTCTACAAATTTATGTGGTTGTGCCAAATTGTTACTTGTTACAATTTTCCTAGGCTAACAAATGTAATTTTGGACATTTATTTATGTGCGATACACATCACATTCCCTATTGGGTAAAGTAATGATTTGAGACTGGACCACTGGGATACCTGTAACATCCATGTTCTGAAAGCCTCCTAGAGGCACCCCGTACCCAGTTGGTCAAATGGACTCAGAAGCATTTCCCTGAATTCCAGAGGCTTCTGACTAACAGCGAGGGCCTTGGGTGTGATATTGGGGAAACTATGCCCTCATTGGAAGAGTAACAAAATGGATGTAAAATAGATAGAAATGGCGGAAGTAGTAAAATGTGCAATAGGTAAATAGCGGAAGAAATAATCAACCGGAGCACACACACAGTGATATATATATATATATATACATATATATATATATATATGATGTAAGATACAATTGTCTAGGAAAGCAGTCAAACAACTCACAATGCTGGAATACAATACTGAACAAAAGTATACCTGAAAATATATAAAATGCTCCATAGCATTGCAAGCCTTAGCTTGGTCCCATGCTCTCCAGCTCCACAACAATGAAGTACCTCAAGTAGAAGGGAACATTCCCCTATCTATACCTAAAACAAGATAATATTTTTGAGCCCAAAATAATGACCCAAACAGGGTGTGAGACTAAATCCCAGTAGGCAACCACCCAAATATTTGTGCCTAATAGTCAGTGAATATATATGGTAGGCTATGATCAAAATGAAGAAGCTAATAAGGAAA
Organism: Viscum album; assembly: GCA_963277665.1. Lineage (NCBI taxonomy): Eukaryota > Viridiplantae > Streptophyta > Magnoliopsida > Santalales > Viscaceae > Viscum > Viscum album. The sequence continues at coordinate 1,205,344,061 of OY728159.1, read as the reverse complement.
TACTCAAAAGTAGACAATAATATAGTATCAAATGCATTCAATTATCAGATATCAAGTAAGAATCCAATCATAAGCAGGGAACACTTTGGGAATTACTCACATCCTAACCCCTCTAGTCCAACAAAAACAAAAACATGCAACCCTCTGGGAAGTACATAGAGTCTATCCCCTCTGGTTCAGCTTTTGCACAGAATCTCTGAGGAAGCACTCACTATCAATTCCACCAATAATCTAATATCAGTTACTAAAAGGGACTATGGCTAAGCCCTCAACATCCCATTCCCCATGGCCTTCATCGTGGAACTATAGACACTCTGAGGAAGCACTTACATCCATTCCCCCTATGGTCTCGTATCGTAACAGTAATCAAACACTCTGGAGAATCCCTCAACATCCATTCTCCATATGGTCTGCTACATGAGGTTCTCATGGGCCTATGTATTTCAATCTAGCACAATGATATATAATGACCAAAGTATACCTCTTGAACCACTTAGATAAAAATTTTACAACATAACAACATGTCAGATACAATAAAATCACTGCATCCTGTCAATACTAGGATTGGAAATATAGCATTCTAATAGGCTCAGCAAGAACAAACGATCATAAATAATACAAGAATGGGAATGACATTAATAGAATAGAAATTAATCATATTCACATTCAATTGACTACTACCCAAGCATATAAATCATAGCAGGAAATAATAGGGTTAAAACCGTAAATAGGCAATACCCCGATCCTAGGTATTGGACACTTTTGAACATATAACACAAATAATATTTACGGAAAGTCACAAACAACCCACCTCGGCATCATGAGATTGATATACAGGAACCTCGATCCTTGAATCGACCTAGAAAGTTGTAGATCTACAAAAACATCTAAAACGTTCAACCAAGGATAACTTGAGAAAGATGATAAATCAAGAGACAAAGCACTAGAATAAGGAAGAGCTTACAGTGGTGATCCCAACGCAATCTATGACGGTCGACTTGAAGAACCGATGCTCAATCGTGGGCTCAGGGAAGGATCAGCATCGTACGGATGCACTTGGTCGAAGAAGGTGAAGAAGAAGACACTTTTTCCAATTAGATGCGACCCCGGTCATTTTAATGAAAAAAGACAGTATGTGACATGTACTTTAGAAGTATATAGTGTGTACTTTCCCTTACCAACCCCCACATAAGGCAGTCTCTAGGTCCCCACACATGGATGTGTGCTTGACCATTACTTAACCACAACATGGCTACGTGCGACAAAAGGGCACATGACCTATACATATAAGTACACGGTGGGTACTTCCAAAATTTCAACAAACTCTTATTTTTCTCAAAAACACCAGAGAAGAGAAAACAAACATTAAAAAAAGATCCATGTTCTTAAAAACTTCCCCCCTTAAACAAATTCATCCACAAATTTCCCTAGCAAGGCGGCGTAGATGAAGAATCTCCGAAAAGCACTGGCCACTGTGATCGTACATCGGCCTCCCTCTCCCAAGTCTCATCCAGTACTCGCTCAAGCTTCCATAACACTCATACAAGAGGAACAGACCGTCCATAGAGAATTTTCATTCTTCGATCAATAATCCAGATAAGATTCTCATCAAAAGAGGCTTCCACCTCTATCTCAACCTCCTCAGGTTGAAAACATGAGATGGGTCTGAGAATTAATGTCGAAGCTAAGAAACGTGGAAGACATCGTGCATAGCCTGATACCTTTGAGTTAACTGCAACCGATAGGAAACCAGACTGACTCTCTCTAACACCTCAAACAGACCAACATACCTCGGTGAAAGCTTAACCTGTCTCCTAATCCACCTATGTCTCAACCTCGGTGTGACACCAAGGAAAACCTGATCCTCGACCTCGAACATCAATGGTCATCTCCATCGATCAGTATAAGGATTCTGTCGAGGCAGTGCAGTACCCTTCCTCTTCCGAATCAACTCTATCTACTTTGTGGTCTCCTGGACAAGACGAGGTCCCTGCATATATACCTCTCTTACCTCCAACCAGTATAAGAGTGGTCGTTATGGCCTACGGTACAAAGCCTCATAAGATGTCATCTGAATAGTTGCTTGAAAACTACTATTGTAGTCAAACTCTACAAGAGATATGTGCTTCTCCCAAGAACCTCCAATATCCATGATGCATGCTCGAATCATGTACTCAAGAACCTGAATCATACGCTCATAATGGCCATCTGTCTGAGGATGGTATGCCATACTCAGAAGTACCTATGTACACAAAGCCTTCTGTAATCCCTACCAGACACAAGAAGTAAAACATGCATCTCAGTTTGAAATAATGGAGTGTGGAACTCCATGTAAATGTACAATATCTCGGATGTACAACCTTCCCAACTCATCAACACTAAAGGTCTCCTTGATCGGAAAGAAGTGAGAATCCTTCGTGAGTCTTTCAATGACAACCCACACTACATCTTTCCCTCGAGACAACCTTGGTAAACCTGTCATTAAATTTATTGCGACATCGTTCCACTTCCACATTGGAATGGGTAACTATTGCAAAAGCCCTGATGGTTGCTTATGCTCTGCTTTCACCTACTAACAGGTGGAACCCCTCATGAAAAAAATAGAAACATCTCTCTTCATCCATGTCCACCAAGACTGATGGTGTAGATCACGATACATCTTCGTGACACCAGGATGAACATCCCAAACTGAGGAATGAAAATCTCGAATCATCTACTCGCATATGTCTATTGGCACCCACACGCATCCATGAAAATGTAAGATCTCATCCTCACCTACTGTCCATCCATGAATAGGGTCCTCTCCTGAAATACTCTCCTGTAGGACTAGGCCTTATGAGTTTGATAGCTACCTCATTTTCACATGATCAAGTAGAGTCAAGGTAACAGCTACAAAAGGATGAAAATCTACCCCAACCTGTCATGCACCTCCAGATGCATCTTAGAGAAATGATCCATAAACTCCCACTCACCGCTGGCCTCCTGAACTATCTGTATATATGTCCTCCTGCTCAACGCATTAGCCACAACATTCCCTTCCATGATGTGTAGGAAAGCTCAAATTCAAAGTACTGAAGGTACTCAACCCTCCTTAATTATCTCAAATTCACATCGTGCTGCGTGAAGACATACTTGACACTCTTGTGGTCGATGAAAACCACAAAATGATCTCCATGAAGATAATTTTTCCAGTAGTGTAAAGCATGAACAACTGCAGCCAGCTCGAGATCATGTGTTGGGAAGTTCCTCTCATGTGGTCTCAACTGCCAAGACCCTTACTCAATGAATCATTCTCCCTACATAAGCATTACTCCCAGCCCGATACCTGATGCATCTTAGTAAATAGTATATCTCTCTCCCGGATCTGGAAATACTAGTATCTGTGCTGAAGTCATCCTCCCATTCATCTCCTGAACGGCTGAATCGCAATAATCTAACCACATGAACCTTGTGACCTTCTTAGTCAGGCTAGTTAGTGGTGTTTCTAAGTGTGAAAAGTCATGTATAAAATGTCAATAGTAACCACCCTACCCTAGAAAACTTTCTACCTCAAAGACATTCTTTGGTTGTATCCCAGAAACTACTGCTCTCACTTTCTCTGGGTCTACTGATAGTCCTGCCTCTATGATAACATGACCCATGAAGTGAATCTAGTCCATCCAAAAGTCGCATTTTGAGGTCATAGTATATAACTGATGCTCTCTCAGTGTACTCAAAATGATCTCAAGATGTGTTCCATGGTTGTTTCAAGTGTGAGAGTACACCAAGATATCATCCATGAAGATTACCACTAGAGAATCCAACAATGGATGGAACACTCGGTTTATCAGGGCCATGGATACTATACGTGCGTTTTTGAGAATGAATGGCATAACCACATACTTGTATAGACCATACCTGCTCCGAAAGGCTGTAATAGGTATATCTGATGGTCTAAAGTGCAACTGATGGTATCCAGATCTGAATTCAATCGTCGAAAACAACCGAGATCCTCGAAGTTGATCAAAGAGATCATCAATCCTTGGTAACGGATATCAATTCTTGACCGCCAAATGGTTTAACTTTTGATAATCCACACAAAGTCTGAGAGTATCATATGCCTTCTTCGAAAACAGGATAAGAGAACCCCAAGGAGAAGTACTGGGTTAGATGAAACCCTTTTCCTGCAACTCCTCCAACTACATCTTGAGATCATGCAACTCTAGTTTAGCCATCCTATAAGGAGGAATAAACACCAGTTTCGCTCCTGGCACAAGCTCATTAGAAAATTCCACCTCTTGATCTAAAGGAAAACATGAAAAGTACTCTAGAAAGACATCCCTAAAATGATACACCAGTAGAGGAAATTCCATTTTTGAGGTCCCCTGGTCATCTAGATAAAGACTAGAAATCTAGACTATAACTCCTCCCAATGCATGATGCTTGAGTCCCGCTCTGCTTTCTTGGACATACCATTCTCCCTTGTGATGAAATGATCCACTCTCAGGTGATGTGAAACTCACCCTACGATGATATAAATTGACAACTGCCTGGAAGGGAACTAACCAATCCATTCTGAGAATGAAATCATAGCATGTCATCTCTAAGACATCGAGGTCCTTTAAGAAGTGACACCCACCAACCTCTAGAGGGAAGTCCTTGAACTATCGTACACTAGCCATTTTTTCCCCAACAGAGTATCTAACATCTAGGTATCATAAAAAGAAAAGATATAGAGCCCAATGCTCTCCACAACAACAAAAGATAGAAAGCTATGGGAATCCCCTGTAACAAAAAGCGTAAAAGCTAAAACCGAGGAAACTATGATCATACTTCGAACAGTATAGGGTATGGGATCCTGCTCCAACTGGGTCTACTCCACTGCAAAAGTCTGACCTACACCGTGGCCCTATGACCCTACCTAAACACTCAGAGATGATCCACTCTATTGTCACTATAAGCCTGGTGACAGGCTACTACGACCACAACCTCCACCTTGGCCTGAACGGCCAGAAGAACTCCAGTTCCCAGACTGGTGAAAAACTGGAGGTGTTTCACCTGAATGCAGAGTCATAGAAGAACCCATATCCCCTCTGGCTGGAGAGAATAACTAACAAAAGCTCTGAAGATGGAACATCTTGCCGCATGATCAGCACTCCACTAGGTCCCTCGGGCAATGTGGCCTAGAATTCCAACTCTTCCCTTACTGGTAGCACACCACCTGGCTAACATAAGAAGTGTCCTGCATCCTTAGATCTCCATTCATAGACTCCATGCGATGCTTCCTGCTGTTAGTATGAGGGATACAAACTTAGGATGTCGAGTCGCCCTGGCTCACCAGTCCAGAATCCCTTAGATTGTGCTCCGTGATCAGCACCTAGTTGACTCTAGAAGTGGTGGAAGTCAACCTTAAGATGTTCACCTGATATTAGATGTCGTGCCTGAGACCATCCCCAAACTTCCTTGCTAGAAATAACTCATCACCTCATGGGATAGGCATGAAGCGCTGTAGCTCTGTGAAGTGAAAAAAACACTCCATAACTGAAAGAGTGCCCTATTATAAACTCATGAACTCTCGGGCTCGATTGTCCATCAAAGTCTCCGGGTAGAAGTAGTCATAGAAGGCACGCTAGAACCTATCCCACACCATAACCTGCTAGAGTCCCGCCTGTGAGATCACAAACCACCATCCCTTGGATGAATCCCAAATTATATATGTAGCAATCTTCACCCTCCACTTCTGAGGTGTCTCCAGATGCTCGAAGATAGAAATCATGGCTTCTAACAATGACTCTATAGCCTAAAATCCTCCTTCCCCTATGAAGGTGGGAGAATGCTACTACTAGAAAACCCATGTCAACTCTGCCATATAAGGGGTAGGATGTGATACTCATTGGAAGGTCTGCATGGACCTTATGAAGCCCTCTTGGAACAGTGCATCGACACCTGTATCCGGGATAACAGTTGGTGCCAAGACTGACACAACTGGAGGATCTTCTAGTAGTACCTGATGATCCATATTTGGTGTCTGATCACTGCCTTGTAACTGGGAGACAACTGGAGGACGTCTTGGTGGAATGCCTCTGCAAGGTCAAGAGCACACCTTATACCAATATTAACAAGGGATAAAACGTAGAAGTGTGATAAGGGAACAAGAGAAATAAAGCATTCACGATTTTCAAAACATGGATAAATGGTGTGTATAATGACTACACGACGTGTTCCCTTAAGCATTAACATGGTCATGTACTTCTTCCACCCCTGGTCGTGTAACACCCCATACACACGGCGTGTTTTCCTAACACACAGTTTTTACGTGAATCCTTTTCCCCTACCCGTGTTCTTCTACATGGTTAAGCCACACGATTCTCCTAGAACAAGACTACATGGAATGTTAGTTCCAAAAATGATGTGTATTACATGAACTTCACCAACTCGTGTTGTTAGTCACACGTTCGGTTACACGGCTCACTCTACATGGAGTGTTTTTTCCAGACACGACATGTACTAAAAAGGTTTCACTGACCCGTGTTGTTCGCTACACGGTAGGATACATGGGTTACACTACACGACGTGTTCAATCCTGAAACCGACATGTTCAATCATGACATGACCTGTTCAATCATGACACGACGTGTATAAACTAATCTTTCATCCATCTATGTTATTAGTCACATTAGTGGACACAAGTTCTACACAACATGGTGTGTATAATCGGTACACGACGTGTTCCACCAGAGATTTATCAACCTCGTGCCTCTGCCCACACAGTCAGTGACACAATTAGTGACTACATGATGTGTATATAAAATACATGACATGTACTCAAGAAAAACAATCCCTTCCTGAACAGAATAATACATGGAATCTATTCATCATTACACGACTTGTATTATAGGTTCTTCTGGACAGTAAGCCTCCAAAACTACTCTAGAACCTATAAAAACACTGAAATGAACATTCAAGTGCCATGTTTTGGTATGTGAGGGCCCATAATCCCCACAAATCAATGTTTGGCATCTCATACAGGTCATAAACATGGATAACAGTGTAATGATCCACCAAATTTCGGTCCATGAGGGCCCATAACACCTCAAGAACCAAAGTTTAGAATTCATTCAATCAAAAACATACACAATTCAATACCCTATCAAAATCATGTATTCTATAAAGGAATCTGTCACAATATCATGAATATCTATGATAACATCTATCACAACAACATGCAATTACTAATGCACCGTAAATGGCAAGGAAGGAATGCATGACATGTAATTTTAAATAAGTTCCAATATGATGAATGAGATGGCATACCCTCATCTCATCTGGTTGCAACAGAAATAGAACCTCAATAACACCAACAATAACAACACAAAACATTTGAATCACCCAACGGTGAAATCAAATCAACTGTAATAATTACAAAACAAGAAAAATTTCAATAACGAGGTAGATTGAATTTTCCTTGTACACGGGTTAGATACTCATGCGAACAACTTATTATCAAGTACATATTCCTTCCTATCCCTGGATATAGGCTCCTAATAGTAAGTCAAGAAGAAATAATTCCTCTAATACCACTTTTTAACATCCCAGTTCTGGAAACTGCCCAGAGGTTCCCCGTACACAGTTGATCACATGGCCTCAAGTGCATTTCCCCAAATTCCAGAGGTTGCTGACTAGCAGCAAGGGCCTTGGGTGTGATAGTGGGGAAACTATTCCATCATTGGCAGAGTAACATTGTAGAAGTAAAAAAGATAGAAATATCGGAAGCATTAAAACTTGCAATAGGTAAATAGCAGAAGAAATAATCAATTTGAACACACACACACACAGAGAGATATATATCTCTACATATATATGATTCATGATAAAAATTTCTAGGAAACAATCCAAACATGTCACAATGATGGAATGCAATACTAATCCAAATTACAACATAAAATAGATAAAATTCTTCACAACATTGCAAGACTCAGTTTGGTCCCACGCACTCCAGCTTCACAACCATCAAGTACCTGAAGTAGAAGGAAACTTGACCTTATCTATAACTGCAGAAAGATAATCTGTCTAGTACCAAAAGCATGACCCAAATAGGGTGTGAGACTAAATCCCAGTAGGAAACCTCCCAATGATCTGTACCTAATAGTCAGTGAATATATATGGCAGGCTATAATAAAAATGAAGTAGTTAACAAGGATGTACTCAAAATTAAACAATCCTATAGTTTCAAATGCATTCAATTATCATATATCAAGTAAGCGGATAATCATAACTATAGAACCCTTTTGGAAGTACTCAAAGCCTATCCCCTCTGGTCCAACCAAAACAAACACAAGCAACCCTCTGGGAAGTACACACAGTCTGGCCCCTCTGGTTTAGCTTTTTCACAAACTCTCTGAGGAAGCACTCACCGTCAATTCCCCCTATAGTCTCGTACCGGTAACTAAAAGGTGCTTTGGGGAAGAACTCAACGTCTAATTACCATTGTGGCCTGCATCGATGAACTACAGACACTCTGAGGAAGCACTTACATCTATTCCCCATATGGTCTTGCATCGTAATAGTAAACATACACTCTGGAGAAGCCCTCCACATCCATTCTCTATATGGTCTACTAAACCAAGTTCTCATGGCCCTATGTAATTCAATCGAGCACAGCGATATATAACGGCCAAAGTATACCTCAAGAACTAATTTTCTAAACAGTCTACAATATAACAACATGTCAGATAAAATAAAATCACTCCATCTTATCAAGACATGAAATGGAAAGCAAGCATCCAAACAAGCTAAGCAATACCAAACAGTCATAAACAATACAAGCATTGGAAAGACATACATATCATATAAATTTACTATATTCACATTCAATTGACCTATACCCAAGCATGTAAATCATATAAGGCTATAAGAGGGTTAAAACGGTAAACACGCAACACCCCGATCAAGGGTATTGGGCACTTTTGTACATATATCTCAAATACTATCTAGGAAAAGGCACAAACCACCTACCTCAATGTCGTGAGATCAATATACGTGAACATGAGGCCTTGAATCGACCTAGAATAACATATATATTCAAAAGTGTCTAAAAGTTTCAACTGAGGATTACTTGAGAAAGAGAAGAAATCAAGAGATGAACCTCTAAAAGAAGGAGGAGCTTAATGTGGTGATCCCAATGCAACTTAAAATGGTCGAGTCTGAGAACTGATTCTTTATCAGGGGCTCAGGGAAGGATCATCATCATACGGATTCTCTTGGTTGAAGAAGGCAAAGAAGAAGACACTTCTTCCAATTAGACGTGACCATAGTCCATTTAATGAAAAAGGTTCCCAACATGTACTTTAGAAGTACACAGTGTGTACTTTCCCTTATCAGGCCCCACATAAGGCGGTCTCCAGGTCACCACACATAGTTGTTTGGTCAGCCATTACACGACTAGCACACGGCTACGTGTGACAAAATATTACATGGCGTGTACTTCAAAAATTTCCAAAAAATCCTATTTTTCTCAAAAACACCAGAGAAGAGAAAACAATAAAGAAAAAAAGATTCGGGTTCTTACAACACCCTTAGGGTATATGAAAGACGTGAAAATTGATAAATGAGTGGGTAAAGATTAGCATTGGATAAATATGAAAATAATAGGGATATGATTTGTAGTTTGGTATGTGGTATTGGTTAAGGGATAATTTAATTGATTATAAGTTGGGTTTTGTGAAATTCTGAAGAGGCTTTTAGAATGGTTAAAATGATATGTTTGGGATATTGACCCAGAAATGGTTTTCAATGAAGGAAATGATCCTTTGAAAGTGATTAATGTTTTAAAATAAGGTTTTGACCAACGAAATAATATAAAGAGGGGTTTTATAAATATATATCAAATAATAATTTTAATTGGCTGTTTTTTTACCCATTTTAGAAAATGTATAATTACTATATTGAAGGGTCTGAAATGGAATTGAAAACCTTTCAGCATGTTTATTTTTTCAAAGAGGAAGACTTGTGTTTTAAAGGGTGTCATTAAGATGACTTAAATGATTATTTTGATTTGTGTTTTATGTCATGATTTAGTTTTAAAGGTCCTTTGGTACATTATTAATTGAAATGATATATGGGTAAATGGTATAAATGGTTAAAAAGGAGTGTCCATGTGATAAGTTTTATGAGTGGGGTATTAGACCAAGGTTCTACTCCCATGAGTCAATAAATTCCCCGGATCTAGGCTCCATTGATGTATTTCTCATGTTAGGATATTTGACCAAGGATCTATTTTAATGATCGTAACATTTATAAATAAAATTTCTCTTATGATTTAAATTAAATGTCATCTTATGTATTATGGTTATAGAAAACACATGAACTGGTTTGGTTTTATAATATCCTATTGGATTTTAAAGACCATTAAGAATAATTAATATTGATAATATAGTCGATGAAGAGGGATCATATGATTCGTATAGATATATATTTTTTATAAATCCTTTTTACAGAGACAATTGAAGTAATAGCCTAAACTAGTAGGATCATACCCTATGAAGCCCATTTTTTAGATCTCCTGAGGGAGCATCATCACTAGTATTTTCCCCTTACTAATCCCAAGATGAGATCCCATAACTTAGGCGTGAGCTAAACTATTTACGAGAGAATCTCAAACTTAACCAGATCACGACCAAAACCATGTACACTGTACCACCCCAAGAACATGTCATTGTCACGCATCATCCTCATATGGAATTTTATGGTGTATTAAGGGGATATATATCATGAAATTAGTAATTTTAATATTCATATATTATTTTCAGTAGAATAATTCTCATATTTTCTTCTTATCATTACTCTATAAATGTTTTTTATTTTTATACACTAAAACACAAATGGTGTTTTCTTAATTGGTAATAAATTTCATTATGATGTTTATTTTGATGAATTAATGGATTTTTTAAATATATAATATTTTAAAAAAATATTATTATTAAGTAAATTTTATTAAATATAAATGACTATATATTTTTTATGAAGTAAAATGTAATTTTTATAAGGGAAAAACTGTTATTGTAAAAAAAATAGCCTTTCTCAATAAATGTCAATTCCTATTTTAAAAGTGAAAATATAAATAATTATGAAATTATTTTTATAAAATGAATATTATTTTTTGAATCATAATTTTGAAATTATCCGATGGTGAATTTTCCTAAATTTTCTAAGACTATGGAAATTTCATGTAAAAATAAAATATTGTATAAATATACAATGTGTGTTATGACAAAATAATGAATCAAAAGTTTTTTAATAAACCCTATGAATGGTATCCAGAACCAAAGACATGTTTTTCCTTGAAAATAATTTTATTTTATTTATTTTATTAATTTTATAAATCCTTTATGAATCCTCTAGAACCATTAATATATTTTAAGGTTTTAAAATCATTTCATTAAGAGTATGGCTCACCTACACATCACAAATGGTATTATTTTATTAATTTCGTCCATTAGACTCATAAAATAGTGATAAAATCTCCCATTTAGTAGAAACCATGGGAAAAACCATGTCAATGATTTTGGTTTTAGTAATTTTATTATATAGTCAAAAACCTATGTTTGAGATATAATAAATAAATCCCCACTAATTTACTATATAAACCCACCAAAAATAAAATTTATATTCACTCAAAAATACTTTTATAACGTCCATACACTTACCTACCCTCTCTATAATCATATTAAGGGTCCCCGAAGCTCTTGAGAATTTCTTTCTAAGCATTTGGAGTCAAAAAATCTAGTGAGGGATTTATCTCTTCTCATTTCCATTCAAGAACATCTTTTATGTCATGATTCCTAGTTTCAATTTTTTGGTTGTTTGGGTATGTTCTCCTACAATAACATTACAATATGTTTCATTTATTAATGATTTTATACCTATTTAACTCTCATTAATCCCTCTCATGATCCTTTATGTACACCTGTTACCATGTATAAATTTAGCAAGGGTTCTTTTCATTGTCCTATTTATTCATGTCTCTTCATTTTATTATTTCCTTTTTCTCTAATAACTAATTTTGGGATATGATATTAAATATCCCCTTTAATAAAATTTTTATTATTAAATAATTATAGACCCATTTTTCTCTTGTCAACCAATTTTATGAATCTTTACGTGATGATGTTAAGCTTCTGTAAATTCACATAGATTTTCTATGCCCAAAAAATTGTGTAGTGAATACCATACGTATTTAATATAAAGGGTTTTCACCTTTATGAACTTATAATTATTTTATTGGGGACTTACATGTATTTATTTTATACTCCTTGTTCATGGAATGAAATGTAATGATAAATTATTATGTGTTTTATGATATATGTAGCACACTTAAAAATTATAATGAAATGAAAGTGATAGATGAGACCATAATTATATATAACACCAATTCATTTGGTAATGCTTGGTATCATGAGGATTCATATTGGGATTGGGAGTAAACTAAATTCCCAAGTGGGAGTTTTCCCATCATGATTTCATTGAAATTATCCTTGACTTATATTTATGATTCAGTGATTTAAGTTATAGCCAAATTTACCATGTTTCCTTTATGATTATCATTTTATATCATTCCTTATGGTTCATTTTTAAGATTCACATCAATTTTATTCCCCATTAATATCCTTTCTGTCTAAAATTTATTTATTTCTTCATGTTTTTTCATGTTTTTTCCATTACTGGGCTTTATAGCTCACTCTTTTCTTATGTATGTACTTAGGTAATCCCATGAACTTTAAAGTATGGGAATGTTAAGGAATTTTTCGATAAAGGTGATGTATTTGATGTTTTAATTTATTATGTAATATAACTAGTTCCCAAATAAACTAGGCATGTCATTCATTATGGTTTTATTAAGTGTAATATTATGTAATAAATCATGTATTAATGTAAAATAAAGAGAAGGGTTTTTATATATAGGCTACTAATATAGGTAATGATACTCCTATATTTTAGGTCATGTTAGAATGATGCTCTAGTCCAACCTATGTTTTCATAGTTTGGGAGGTCAGACTGAGGATCTATAATCCTAATGTTGGAATGGTTTTGGATGTTGGACTAAGGCTCTATGATCTCCAACATATAGATATAATTGGTTATTATACAGAGGCTCTGAGGTATTCTGATAAATTTTCTGGATTACTGAATTCCCCTTTGAAAATAAATTTATGTAACCCCTTTATATTATGTCTTATAATCCCAACATGAACGAAGATATTTTTTTATTTGTTGACACTATGGAATTTAAAAGATAAAAATGGATAATTAATGTCTATTTAGGAATGATTCATGCTTTCTTTTGTTTCCCTAATTACTTATTACACGTTGATTATGCCAATACACTATTTACAGGCTGTTTGTTTCATTATAAAATGATGGTTGTGGCATAGAGATCTATACTCATACCCTGGTCAGGCTACCATGACACTTGGATACTAATGTAGATGCTACATTCATTCTGGAACAAGTTTAGGAAAGGGACCTGGTTGTTGGTTCGAGCGTGGGATGATGGGTTGGAGCATGTGATTTCAAGACCAAGTTGATACCTAGGACCATGTAAAATTTATTTTATGTTTTTGGTATTTAAGGTATTTTTTGTATGACTTTCTGACATGTAGTGTATTCATCATAATTTTATCACATGTGTTACCTGGTTCATTGATGGCCCTTTCCTCTAGTAATTCTGACATACTTTTTCATTCAGTTGATATATTTGTTGTTATTATTTTTAAAATGTGGATTTACAATGATAAGCAGATATAGTCTTTTCATTGTACCATTTTCATACCCACACTTCAATTTATAATCTTCTGGAGTAAGAGGAAACATTCCTGAGGTAATGTAACAACCCGACTCAGTGCACCGATTATAGTGGCTCTCAAGATGGGATGTTACAAATTGGTATCATAGGGGTGTGTTTTGTATTAATATTTGCGTCATTGTAAACATTATACTATGATATTGTCAGGACATGGTAATATGCTCGTGTATGGGTTCCTCCAACCCCATGTATGAGGGGAAACCCACATTTCCGGAAGTCAGAATTGATGTTATGTTTTTTCATTTAATATTTGATTGATACAAACACCTAAAGTGTCACACTTTGATGTGATATTATGGATTTATGATGTTTTATCTCTTATCCTCATATGGAAAGAAAGGTTATGTGTGTTTATTCATCATTATAGGCACATATGATAGATAAATCATTCATATGTTTCTTGTGATTAATAGTCCCTTGGGATTCATTTGTTTGTAGTGTAATTTTTCTACATTTGGATTTATTCATGATCATCTCCTTTAAATTATTTGTTGATTAAAAGTTTTGAAATGTGAATTTGAATAAATCTGGTCTCTTCTGAGACATTGGTTAATAAAAATTGTTTTAGAAAGTAAAGATCCAAACATTTTAAAAATGAAAGGTTTTGAAATTCAAGTTATCAATCCTTTTAAAATGTCAATTTAATTAAAAAATAGTGGTAACGATGAAAATTTAGTGGCACCATTAGTGAATATTCCTTCTGTTATTTTTTGGATCCTATGTATGGGTGGTTTGGGTAGGGATAATTCTCTAGTTTTGATAAAATGGTTATGGGTTATGAGATTTTATGGTTTTGATGTGGTGTTAATGGAATGTTACTATTGTACCTTCAGTAGGGATGCAGAATTTGGGTTGTGAGAAGTTTTTTGTTAATGTGGATATGGTATCCCTTGTGGGTTGTGATCATACATTTTATTAGTTTTCTTGGAGAATGGATGTTATGGTTTTTGTGTCATTAGTGGTGTTTGTGTTACTATGGGTGCAGTGTCCTATGTGGGTTGAGACCTTGTGAGTTGTTTTATAGACTCTAACGTGGGTTTTTGGTATTTGTTTTTGATATATGGGTTTGATTACCATGGGTCTGGGAGATAGTGTAAATGATCCTTGGTGTATTAGGAAAAGTGTGTTTTGGGAAAGGTGTAAGAGTGTCAATTGTGAGAAATGACTCATATGAGGTTTGATATGTATGGATTAATGGGATATCCATTTCCCTTTGTTTACATGACTCTGGTTTTGGGGGGATTGGTAGTGTTTATTTTCAAGGGTGATCCAGGATAGTGGTCATCTGGGTTGCTAGTGCTTTTGGGTACATATGGAACAAGTGGACATTTTGAATTTAAAAGTACCCCACAAAGAGTGTTATCTAATTTAGGTTTTTCTTAGAGGGATTCTTTGGGAATTCAATACTTTTGGAGTTCTGAATTGAGGTATGTTTCTGAGTTGTCTATCTTGGGGAATCGAGGGTATCTATATGGGAGGATAGCACAGTGTTGTAGGTGCCTTGGGATGTGAATTATGGGTGGTTTCTTTAGAGGTCGAATCAATGCATAGTGGGGTCCATCGATATTTTTTTAAAAGTGAATGGTTATTCCATGGTTTCATTCTCATCGAAGAACATCATTTATTATGGTAGATTCTAGGAATGGTTTTAAAGGAAAATATTATTTTGGTTCCTTACCTGATTGTGTTGTTAACATTTGTGTGCGAGGTCATGTGGAAATGATACATGGAAACGATGGGGGATGGTACATGCTGTGTACCGAACATACACACCGTGTATTTTCAAATTGTGAAGCATTCGGTGTGTGGCTGTGTACATAATTACACAGCATGTGTTCTTCAACTCGTGCCTGTGTATCATGGAAACCTAAGAGTCGGTCAATCCATAAATCACACTAAATGCCTATGAAAACTTAAAATAAATGGTATAGAAGGGTGTGCCTGGACTGAGGATCACAATGAAATATAAATCAGAATCTAAAATGCTCAAAATCTGCGAATTTGGGAAGGGGAGGCCGAGCGGCGTGCGAGAGAATAAACCAGGAGGGGGGGTCCACACGACACGAGATGAAGCCGGGTGGGGCGCAACTTTTATAGTCGATACACATGGCGTGAAGTCTATTGATACATGTCGTGTACCACATTTTTTTAAATATATACATATATATAAATACTATTATTATGGTAAACTATATAATAATTAATTATAATAATTAAAATAAATAGAAATATATATATATATACATAATTTAGGAAAAATAATACTATACAAATAATGTATCAGGAAATACACGTCATGTGTTCTAAAATTGGGAAAAGAGAAGTACAACCTTTGGTCTGGTGCTTGGGGTGAGGTTTGAACCAGCGATCGGCCGTTTCGAATGGAAGACCTCAACCACTAGAGTAATGATTATATTACTGCACCTATTTATTATTTAAATATATTTAATGTATAAGTCCTATACTATACAGGAAGAAGGAAATTCGTGACGTGTGGTTGTTAATTATACAAAAAGAGATGAAGCAGGGAGATTAGTCATGTTCGAACCTGGGTCTTTTGGATCTAGGGCCGAGACTATGCCAATATTCCAACTTCACCTGCAGGTATTTATTTTATGTTAAAAATCCTTTTAGTTTAGTAATGGAAACATGGTGCACATGAGGTATATCAAAAGACACGTTGTGTGGTTCAATTAAAAGGACAAATTATGGAAATGGAGAGGTTGTCAAGATTCGAACCCAGGTCTTCTAAAACTCGGTTAGGAACCTAGCCAAATGATCCATCATCATCATGGGTTTTCTTATAAGAAAAAACATATATATAATATAAAAAATACCACACACGTTGTTTAAGAAAAAATGAAGATAAAAAAGAGGAACCCCGTACCGAAGGTTGGACGAGTGGGATTTGAACCGGTGATGGCTCGAATAAACTCCAGTGACCTTACCATCGGCACTAACATCATCACTATTTATTACATAGTTAAACTATATATTTAATATATTTGGATGATAAATGGAAATGAAAAAGTACACGCCGTGTAGATAAGTGGACCACGATGTGTATACTCTGGGTTTCCTCCCAGGAAGTGCCTTTGTTTTAAAGTTGTTGGATCAACTGACTTACCTCTACTTTACCCATGATATATGGTGGAAAAAGTTCCCACCATTTCTCCACATGATGGTAAATATTCAACCTATATTCGTTCACCTTGAACGGTTGACAATCCATTCTAGAAATTTCTACCACTCCATGATTGAATACTCATATGACTCGGAATGGTCCCGACCATCTTGACTTTAACTTCCCTGGGAATAATTGAAGACATGAGTTAAAAAGTAGTATCAGATCACCGTGTTGGAAATATTTTCATGAAATCAACAAGTCATGTATTGCTTTCATCTTTTCCTTGTACATATTAGTGTTCTCATACTCCTCTAATATGATTTCATCCAGTTCTGATAGTTAGAACATACACTTCTCTTCAGCTGCCTTCAGATAAAAATTGAGTGCCTTGATGACCCAATAGGGTTTGTGGTCCAACTCTACTAGTAGATGGAATGACATTCCATAGATGAGGTGGAATGGGGACATCCCCAGTGGTGTTTTGAAAGTAGTCAGATATTCCCACAAAGCAACATCTAGCATCTTGGACCAGTTTATCCTCAATGTGTTCACTATTTTATCTTGAATCGATATGAGATCACGGTCAGAGAGCTCCACATGTCCACTAGACTGGGGATGATATGGTGTCCCCATATGATGCCTCACTCCATACTTTAACATTATTCCTTTCATCAATGTGTTTTCGAAATGGGTCCCTCTATCATTCATTAGTACACGGGGAATGTCGAACCTGTTGAAAATATGTTTCTTTAAGAAGCCCACAACTAACTTGTCCGGGTTGTGTGTTGTAGTAGTGGCTCCTACCAATTTGGAGACGAATTCGACGTAGGCCAGGATATAAGTGTTCCCAAAATATGGGGATGATCTCGTAGCGTCATTTAGCTTCCTGTAGTCCATACAAACTGTCCAGCTTGTGACAGTGCGTGTGGGGATTAGCTCATTATTATCATTTGAAATCATAGTGATACCTGCCTTTTGGGGTACAACTTGTAGGTGACTCACCCACAGACTATCTAAGATGGGATAAGTGATGCCTACACCAATAAATTAATTACCTCTTTCTTTACAACTTCATTCATGGGGGGTGGGTCAGGCATCTCATTGGTTGCTGACATTACTTCTCACCTTCTTTAAGTAGCACCTTGTGGGTGTAAATAGTAGGGATAATTCCCTTCAAATATGAAACTTTCCACCTAATAGTGTGGTTCCACTATTTCAAAACCTGCAGAATTTCATCCTTCTACTCCTGTGACTGTGCTCTACTAAGTATGAAAGGCAATGTTTTATGGTCTCCTAAATACCCGTACTTAAGAGAAGACAATATTGGCTTTCGTTTTAGTTCAGACGCCTTTATAATCAAAGGTACAAGTGGTTGCACCTTTTCCTTCTCCATAATATTAGGTATAAGTGCATGTTTCCAGTAGTGGCCACCCTGGACTTTTAGGAATTGCAGATATGGTGGTGCTTCGTCAACTATAATGTCTATAATAATAATGTTTTCTTAGGTAAAAGAACATACCAAATCATCCCCTTAATTACTCAAGTGATCATCCTTGGTTTTCACTACATAAAAACCCTAATTCTTTAATAATGATGCATGATTGATGACTTTGAGGACATTGTAGGAGACTATTTCGTCTTCTACCCAGAAAATCAGCTCCCCATAGTTCACATCGATCAGTACCTTCCTAGTGGCCAGGAATGGCCTTCATATTATGAGAGGTGCATCATGGTCTTCCTCCATGTTGAGGATGATGAAATCTGTAGGGAGGATTATCCTACCCACATTGACTATCACGTCCTCCAGCAGCCCCATTAGATATTTTATGGATCATTTAGCAAGATGATGGGATACTTGGGTAGGCGTCAGGTCGTTGAGTCCTATATTTTTAAAAACTCTGATGGGATTAAGGTTGAAACTAGCACCTAAGTCGCAGATGGCCTTCCAAAACTCATGTGGTCCAATAGTGCATGGAATAGTGAAGCTACCTGGATCCTAGAATTTGGGAGGAATTGAATGATGGGAAATCGTTGAACACTCCTTGGTTAAGAAAATTGTGCCTAGCTTCTCCATCTTTCTTTTGTTATAGAGAATCTACTTTATAAATTTCACATAAGTGGGAATCTACATTAGTTCCTCTGAAAATGGAATATTTATTTATAGCCTCTTGAATACGTCCATGAATTTTCCAAACCGGTGGTCCATCTTTCTCTGCTTCATCCTCTCCAGGAAGGGTAAGGTAGACTCAAAGGGTTTTACAACTTGCATCCCATTATTTGGTGGAGCCTCCATTAGAGGGATTTTGGATGAGGATGGGTTGGGAACTTTACCTTCGTCATTAGCAGGGAGTGTAGGTTCACCTGGCTATGTTGGTTCCTTATTTGTTAGCTCCATTCCACTTCGTAGTGTGACTCCATGAGCCTCGTCCATTAGGTTCTTCTCAGTGTTACCCAGTAGTGTACTGGGATGCCTCACCGAGAGTTGGTTTTCTAGCTATTCAATTTGGTTCTCCAAGACTCAAATGGAAGCCTCTTGATTTTTGAATCTAGTCTCAGAATTAGATAAAAAAATTTCATGAGATCGTATAACCTTGAGGTATTCTACTATTGAGGTGGTTGTGCAGCTGGTGGAGGTGGTGGCTACCACGACTGCTGTGGGTGAGGGTTATGATACCCTTGTTGCTGATAAGAGCCCTATTGGGACTATTGCTGTCTTGGGTACTAGTTCTGATAAGGAGGCTGACCAATGATGGGTGGTCACTCGCACAGAGGATTCTGCCTGTTGTTGGCCCCAGCTTGTGTTCTGTTGATCGCGCCATGCCAATTTCTAGTACTTCTAGTACCGGATTAGCCCTCAATTTTAGGCAACATATCTCACCTCGCTCGTTAAAAGGCTGTTTGAAGAACCCGGGCATTCTCCCATGATGTGGTTATCATAACATTCGCTACACACCATATGGATTGACGCAAATAGTTGGGACTCCCCCTTCAGATTGAGCGCATAGATCTTTTTGTACATAGCATCCAACTGGGCAGCTTGCATAGTTCTGGAATCCATATCATTCATAACTCGTTCTTTGTGCCCCACTCAGAATGCCACTGGAAGCTGTTGGTATACATATATTCTAGTAGTTTCAAAAGTTCTTCTGGGCACTTACCCATAACTGTACACCCAAAAAAAACATCTAATACATTCATTGTATTCATTGTTAGTCCTTAGTAAAAGGGTTGGACCTGCATTCAAAGTGTGAGTCTGTGCTGTGGGTATTTTCCCAACATTTCCATGACGCGATCCCATGATTCGTACAATGTCTCCGAGTTGTGCTGATGGATATTGTGTATTTCATTCTGCAGTATTACTGTCTTTGAGGGTGGGAAGTATTTAGACAAGAATTCATTGTCTAGCTCCTCACATGTGGGGATAGATCATTGTGTAAAACCTTTACTCATGTCTTTCACCTTATCCCTCATAGGGAAGGGGGAAAGGTGAAGAAAAATGGCGTCTGTGGACACTCCGTGGTACCAGAACCTGTCGCAGACCTCCAGAAAATTAGAGAGTTGGGAATTGAGGTCCTCACTGGGAAAGCCACGAAACTGAATGGTGTTTTGGATCATCTACATGGTAGTTGGCTTGATCTCAAAGTGTTGGTCCTGAACCAGTGGAAAGACGATTCTTGTGTCAGCTCGGTGAATAGATGGAAGACCATACTCTATAAGAGTACAGAGTGAGGTTGATGCTGAGGGAGTGGATTCGGCATGAATTTTTGTTCCTAAGGGGCGATGTATGGACCATGACTTGGATATAAAAATGGAATCATTTTCGGTTGGAACTGTTAGAGCTACTGTGGGATATTCCTTGGAGCAAGTGGAGCTTGTTGGTTCCGATTTTCATCTGGACTTAATAGCTGTCCAGCTCCTTGGACAGCAGCTGGATTTCCTTCTTCATTCTACTCCATTGGATTGTTTTGGTTGTGCACGGCCATGAGTGCTTGTTTTCACCTCAAGATAATTTGTTCGATCTCAGGGACAATTGGGAAAAACCTTGATGAATCAGTGTTCTTGGAATGAGTTAGGTAGCAGCTTGTACACCTATAGACCTGAACAATATTAAACACACCAACTGTAAACAAGGAAGAATAAATATAAACATAAACGATATTAGAAAAGATATTTTTTGGAATTTAGAATTTTTATTTCCACTAAAATTTAATAAAAAATTAATTAACTAGAAATGACCCCAAAATTAGGCATATCGTTTTAGAAAAGATATTTTATCGGTGTCCCAAATTGTTTTACCCTAATGAGTATAATACCAGAAAGGGGTTGATCCACTAGGAAGAATAAGTTATTATTGTCATGTTTAACTTTTTTGTATTTTGTCTTAGTTAAGTGTACTAAATTTAGAGTCAATTTTCTAAATGTTTGGATAAAAAGGTAATTGAATTTTAATTTCATTAAAAAATTACTTGATAGATAACATAAAATATGGGAAATTGGTTTTGGTGAAAATATGGTGGAAAAATGTATTGGGGCTATGGATTCTTAAGAGGTTTTTTATTGAATAAAATTTATTATGAGGTTGTGTTGTTCAAATAACCCCACTCTATGGGTTTCAATTTGTAATAAGGTTTCCTTTGTCCAATAATCTTGTGTTTTGAGTTGAGGAGACTAATTCCTTGGTCTGATAGTCAGGGTTTCATAGTTCTTTATTTGGATTAGTACTTTTTTGAGTTGATCAATACGTCCAGTGGTCATGGATGTATTTATCATTATTCTTGTTTTGAATCCATAAAAATTCTTCCCTTGGTCGGGTTCATAATTTTCCATGATAAAATTAAGTGATTAAAGAGTAATAGAAAGTAGCTAACAAAACAAACACATTCATAACATCTAATCAAATTACAACTCTTTCATCACCCACAACCCCAAAACACTGGGTTTTTAGTTACACATAGAAGAAAATATAAGAACAAAATCCTTGATACCTAATGTGATCATCGCAAAAACTTATAGGATAGAGTGGATCTTTAGTAGAATGGTAGAATGGTGAAGTAGTTAAATAATGGTAGAACGACAACAGAGTTTCTTTCCATTGGACCTTCACCCCTTTTCTCCACCACTTGAACTGGAGGCCAAGAACTCTATTTATAGAAATCAATAGTACACGACATGTGTCCAAATCACACGGTGTGCACTTTTGTCCACATGATTTTGTCATTTTTTTTCTCTGCCGATATGTGTCCTAACACGCCATCTTTGACTTGGAACACAGCACCTCCTGGTAGGTAGATGTACACGGCATGTAGTGACACCACACATGGAGTGTACATTCTTTAATCGGACAACAACCACTTCTAGAAGGGGATACATGGCGTAAAGAGGCATGTATATAGTGTGTAAGCATTATCCTTCCACATGGGAAAGTAGAAATCTTCTCAACCACCAGCTGCTTCTAGAAGACTATCTCCGGTGTGTTGTTTTATTACATGGCATGTATATTCTTCTAGTAACTTGGATATGTACATGTCCAAGCCAATCTGTGTCTGAGTCTGAGTGTACATGGCGTATATAATGTACATGCCATGTTGTTGTAAGTTTTGCTCACTTTTTCCCCTGTTTGTGTGTTTGTCCATAAATCACCTAAAAATGAACAAGAACACCAAATTCAACGTACTTTATAACAAAGTTGTAGGTATTTGCTAAAGACATGTTCTTGTTTTCATTAAAGTACATTGAAATGTATACACAAATCTGGTGCATCACTATATGATCCAAACTTAAGGATTGAAGCTCCTTAATTTCTAGTTATACTAGAATGATGCTCTTGGCCCACCTATTTTTTCATAGTTTAGGACATTATGCTTGGACTCAATGCTCCTAAATTTGAAATGGTTTGCGATGTCTGACTGATGCTCTAGGATCCCATAAATATGGACAATGCTTGATTACCAAACCGATGATCTGGGGTATGTTGATAAAAACATTTTAATGAATACCCCTTTGGGAATAATTTAATTTAACCCTTTTATGTTATGGATTAGGCTCCGGGTTTGTTTGGAGATAGTCTTGTTGAATGGTCAACATTATAGAAGTTAATGATAAAACTAGATAATTTACAACTGTGTAGAAATGAATAATGATTTATTTTGTTTACCAGTTTATTTATTACACATTTATTATCTACATACACTATGTAGAAGTTGTTTATTACTTTAGAAACTGTTATTGGTGTCTAACTGATTTTTACTCACACCCTTCTTAGGCCTCCACGGCTCTTGGGTACCTGATAAGATGCAACTTTTTTTCAATTATAGGTTCAAGATATGAATCTAGTTATTGGTTTTTTCATGGGATGATAGTTATATCATGTGATATTGGGAGTTATTTGGGACATGGTATCTTGTTCTGGTTATTTTTTTATTTTGGTATTTTTGGACTTTTTTGTACAACTCCCTGATATGTAGTGTATTAATCATAATGTTATCTAATGTGTTACTTGGTTTAGTGCCTTCCCTTACCTATAGTCATTCCATTATACTACTTCATTCAGTTGATATATATTTTGTTATTACTTTTCATATATGTTTTTACTATAATAAGAAGGTATTGTCTCTTTATTAAACCTTAACAAACATGTGCTTCCAGTCAGCAGCCTCTACATTATGAGAAGGAGAACCGGAGGTCTTCTGGTGTCTCAGAATAGGGAACCAATTATAGTGGATATCAGGTCTTGTATTTTACATTAACATTTTTATTTAACATATTATATTCTTCCTTTTACATGATCATTAATTTAAAAAAAATTCTTAATTTCTCTATTTCCAAGAATTCTTCCAATGAAATTCACATGACTTTAACCTGAGTAATTTTTCCCCTTAACTTCTTTTCTTTTCATACATTTGTTTCCAACCTATTTTTTTAATTCCTATATAAGGATATAAGTATTATTTTTATACATATTTTTTTATTTTAGAGGAAAAACTATTAAACAAATTCACTTTTTCCCATTATGAATAATGAAAGCATTAATTGTGTCTTGTGTTAACTACCATCTCCATGAAGCGATGACTTCCATTTTTTCACCATCACATATATTTATAGATTATAAGGGTAATATTGAATAAAAAATGTGAAACATATAATATAATTATTATTATTACTAGAAAAACTATAATCCAAATTCTTTCTCTCTCATTCATTTAGAAATTAAAACGGTAATCGGGAATTGTACGAACTACCACCTCTATAAAGTAATATATATTGTTTTTCATGTACTCTTATTATTATTCATTAAAAAACATAAAATATGATTCAATAACTTAACATTATTAAAATAATATTATAATTATTCTATAATAATTATATAATTAAAAATAAATATCTTTTATAATCATAATCATCAATTAATTATGGTGTCTTCATGTTTCGGTCGGTCTAACCACCTACTTGAACGATGCTATAAAATAATATCATGGATGTCTATCGGAACATAGTTACTAATAATATATGATATAAATAAGTAAAATATTATTTTATTTTATTTTTTTAATGGTAACACATATATTAAACTAATTAATTCTGTTATCATCATCCATTAGTTAAATATCATCGAAAACTGATTGTCGCCAATTCCCTCTAAAAGAAACATGATAAAACTATGCTTTAATGAAATTATAACTTCTTAAAATATCATGAAACATAAATTCCAATTCATATTTTGATATGGGAACAAAGAACCTTGGTAGAAGAACATAAAACCACACATGTATTGTGAAACTAGTTCAAAACGATCAAGATTACGCACACCCGATATTGAAACTAGACAATAACTAAATAAAATACCTATAGATAAATATTATAAACAAATTTTATAAAATATTATAGATATTAATAAGTTTAAAAAATATGTTATTGATATAGTTATTTTTTATATAGGAGTTTCATGTTCTTTATTGAAATTTATGAGTAAAGGTATGGGGTTCTTTGTTTCAAATTTAATTTCATGAGACATATTATTATTATGCACCCTGGAATACTTTATATGGTGTAACTAATACCTAATGAATTTATTTTATGATATTTAACTAACCTTTTGGAATTCATTTGGCCTTTTTATGGGATCATTTTCAAACATTTCTATTTTCAAAGTAAATGTTTTCTAAATGTTTTCACTTCACCTTTTTGAAAACGTTATATCCTTCCCAGATTTCATTATTGAGATATCATTCCAAATAATTATTTTTAAAATTATTTATTTTCAATTTTAAAAAATTTAACCTTTCAAAAATGACTTTTCAAAGTGACTATAAATTCATGTTTTACTCCAAATACAAATTCAATTTCTAAAAACCATTTTATTATTTTTCTATAATTTTAAGTTTATATCTAATGGATTTATTTCCATGAAATATATTTTTCAGGATTTTCCCTCAAACTATTCTTATAAAACCATCTTTTGGGGTGGTTTTATTTTGACTATCAACTTTTGAAATTATTTTGGTAAATTTTGGTGACAACATCTTGAAATGTTGTGAAACCCATTTCTCTTTCCATTGGTTCTTTACAATGTAATGAACAAAACCCTTTATCACAAATGGGTTTTAATGCTATTTTTAATAATTAATATCTTAGGGAACACATATGAATTATTTTTTTAGTATGTGATGGTTGGGCCCTATGTAGAACTCCAATGAATTTTGTAGAGCTTTATATCTCATGAGATAATGGGAAATGAGTTATGATACTTGATCCACCATGGGAAATTGTTGAGTAAATACGGATCCACCAAGGTAAATAGGTGAGTAAATCCCCATCCACCAATGTAATCATTTTAGTGAATCTTATTCCACTGAATGAAATAATTTTATACTCTTAATTTATTATTCAATGACTTATATGCTCACGTTTTTATCATATTCTTCTGTGTTGAAATGTAATTATGTAAATAATTTGTATATATCATGCTCAATTTTTTATCTTGATATAACTTCTTAAAATTATGTTCACGGATCGTTATTATGCTTCCATACCTATATAATTATCTTTTGATTATTTGTGATCACCATTTTTTATAATTTATGTTTCCCTTACTTGTAATCTGAGCTCATCCATTTATTTTTCATACATTCCATTGGTTATAAAGATGTGTGTGACATATGAGATGTCTAAAAGGGATTTTAGTGTTGTTTTATTATGGGTAAATTTTCATAGTTATTGTAAAATAAGTTTCATTTGTAGATAATCCTCAAAGAAAATAATCCAAAATGTTCTCAAAGTTGTGTGAGATTATTTTTATATGAATTAATTTGAAAATTGTTTATGTTTTTCTATTACATTCTCTCTTTGTATAAAATTTAATTTTTAAAAGTATTTTATTTTACTATAGGACCTCTTATTTCAAGACTGTGGTGCATCTGTTGGTATTAAAGTAGTGTTAATTATTTTTGGAATTAGTTTACTGGTTTTGGGGACTCTTTTAGACTACATTAGTTAAATACCTAGGGATATGTATAAGGGAAATTTTTACGTTTTTTTATAAAATTCTAAAATTATGGTAAATTAATTTGTTAACTTTTTTTAAATTCTAGATTTTTATTTATCAACATAAAGAAAAGATAATGTCCAAAAATTTATTTTCAAATAAAATCCATTTTTTTGGTATTTTAATGTTAAAACTAAATATGAAAAAAAAAATATAATTTTAATTACATAAGAACAATATCATTATTTAATTTCTAATTTCAAAATTATATAGTTATGATTTTTTGGTATTTTTCCAAAATAATTGATTTTTATATCAATAGTGAGAATTGAAATTTTAACCAGAACTATAAATTGTTTCACATTATAATTCTATAATGATGAACTATAATTTTATAAAAATGTTAACAGATCAAATATTTATTTAAGGAGTAAAAATATACATTTTAGATACTATTCTAAATTTATAAATCCTATGTTTAATATTTTATAGAGATTTGTGATGTTTTTGAATAAAATAATGGTTTTTATATTTTCTTTTAATTAAATATTTTTTGTAATGTTTTTTTGGATTTATTTTAAATAAAAAAAGAAGTTTTTATTTTAAAATAAAATAAGTTAATTCATAAAAATCAAATACATTGATTATTTTTCTCCACACATAGATTTTATGCTTAAAAGTACACTTTTTCCAAAAATGAATACTAACATGTTTCCTGTGCTACTATTAAAATTAATTTCTCATAAACATTGTAATTTTATATGATAAAATTAATTTATTACTTATAATCATTAGATAAAAATTATGTAAAAATAACTATATTAATTTTAGAAATTAAAATAATATTTTATGTGAAAAAATGTGTTACCATGGTAAAACTAAAATTATGTAAATATAACTATATTAATTTTATAATCTTCTTATTATAAAAAATTATTATAGTTCCTTTATTTATTATGATTCCTCTAATAGAAAACCTCTGTCCCCAATGTGAGTACATTTTTCTTTTACATGTTTTATTTTCTTTCTTACTTTCAAAAAAATTGTATTATAATTCTTATATTATGAAATTATTATTATTTTTATACTTAATTTTTATTATTATAAAGAAAACAATTTAACCACATTTCCCATTTTCTATTAATAAAAATATAAATTTCATTCATGCATTGTGAAAAATACCACCTCCCCAAAAATGATGAATTCTGTTTTTTCACCACCACTTATCTTCATAGATAATAATGGTTAAATTGAAGAATAATTGTGAAAATATAATATAATTATGATAGTGAATATAAAATTTATTAACCACCTTATTTACCTCTCATTATTAAAAATATGAACATGTTAATTATGATTTGTGTGGACCACCACCTCTAAAAAGTAATAAATATCATATTTTATCTAGTTTCGTTTTTATTTATTAAAATATTATATTAAAAATTATTTAAATAAAAACATTATTCTACTTTAATAAGGATATTACTCCAAAATAAACTTCTTTCCGAATCATAATCATCCATTAATAATGGAACACTCATCCTTGAGTTTTTCTAACCACCTACTAGAATAATGATATAAAATTATATTAGGTATGAAAATGAGAACTAAATTATTAATAAATAAAATATAAATAATTAAAAAATGATTCTATTTTATTTCTATAAGGTTTAAATTAATATAAAACTCGTTAATTAAGATACCATCATTTTTTTTGTTAATGGTCACTGAAAACATCATGCAAGCAATTTCATCTACATGAAAAATGACTAAAAATCTCAATTAATGGTATTAAAACATTATTAAAAAAAAGGAAACATAAATTTAAATCATTTTATGATATGGTAAGGATGAAATTAGGGAAAATAATGATGAATAATACAACTATAATAAAACTAGTTCAAGAAAATCAAGAATACTCACACGCGATATTAAAAATAGTTAATAACTAACTAATAAACATGTTGAGATTAATTATAAATTAATTTAATGAAAATTTATGGATATGAATAATATTCTGAAATAGGTTAA
The DNA here is from genome assembly GCA_963277665.1 of Viscum album. NCBI lineage: Eukaryota > Viridiplantae > Streptophyta > Magnoliopsida > Santalales > Viscaceae > Viscum > Viscum album. The sequence goes on along the minus strand of OY728159.1, from coordinate 1,205,315,582 downwards.
TAATATAGTCATTTTTTATAAGTATATTTAATCAATTTAGTGTAAGTCTTTAATTAATGTAATGGGTTATTTGTCTCAAATTTAATTTTTTGATGGCATCATTGATATAGTGTGATTTCTACCTAGGAATTTATTTTACCATATTCGTGTAATTCTTATAGATTTTAAGATCCATATATTGGTTATTATTTAAATTTTTGTTAATTAAAATGATACTAAATTTTTAAGTGTTCTTGTTAAATCAACTCTTTTTGTTGATTTGTAATTCTTCTCCTTGAACATATTTCTTCCATGAAAGGTTTCTTACATAGTAAGATTTTATTTCATGTTATATTATATTTTATATATATAAATAATTGGGTTTTAATCTCAAAGATTGTTTCTTGGTGAATTTCTATATCATAAAATTGAAATACTTTAAAGAAAAATATATGTATCCTTGAAAGTATATTTTTCTCCATTTACATATTCATTATTCAAAAAAAAAATCACTTTATTATTTGGGAATCCAAATAAGTATGTACTTATGAGACCTTAAAATTTTCGATAACCACTTTTAAAAAAGAAATTGTATTATATTTTTTTATGAAGTGAGTTTTTAAATAATGTATTTTAAAAGATAATAATGGTTTTACATCCTTATAAAATCAAATATTATATCTTCCAATAAACATTTATTTTGATAACCTTCATGTAATTTTTATGATCTATTATTGATGTTTATTTTTATAAATTAGGTGATTTCAAAATTATTCACTTCACATTTTTGAAACCATTATGCATTTTCAAGGTTTCTTTGTTGAAGATTATTTTTCAAAATTATGAATTTTCAAAATATTTTCACCTCAACATTTTGAAACCTTTATTTATTTTCATTTCTTTTTATATAATATTCCTTTTAAAATCTAAAATATTACTATAAATCAATTCGCTTTTCTGAAAAATATATGTCTTTCCAAGGATTAATTAATAAAATTTATTTCTATATATTTATTTTCAATGTGTCAAAAACTAGCTTAGATACCCTCTAACCCTGAAACCCAAGCTGATACTGACATATCCCGAAGTGCATTCTTGATCCTGATAGGTTAGTGACTAGAACCTAGAATCATACATGATAAAAGAAGAAATGAGTTTTCCAAAAAATAGAAAAAGATAAAGATACATATCAATACACTAAAAACTCCCAAGGGAGATAGGATTAAAAACAAAAAAGGTATATCCAATACCAAAATAGTACATCATCAAGGAACTGAAAAAATGGAAAGTCAAAACTCAAACATCTCAAAGGTATCAACAATTTAAACCTAAATAGTCAAGAGAATCCACCTCCTCCAAGAGGAAATTTACCTTCACTCAGACCAAGAATAATGAAATCTAAAAATTTACAATGGAAAAGGAAGGGTGTGAGATAAAAATCCTAATAGGGTCTCACCAAGTGTTCAATAAAAACAAACTAAATCATTTTTTCAATTTTAAATAACACAAGGAATGGATGTGAAATATAATATTTAAAACAAATAATTTAATTCATTTCATAATGATAGAGAACATTTCAATCGTGCCTTAAATATCAATTTTATATAAAATATTTTATTTTAATCAACTGGAATGTATAAATAAATTTCTTAATCCAAGGCATATATATCAAAATAATAACAAAAACACCATGTTAACCTAACTTGCGGTACAATAGATCTTGATTATCGAATATTCACACATCTCATATCAGTGATCGTGGAAATATTTGTACACACATCCTTCGGGCTTTGTCCAAATTGGACCTATCAATATCCCATCAAGGATAAGATGCACCAAATAAGTTTTTTGTTATAATTTTCATCATCAATCCATATTCTAGGGAATAATCATCCTAGAATTATTTCCTAAATAACACACTAACTACCTAGGATATCATGTTCTAAATCAACCCATTGAAAAAGGTGAAATCATTTAATTTCAAATCAATAGTCATTCTCAATATAATTTCCCACTTTTCCTTTTCAAAATTCCAATTATCTTTAAAAACCAAATCATGTATTTTTCTTCATTTCATGCCTTTTCAACACAATACCAATCTTATATTTTTATCAATTCAATTTATTTTTATTTAAATATTAATTTTCAAAACAAATCATCATTTCCATCAATGTAAAAATAGCCCCCAAATACCAATTCAATTAGAATTGGGGGATTTTCCCAAAATCCATACCAACTCAATTTCAAATTATAATTCAAATAAAATCAGTTTCATATTAGTAAATTGAAATAAATTTAAATCAAATTAATAAAATAAATGTTTAAATATATTTATAAAATCAAACTAAACCACTAATCTAAATAATAGTATCAAATATCAACACCCACAGTAGGATTTTCCAATGATTTATGATGGCAGAGGAGTTGATGAAAAAAATCTATAATCAATATCCAAATCAATGGAATTTAGATCTGTCGAAGACTTTATTATCTATCTAAAAATATAGAGGAAATAAGAATAGCATGGGAGAGAATTAATTGGAGGAGATCCACTTACTAAAGAGAGTTAAAATATTTCACCAACACTTCAATTTTTTAAATAATGGGTTTAGATGAGAACAAAGGGGTTATTAAGAGCCTCCAAGGCCAAATAATTCAAGATATGTCGATTTAGGGTCAATAAAAAGTTCAAATGGGTAATATATAATTTTTTTTTGGAATAAAAATATCATGTGTGCATGATTAGATGGGTAGGGTCACATGACTAGATAAACAATGCACTCTAATTATGATTCCTTATAATGGGGAGTTTAGTTTCAACAAGGTGGTGGAAAACATTTCAAAATGTGCCCCAACATTCCAAACACACACTATCTATGGTTTTATAGTTTTTACTAGGATCGGGCATGATTATGGAAAACTATGTTGCAACCTTGCACATCCGAAATCACCTCCAAATTTTTGAAAATTTCACTCGAATCACCCCTAAACATGTCCAAACCAAATAATGATAAAAAAATGAGTGTAGAGGAGAACCTGAAAACTATTTAAAGGATTTTGTAGCCTCCCCATCATAGAAACTTTCTATACCCAAAAATATTATCAAGAAGTTTCCATATCAGAAATATGAGGCCACTAATCACTCATCAATTCCTCCCCACCCATATCTATGGAGAACTATAACGATGTTTCCATAGCACACAAACAAAATTTATCTTCCTACCATGAAGTACCTTTGTATCAAAATCAACTATCATGGATAGATTCTCTATCATGGATAAATAAGTCTCAACATAAATATCAAGCCAGCTGAATACAAAATATGGATTAAAAATATACTTTCATAACTAAGATACATGAAGCACATTATGCATCGACGTCAACATTAGTGAAATTTTTAAATGGTAATATATTTTCCCCACCGTCTTTGTGTCCTAAAAAGATCCCATGGAATGAGTGGAATACTTCCCTTGATCCCATGTCGCAAATGACCCATATGGGGTGAAACTATCAAGAACACCTGGTCACAAACTTAAAACTCCAATAGTATATGATGAATATTAGTATAATATTTATATCATATTTATTCCATCAACATTCTCTTATTAATCAAGTAAATATTTATTGTTGTCCCTAAACCAAGATATGTCCAACCATGTAACTTTCATGAATCTCTAACTAACAAAATGGGGATTTATAGTGCTGATTATACAGGGCTTGAAAGGAAGTTATTATAATCGTGGACCAGAAACTATTATTATAATAAAAATCTACTAGTCACAAATGCTCATCCAAAGATCCACCAAAAAGGAGGAAACATGCATAAATTATATGCTAATGATTCTGTATAGCCCCATTTATTTGTTCATCATTTTGTAGATGGTATGTAGTACTCAAACGAACCTAAGATCCCAGTTACTCCTTGAAGCCTCTCTAAAAGTGAGAAGTAAATAGGGGTCTCTATTAGACACTATAGAAAATAGAACTCCATACAAAAGAACAACCTATTTCACCTAGATATTTCCAATCTCACAAAATTTAGTTGTATCTCTAATGGGTATTAATTTATTTGATTTGTTCGTCCTATCGACCCCAAACCATATCACATTATTCTTTTTTCAGTAACATGGAAACCCAACCATAAAGTTGATAGAGATATCATCCCACTTCCAAATCAGAATTGGAAGTTGATGAACCAACCTAAAGGTTTATTAAAATTGGTATTGACCTATTGGTATGTATAATAATGAGATACAAAATCATCAATATCCCATATCATACCATGACACCATAATCATATTCGTGTGTCATAAAACATATTTGTGGTCCCTTGGTGAATATCCCATTAGGAATTTTGAAAATCAACCAACATATATTTCCTAAAAAATAACGACATAATAATCCAATTATAAAAAAATGTAATACACTATGTGGATAACTACCACATAGTAATGGTCTGCCCACCACAAACAGAGTCTATAATTCCAATTAATTCATCATCAAGTTGTTGTTCCAAATGAATCATGTCAGGAAGATAATAGGTCAACTGAACTCTTTCCAAGAAAACCTCAAATCCAATTTCCCTGATTCAAAAATGAAACAATGCCAAGAGTTATATAAAGTTCCACTGTTCTAATGATTATTTCATGACATGGGTCGATAGTTTCCTTCTCACGACATTAGCAATGAAATTACCTTTCCATTCGGTATAGGAAATTTCAAAATAAAAATATTGTAGTTACTCCACCCAAAGCCATTAAAAGAGATTGAAATATTTTTGACAGAAGATATAACTCAAGCTCTTGTGGTTAAAAAATATGGTATACCATTTTCAAAAATTGTAAGGTCGCCAAAAATTAAGAACATGAATCATGATTTCATGTTCAAGGTCAGGGGTCAAATAATTCATATTATATGGCCTATGCTTCTGAAATATTTTTTCCTACCATGTGATATACCTACATATGAAAACAACCCAAAATTGAACCTAATGCATCACAGAAGACCACATAGACCAATCTGAACAATGGAAGAGATAACAATTATGTAGAATTAAAAATATTTTTTATCTTAACACAATAACCCTAATATTTATTATCCTTGGTTAACTTCATCCACTTCTATTTGAGAGTGGTCATCAAAGAAGATAAATTTGAGAAATAATATTTGACCCGATGAAAATACCAATTCAAAATCAAGAATTGATGAATCTTGAAATACTTTCATGGGTTTTCCCATGTCAAAATAGATTGTACTTATCAAGACCAACTATGACACCATGTTATGATACCACGTATCCTAAGAAATTTACTTCATTAATCCAAAGTCACATTTCTATTGCTTGGAAAAAAGTTAGTGATTTCTCAACAATTCCAAAACTTCTCTCAGATGATGCACATGATCCACCTTGGATTGAGAGTAAACCCTGATTTCATTAATAAAGACCAACATTAAAGTATCAATATATTCATGGAATATACTATTCATTAATTCCATTAATACTATAGTAAAATTTGTTAGACGAAATGACATGAAATGTTACTTATAATGGCTATACCTACTCGAGAATGTGGTTATTTGAATGACATAAAATTTTATTCTCAACTGTAGATAACCAAGTTGAAGATCATCCATTCAAAATGATCATCATTCCCTGGAAAATCAAACTTATTCTTTACTGTAACTCGAATAGTTTCTAGTAATCAACACATAGGCAAAGTGTTCCATCATATTTCGTGGTAATGATAATAGGTACCACCCAAGGTGACATACACAAGCATATAAATCCATCATCTAATAGATCATCCAATTGAGTCTTCAACTCTTTAATTTTAGCTGGTTTCACATGTTAAGAATGAATAAACAATGGTTGAGTATGGGGAACTATGTCAATAGTAAACTCTTCCACCATTACTAGTGGAAAACCAGAGAAGCCCTATAGAAAAAAGGTAGGAAAATTAATGAAAACTAGAGGTAGATCATAACTCAAATATTCCATATCCATATCAAAAGAAAAAACTGATATTAATTTCCTAAACATTGGATAATACGGTCTGACTCTACTCGACCTCTAGTCACGTTCTCCCCGAATGATATTGCACACCCAATTTAGTGTCTTAAAGGAGGATCCCCAAAAATAGTAGTTAATTTAGTATTTATAATCAATTATCTAATACAAACAAAAAATGAAATCATGGGGTTTCAAGTTGAAAACCAAAAAATTCCCAGAAAGGTCAATTTTTTATAAAGAGAAAACAGAAGTATGAAAATGGACACCTTACTCTCCCTTCATTTTAAGGGGTTTAATAATATCAATCGCATAAGATAAAATCTCAATAAGATGATTTAGAAGGTTCATTATGAGTTAATATAAATGAATGAGATACACCAGTATCAAATAAATAAGTCACTAAAGATGAATATACATTTATAGTACCTCTCACGGTCACTACATCTGTATTTTATTCATCTGGAGACTCTTCCACAATGTGAATAAGCTTCATTCCAGATACTTGTGGCTATTACCACTTTGTTTTTGTGGAATATAAATTCATTGTAATAATTTTGTTGTTTATGATCCTATTCCACTACATGGGGTATAAAATATATAATAGAAACACTATAAGTGGTATGAGCATCCATAAGAGCTTAAAATCATGGGGGACCAAGTTCAAACCAGTTTAGAATGGATAAGATTTCCGAAATAGATTCAAGTTAAAGGGCCTCTTCCTTGAACTGCATGATGTTTGGAAGAAAACTTCTATCAGGAACCACAATTATACACATCACTCTTCCTCATTAGTTTAGAGGAAGTCACAAAACTACAACCCATAGTAAAAGGAACTATCTTCAAACCTGAATTGCTGGCCCGATCAAGTTCAACCATCAAATCTGGATCTTACATGTCAGTATTAGAAGAGAGAATTAGTAAGAAAACATGAGAATGAATTTAATATCATAGTACCATCTCAAACCATCAAGTATTCATCTTCTCATTTGAGACAATATTACGTGAAAAATACACACGCTCAATGAATTGGTTTTCATATTCTATCACTATCCTGTTAGCCTATTTGAGTTTGAAAAACTCCATGGACTTAGCAATTACTATAGAATTTGGATATAACTAGTAGTTGAAAATATATTTAAAGTACTTTCATAGTAAAACCTCAAGACTCATTATCTTCATCGTCGAGTCCCACCATATCCTATTAGGTCTCTCTAGCTTTAAGGTCTCATATTTCAACTTAATCGAATCAGTCATCTTCAAGAACTCAAACATATATCCATATTGATAAACTAGTACTCATCTTATTTATTTTTATTATATCCATATAACACCAAGTATTATTGTAAAGTAACTCCTAAAAATTATTCTCGGACTCATCCCTCTCAGGTTCCACAACTGGAGGACGAATGTTAACAGGTGCAGATTATTATCCTAGAGCCTGGATAGAACACATGATAATCTCAGTGAGATTATAGTCCATGGGAGGTTTCTCTCACATTACTTCACCATAGGTATCCTCCTAGGGGATATTCACATGTCTTATCAGAGTCATTATGGTACACAACATCAAAAAATAACATTCAAGACATCAAATTATTACTCAGATCAATAACTCAAACAAGTACAATAAGTAAATTAATCCCATCAGGTAAAAATGATTTGTATTTAAACCTATAAAAATAAAAATCAGGGAAAAAGATTTGGATTATTCCTAAATATGCTTTTCCCAAACCAAACATGAAAACATAAGGTTTTTTACAACGAGATCTTTCTAGGAACTCACTCGCAACTACCACTTAAGTCCTGACAATATACTTTAAGCAACATACTAACACTAAGAAAAGATTCTTAACCTAGACCTCTGATACCAATTTTTCATAGACTAGGTTAGATATCCTGGTATGATAACTACTGAATAGGAACTAACATATCATGAAGGGAATTATCAATCCCAATGGGTTGGCCACTATCACCTGGAATCATACAAGATAAAAGAGGGAATGAATTTTCCAAAACCATTGGTAGATTAATATACATATCATTATGCTCAAAAATAAAAAAGGAGATAGTTCTTGAAACCAAATAGGTATTTCAAAACCAAAAATAGTACATAATCATAGTAATAAAAATCTAAAAAGATAAAACTCAAACATCCTTAAGGTATCAACACTCCATAACCAACGAGTTAAGAACTTATACCTCATCCAAGAGGCAATTTACCTTTACTCATACCTAGAATAATTAAATCTACAAATTCCCAGAGTCAAAGTTATGGTGTGAGATAAAATCATAGTACGACCTCATGGTAGTATGAATTCATATTTATAACCAAACATGAAGTCATTTTAAAATTATGAAGAACATTTCAATCAAGGATTATATTATAATTTTATATAAAAAATCTTATATTAATCAACTAGCATGAATAAATAAGTTTTATAATGAATGGAATATATATCAAACTATTCTCAAAAAGAACCATGGTCATATTACAAATTGTATGATAGTTCCTAGTTATATAATCCATACACAACTCATATCAGTGACCATAGTTATATGTTAAGACATGTCCCTCAGACATAGGACGAATATGATTCTTCAACATCCCAGTGGGGATAAGATGCACATAACTATGTTTTTGTGTGTGCTTTCATCATTAATACATCTACCAAATAATTCTAATCCTTGTGTGATTCTCCTAAATGACCCACTAACTAAATATGATTGTATATTCTCAATCAAAAAATTAAAAAAAGGTAAAATAATTTCATTTTAAATCAATCATCATTCTCAATTCAATTTTCATCCTTTCCTTTTCAAAATTTCAGTTCTCGTTTAAAACCAAAACATGCATTTTTAATCCTTTCATGAATATTCAATGTAAAACCAATAATAGGTTTTTATAAATACAATTTAGTCTATTTTATAAAATCAATTCTCAAATTAAATTATCAATTCTATAAATTTCCAAACACTACCAAAATACAAGCTCAATTTGATTTGGGTTTTTTATATAAAATTACATTCCAATTTAATTTCCAATTCCAATTCACATCATATTGGGTTTTAAAAATTTAATTGAAATAAATTTAAATCATATTTAATAATTTTTATAATTATATGGAAAAACTCAAATGGAACCACCTACCTTAAATCAGGTTATCGAATCTCATCCCCTAAAGTGGGATTTTACAATGACGAATAATGGAAACGAATGTCAAAAAATAAAAATTATAATCAAGATCCAAATAAAGGGAGTTTAGGTCCTTTGAATACGTGATAATATATCTATATCTAGGGGAAATAAGAATATAGTAGTAGGGAAATAATCGGAGGATGTCTACTTATAGAAGAGGGATAGAATATTCCTTTAGTGCTTTGATTGGTTAAATAATGAGTTGGAAGGATAACAAGGGTTCTTGAGATCCTTAAATACCTAGGGATTCAAGATCGATTACCTTAGGTTAAAGCGGGAGTTCAAATTGGGGTTTGATAAATTTTTAACAATTTTTCAAAATAAAATTATATTGTGTACATGGTTAGATTGGATGGTATGAATGGTTAGACAGATTACGTTCCTTAATTGAGTTCTCTTATACTATTATTCATGGTTTCTACTTTGTGTGTACATTGTTTTCAAAACTATGAACTAACTATTCAAACTCCAAATATCTAGGTTTTCATGGTTTTCAATGGGAGGTTTCATAGTTTTGGAAAAATATGCACCAACCGTGAACTTCCCAAAGAGCCTCCAATGTTTTCCAAATTTCTTGTGAAGAACCCCTAGACAAGACCCAAAAAAAACCTGATCAAAAAGAGGTTCAAATATTATTTGAAAACTAATGACATAATGTTACATAAATCTCATTCTTTTAAAATTTTTAAAAGAGACCTTTCTGAAAATGCATTTTCAAATTGATTTTCACTCTATATTTTATTCCAATAACAACATAATTTTCTTAATAGTCTTTTATTATTTTTATAACATTTGATGTTTTTCTAAAAATCATATTTCCTCCTAATTAATTATTCATGAGTATCATTATAAATTTCTTTATAAAACACTCTTTTGGGTTATAGAGTTGTGGGTATCAACATATTACATTCTCCTGGTCAGTTTTGGTGATACCATATAGATATGTTGTGAAAACCATTTATCTTTACAAGTTTTATTTATTATGTAATGAATTAAACCCATTTTCTTCCAGGAGTTTTCAGGATACATTTAGTTATTGACATCTTATAGAATACATATATATGGATTTTAGTAGGTGAGGGTTGGGACCAATATATCCCTCCAATTCATTGGATAAATCTTTATATCTCATGATATAATGGGAAATATTATTTTTCTACCAATCTACCATGGGAAATAGGTGAGTAAATCCTGATCCACCAAGGGTAATAGTTTAGTGAGGCCTTGTCCCTCAAGGGGATATAGGTGAGTGAAACCTAATCCATTAATGGAATCAAGTCATGGTGTCTGATCCACTATGATATGATTAATATGCTCATGTTTTTTAAAAATTCTCATGGTCTTAAATATACATGTGTAATAATTCCTCATGAATTATTATCTATATTTTATATGGATAAATTTTAATAATGTTATATTTATCGATCTTAATTAATCTCTTATACCAATGTACTTATCTCTTACCCACTTAGGATCATAATTTGTTATCTCCTATGTTTCCCTTATTAAGAATATGAGCTCGCCACTTTATTATATTTTCATTACCAATTTTATTAAGATGGGTTTCACCCATGAGAAGTCTATAAGAAAGTTTAGTATGGTTTGATTATGGATAAATGTTCTTAAGTATTGTAAAATAAGTTTCCTATATATATTGTTCTTAATGAAACTAAAAAAATAATTTCCCTAAGTTTAGTGAGATTATTATGATATGTAATTATAATGTGATTTTTTTTTCAATATTTCCTTGGATTATATTAATTTTTATAATGGTTAATTTATAAAAGTATTTATTTATAGCACCAGATCTGTTATTTTGGGTTTGGGGTGATAATGTTGGTATCAATGGAGTTATTATTTATTCTTGAGTATTATCTTGCTTATTTTTGCGATTATTTTATTGAACATTAGTAAAAAATATTGGGATATGTATAGGGGATAAGTCAATTTATATGATAACATCCAGGAATATTGATGATGTAGAGATTGTGTGGTTCTTAATGAAATTACATCTTAGTCTGGATACAGGAAAGTTGATGTGATTCTATAATAGATGAAAATTTTTCTGATAACCCTGAAAAAATAGTTTATTATCAAATCAATATTGACTCTAGTGCATCATGAGTGACTTTTAGAATATAAATCTTGTTTTACAATATCGGGTGACTGATTTGTTTATTTCAAATTATCTTGAAGTAAAATTATAAAGGATTCAAAAAATATTTATATTAGAAAACCTATTAGGGAATAATTATGGATAATTTAGAATAAAATTTATAGATTCACGAGTCATGTTATAGATGAATTAATATGTGATTTTTTGGATAAATGTATATTTAGACATTGAGTATGTAGGTTTCAATGATTTTCATCCATAGAATATTTTTAGAATGTTAATGATAATTTTGTTATGTTTATTTTTTTATTAGGTTATGAATGATGAGATAACATAATATAAGGTAACCTTGATAGAACAAAGGGTGTTATGGGATGAACGAACCATGAAATAGTATCAAATGTTTAAAAGAAGGTGTCATTAGAGAAGACGTAATAGGATTGATCTTTCATATTCAAATAATAATTTACTCTGATTTTATTAGAAATTATCATAATAATTTGGATTTTATACTTGGATATTAAAAAAATCCTGAAAATTAATTTGTGGAAGGTGTGTCCTTAAAAACTCATAATACTTTCTTATAGAGGCATATTTGAAATAAATGGTTGAGAATATTAATATAACCCTTTTATAAGGGAAGCAATATGGTATCATATATTCTCTAAGATTAAAATGTTTGTATATGTTTGAATTTATATCTTAATTCATGATTATCTTTAGATTCACTTTAATAATAATAATAATCATAAGTGATGATTGAAATTTTCATGATGTAATTTATTTAATGGGGGAGAATGTAACGACCTTAAATTTCACAATATATTTTACTTAAATAAATATTATGTTATAGCATGTTCTTCAAGAAAAAATAAACTAAAATTACATACAATAGATTATATAAACATTATTAAGAAATTATAAGTTGGATAAAACCTATATAAAATAAAAATATAGTAATAAATTAAAACTACTTATGTTTTGAGGATAAATAATTAATAAGAGTTATTATTTAAAATGATTTTTCTTTCTAAAATAATTGTTTAATGTATAAATAAATTTAATCAATAAATTTTAAATTTTTATGATAATATACCATATTACAGTATATGAACACATATAATAACTTTTTGAAAATTAGATATTGGTATATAATAATAACAAGAAGACTTAATATAAAAAAAATTATATTTTCTAGTAAAATCACATTTCTTTATATTTGGTATTTTAATCTAAAAAATAATTAAATAATTAAATAAGTTAATAATTTAATTTTGATAAAATAGTATCATTTCTAAATTTATAATTCCAAAATTTACTTATTATTTTAAAAAAATATTCTAAAAAAGTTGAATTAGGTGAACAGTGAAAAATAGAATTTTTACAAAACTATAAATTTTATGTCTTTATCATTATATAATCAACTCCCAAATGATTATAAAATCTTTTAATTCAAAAAATATGTATTTATGGAGTAAAACTATAAATTTTTAAATTCTATTATAAATTAATAAAACCTATGTTCAACATTTTATGTAATATTTTATAATAATTTTTTTTCCTTTTTTGTTAATTAAATATTATTTTAGTAAAATTAGGTTTTGGATTATACTTACATACATATAACTTTTATTTTTTTTACAACAAACCAATTTATTTAGTAAAAATCATATTAATTTATAATTTTAATTAACAAATAAATTTGAATTATAAAAGTACCATTTTCTGAAAATGGGTATTTACGCATTACATGGGTCTCTAATAAATTAAATTTTTTATACATATTGTAATTTTATCTGATTAAATGGATTTATTATATTCAATAGTTAGGTTCAAATTATTAAATTAGCACCACTTTATTTTAGAAATTAAAATTGAATTACATTGGTAAAAATTAGTTACCATAGTAAAACCAAAATGGAAGAAATGAAAATTCTAAGAATAAACAACTTAAAAAAATATTTCCAAAATGTATAAATCTAAATGTTTGAGGGACTATAGATATTATTTAATCACCAAAACCATTATTTTTAACTGTATTTTCTTATTAACAAGTGAAACATGTTCTCTCTTTATATTAAGTTTAAATATTTAGAAAAATGTAATTCATAACACAAATAAAAGAGGCCACTCACCACCACTTCATGGACACCATAAAATTGGGTATTACTATTATAAATGTTCAATTATTATATACCCTATTACTATTCCTTTTCCATGAGCCTCTGATCACAATTATTTATCTTAAGGCCTCTATTTCCAAGGAGTACTCCAAGCGAAATCTCAAATCCTCAACGTGGGTACATTTTTCCACAACATATTTTCATTTCATTCTTTATTCCAAAATACCAATTTTATAATTCCAATATTATGAAAGATTTATTAATTTAATAATTATTTTTATTATATGTAAATAATAATTGACCACACTTCCTCTTTTCTACTAAGAAAAATGAAAATTTTATTCGTGTGTTGTGTGAATTACCGCCTCCCCAAAGAGGTGGCTTTTATTTTATCACCACAACATATATTTACATATTATAAGGTTAAAATTTAACAATATATGTTACATATATAATATAATTATGATTATTAATGGTAAATTATAATAAAATTTATTTCCCAATCATTATTTAAGAAATGAAAATTTTATACATTTGTTTGTCAAGACTACCGCCTCCACAAAGTAACGTATTTCCTTTTCCCTCAATTTTATTTAATATTTATTAGAATATCAAAAAAATTGTTAAAAACCCATTAAATTATTTATATTTTATCTTTATTATTCAATAACATTGGTTTTATTCCAAAATAAATCACTTTCAAAATCTAAATCATCAACCAATTTTTGTGTGTTCATGTTTGGGTTGATCAAACCACCTACTTGAGAACTTATATAAAATAAAATCATGGATGAAAATGATAACTTGATTATTGAAAATATATTATATAAATGAGTAAAAAACTATTTTAATTGGGTTTTAATGGTTAAATAAATATTAAACTCATTAATTAAGATTTCATTGTTCGTTTGTTAAAGATAATTGAAACATATTTTTCATTAATTTCATCTACATTAAATATGACAAAAATTTACGTCGAATGAAATAATAATATTATAAAATATCATGAAAAAATATTTTACTGTATTTTATGATCTACTAATGATGTAAATTTGAAAGATAATGAACAAAAATAACTTTATTATGAAACTAATTAAAAACAATTTAAACTACTCACCCTAGATATTGAAAAGAGATAATTATTAACTAATATAGATATATAGAAGAATTATAAATGATGTTCTAATAGGTTATAAATATGAATAAGGTTCTAAAATATGTGAATAAGATATTTATTTTTTTATATAGGATATTCAAGTGTTTTATTAGAAATATTAAATTAAGGTAAGGGGTTATTTGTCTCAAATTTAATATATTTGTAAATATTTCTTATTCTCCCCCATGACATACTTTATATGTTGTGATTACTTCTTAATGAATTTATTTTAAAATAATATTCAAATTAATGTGTTTTTTATGATTCATATAATTTATTTTCTTTAAATTTCATTAAATTCAAAAGATTCCAAAGTTATAGTAATATTTGTGGACTCAACTCCCTTGGTAGATTTATAATGCTTCTTCTTGAACATCTTTCTTCAATGATTAGTTTCTTCCAAGATAGTATTTTATTTAATGTTTATTTTTATTTTATATTTGGTAAAATTAAATTTTTAACTCATAGATTCATTCCCAATGAATTTTAATTCCATAAAAGGGAAACCCATTTATGAAAAAATATCATCTCCATTAAAATAATTTTCCTCCATTCCCATTTTCAATATTCTCAAAAATTATTTTCCTTCAATATTTTGAAATCAAAATATATATTTAGTCATGTTAACCTTATATTTTTCATTACCACATTTCAATGTTATTTTTTATTACCACTTTTCACAATGTCTGTATTCAAAAAAATAATTTCAACACATTACAAAGGCTTTCCATCCTTTCAAAATCAAATGTTTTATCTTCCACTAGACATATATTTTGATATAATTTATGTCATTTAAATGATATATCCTTTAAGTTCCTTTTTAAAATTTTTTATCCACATTTTCAAGTCATATTTTTAAACCATTAAGTATTTTTCAAGGTTTCTTTAGTGAATATTATTTTTCTAAATTAAGCGTTTTTAAAAAAAATCACTTCACCCTTTTGAAACTATTATGAATTTTTAAGACACCACTATATAGAATTATTTTAAAAAATAAAATATTTTAAAAAAATCAACTCATATTTTTAACATGTTTATGTACTTTCATGTATATATTATTGACATTTCTTCCCAAATATTAATTTTTTAAATTCTTTATTTTCAATTCCAAAAAAGCAGTCTCTATGAAAATAAATTTCCAAGAAGACTATAACATTAACTTTTACAATAAATATGAAATAATTTTATAAAAAGTATTTATTATTTCACTCTCATTTCTTCATTATCTATAAATAATTTATTTTCTTGGAAGTTATTTTTCATGAGTCTCCCATATATTTTTTTATTAAATAATCCTTCGGAGTTATTGAGTTGTTTGTATCAAAATGTTAGATTATAGTGGTTAAATTTAGTGCTACCATCGATAAGTGTTGTTAAATAAATTTTTTATTCCATATATTGTTTATGATGTGATGAAAGAATCCCATTTTCTATTAGGTGACTTCCTGATATGAGTAATTATTGATAAATTATTACACACATATGTATGGTCTTCTAGTAATTGATGGTTAGAGACTATACAACCCTCCAATTAATTTATTAATGAATTATATATTAGGAGGTTATGGGAAATGAGTTTTGATTCTCTATCTACTAAGGGAAATAATTCGGTGAATCTTGATCCCCCAAGGTAAATAGGTGAGTGAAGCATGATATATAATGGGAAACAATTGAGTGAAGCCTGTCCACTAAGGGAAACACATTATGAAGCCTAATCCACTATGTTATGATTTATATGACCATGTTTATTACATATTCATAATATTATAATGGTAATTATAATATGATAGATCATTTATTATGATCCATGTTTTATTTAGGTATATTTTCCTTATACTTAGTTATCTTGATTATTATCTCATACCCATTAACTAATATTTTTCTCACTTATGATCATCATTGGTTATCTATTTTGATTCCCTTAATATGAATCTAGTCTCACCCCATTATTATACTTTCATTCCCTGGGTAATTAACAAGAGTGTAACCTATTATAATTATAGAAGGTAGTCTAGTATGGTTCTGTTTTTGAGAAATGTTCCCAAGTATGGTAAAATAAGTTTTCTTTGTAGCTTATTCAAAAATACACTAATTCAAAAGGTTATTTAATTTGGTTGAGATTATTTTTGTAATTAATAATAATGTGAATTTTTTGTAATTGTATGTTTGATATTCAAACTTGGTATTAAATTCAATTTCTTAAATTATGTATTTTTATCTAGAAGTGTCAGAGTGTGGGTTGTGGTCTCTTCATATATAATGATAAATTTGATCTTCATACACAAAAAAAAATCTATATGCAAGAATTGAGTATATTAATAATGCAATAAATCTCCTAAAAAACCCATACACATGTCATTGGGTCAATAAAGATTTATCTTAAATTTAATATAAAACATAAGGAAAAAGAATAAAATGGTTCTGTCAGATATGAACATATAAAATATTTTTTAAAACTCAATCCAAAAACATCTCCCATGTTATTAATGAACACCCATGAAACTCACACACCAATTCATGTCTTATAATATTATACCCACTGAAAAATCCATAATGACAAGAATTATCCATCCCTATAGACCCAGTTCATTACTTGGTGGTAAAATCCATTGAGTTTGAAATTTACCCATCAACCTATTCTTACCTGATGATTCCCTCTACAAGCTAATTTGTGAAATTTCACACCCATTTCCATGCCAATTTGTCGCATAGAAATATTTATTTGAAAACAAATCATCATATCATAAATTTATCAAAAATGTTGTGGGTGACTCCCACAACCTTTATTCTCAATGCCACAAATCTGTGGGCTTTTCTAGAACCAATCCAAAAAAAATTATTTTATAAAATAAAATACTTCAAGTTATGAAATGGGTGGATAAAGAGATAAGGAACCATCATCGAACCAAATTTCATAAAACAATCTAAAATAAATAGCTTCTACAGGATAAGAACAATCTTAAAAATACCTCTCTAATCACAGAGATTTTGTGGTCTAGTGGGGAGGGGTAAAATTTTGGTTATTAGAGGAGTAATTTTATAAAAATATGTCACTAAAATTTCGATTAAAATATCAAAAATAGTTTATATAATTGTGCATAACCCCTCGGATGACTTGATGGTAAAATCGACTGTTTCAAAAAACAAATCATCGACTTATTCCATAGAATGATGATTCACACCCTATTCATGGTGCCATTGATTTTACCTCACCCAATTCGACCCACCACTCTAACCATCCATAATGAAGGAATAAATCCTTCACTATTTTGACTCAACATGCTTTGGACCATAGTGTGGTATGGCCACCTAAGAGAATTTTCTAAAAGGAAATCCTAGTGTGAAACATCAACCACCATAGGCAGTCCATTTTTATGGTGATCCAAAAAATTATCAATGTCCACTAACATAACCTATCACCCTTAAAACCCTTCTCAAACAAAAAAAAGTAACTATAAATTAAAAAAATATATATTACATGGAAATAACTCAAAATGTGGGTATTGAATTCTTCCCACTATATGTCTTTTTTTTTGTGTAATGTTAGTGGTTAGTCATGTCAATACATAAGGTCAAATTACTTCTCCCACATAAGAGTTTCCCACCTACAATATTCCATAAATATTGAATGATTATAGAACAACACAGTTACCAAAGGTATGAATCAACCTAGAATCAGATTATCATTTATCCCAAGATAGAAACAATCGCAAGAACTGATTATAATGACCATGTTTATAACAAAATTTTCACAACAAAATTTGTAATTGGAATTAAAATCACACACCGACCCAAAGGATATAAGGGAATTTCTTTAATTGAATTTAATGAATAATGTAATGATAACCAATAAAAACCCCAATGATATGGTCAATAATTTCAAATGATCTTTCCCATAGAATAACAAACATTCATTGTTCACCATGTTGACCACTCATTAACCCTAAGAATACCAAAAGAACATATGACCATTCATGAATGATATCAAAGAAACCACAAAGGAACAAAGAAGATGCTATGAAGATATAAATAGGTAAATATAACAAATATATGAAAAACTATAAACCTATAAAATATCTATGAATGTTAAGTGATCCTTCCATGAAATATATGAGTACATCACACAATTCCTCCAATACTAATTATTTTTTAGTTTCCCCTTTTGATGTATGGTTGTATCAAGTACTCATAGATAACCGTGTCCTATAATGTAAATGCATTAGCCGCTAAGAAAGATGTAACATCCCAGGTAAATAATGAATAAAACATTTTCGTATTTATTAATATTTACGAATTAAATATTAATTTAACTTAAAGGGGTTGCTATGTTCGATAGCGTACCTGATACGCAACGATGAGTTCCTTTGAAAACTTACGTTGCGCACTAGTAATATAATAATATTATTTTAAATGGTAGTTAACATGTAGTTGTTGTATTGGTGGGAATGGATAGAAATAACTAAAATATGATTATATATGTTTTTAAATGTTTTTACATTTATCCAATAAAAGATAAAGGCTTAAAATACGGAAAGAATTCAATTTTAGGCATTTATACCCTAATTTTCACTAAGGGTTCACTTATCACCTTTTGACGGAGAACTGTCATTAAATATAGATTTGATCAATCTTATAAATTCTATTGGACCAAATATAACTCTTCTTTAGAATCGGGACATCAAAATTTACTTTGTGTAAATTTTTGGTATCTTTCCGATAAAGTTTTTTTAATGAATAGTGTAAAATGTTGTATTTTATTTCAAAACCTCTTTTTAATCTAATTTATTTATATGATTAGATTATCTTTTGAATTGTTTTTAAAGTGAAATTAGAAAATATTTTTACCATTAAATCCAATAGTGGTTGTTGGAATTAATTTCACTTTAAAATCGGACTTAAACTAGTGTCAATCTTTTGATACTTATTGCTTCATAAAAACACGCTATTTGTCATGACAGTGGGAATTAATTATTAAATTAATTAATGTGACATATATGTTTTGAATTTTGTAAAATAGACTTCATTTTTGAAATCGGAATATTAAATATAGCTTAGGGTGATTTTTTGGTATTTTTCTGAAAAACTTCAATTTTTGATGAATAGTGAAACCACTAAGTGGTACTTATAAAAACTGATTTTTTGTGTAAATGAAATTTTACCACTTCTGTGTTTTGAATTTCAAAAATCCAACATTCATGTTTTTCATTAATAATTAAAATGTGGTTCAATGAGATTAAAATAATTTTTTGGTGAACAGTAACTTTTAAGTTCTTAATCGCGATTAGAGATAATTAGTGTAGTTTAAGGTAAGAATAATGTTTTAATAAAATGAAATTACATAGAAACATGTCCTACCCTCATTGGATGTGTCATGGCCGACCAAGACAATCCATGTGTCAACTTGGGGACCCCATGGAGCCACTTTGGTTGGAAAATGACATAAATACCTTTTATTTAATGTTAAAGTAAAAAATGACACAAACATGAAATGTTTTACTAAAACAATTTTTACATGGGGTTATACAAGTCATATTTTTACTATAAATAGTAATTGGAAAGATAAAACGATTTCCTACATCATAGTATTTTTTTTATAAATTTTAGACATTAAATAAATTAAATTATTTATGACATCATGATGATGCAGCGATGACCTCATTATTTAACGATTTAAATAAAATGGAAAGATAATGTAAAATATAAGACCTACACATGTCCAAAACCTATTGGATGAAAGGATTTCGAACCCTCATCACCTTATCCTCGAAATACATCAATGTGGGACCTTTAGAATCCGAAACTCTTTTGAAAATAAAGTAACATTTTGTAACTTTACAAGAGTGCCCCTTCTCTCCTCTTATAAAAGGCCCCCACCTCTACCACCTTACCCACACTCCCAAAGCCTTTGGCTCGGCCATCCTCTGCCCATTTTTTCTCTCCACTTCCCTATATTACTCCTTTAAGCCTCACTTTGGGCATAAGTCTTCACAAGGAAGCCTTTGAGCTCAAACCAAAGGGAGTTACCCGATTTTAAGGTAATGTCATCTTTTGAGTCCTTTTGTTTTATTTTGCTTCTCCAACCCCCTAAAATCTTTTTACTCCTTTATTTTGTAACAACTCCAGTATCCTCAATATACTAGGTTGTTTTTATAAGAATTATTCGAGCTACACTTACACACACCTACATCTAATGGTTAAAGAACATACTGTTTCCCTGGATGGCGAATTTCTGCCTCCCAAAATGATGATTGTTCAACATTATTTTAACACCTTAAAAGGTGGCCATTAAGATGACAATATATTTATATATGATATATAATATGTTTATGTTTTCCTTAAGCTTCTGTATTTTTCATTTTGCACATACCTTTATGGTTTCCATTATGGGTAAACGTGATATCTTCATTTAAGGAAGTGCGGAATACCGCCCCCTCAAAGTGATTTGATTCGTTAATTCCATATGTGGGACTTATAAAGGATGGATTTATAGTTATTATATATGATTTTATACTGGAATTATAATATACCTCTATATAATTATTATTTCTTTCCATTAAAGTATGATATATAAATGAATGTAGCGTTCATGCGTACGTACGGCTTACCGTCTCCATGAACGGTGCATTTCATTTCTTATCCCCAAATGTAATGTACTATTAAAAGTACATGTATATAATGGATATATATGATGAATGATAAATATAAATGATGAATATAATTCTGGAATTAAAATATACATACCTCTCATTTAGTTTTAATTCCATTAATATGACAAAGAAATGAAAGTACCGTCCATGCGTACGTACGGCTTACCATCTCCATGAATGGTGCATTTCATTTCTTACCCCTAAATGATTATGTGATATTATAAATAAAAGTATATTATAGATATATATGATATATATGATATCCGAATTAGGAATTTCATTCTGGATTTAAAGAACCTTTGACCACACGAACAACATGTAATTGTAAGAAGCCCACTTTCGACTTAAGAACCAAATATCGACAAAACAAACATTATTAACTTAAATGGTTACATAATGTTTATAACATGGAAATAAGTTATATAAAATGAATAATGAACTTGAAAACGGTTCTTAAGAAAATAGAAATTAACTCAAGTTTATTATTCAGGACGTTAAAGAACGATCGAGTCAAGTCGGACCCGGGGTAAGGGAACTTCTTAACCCAATTTTCGTTCTTTGGGTTGATCTCCTACTTTCAAATTATGTCATGATATTATTATGTCCTATCTTGTATTTATACTTTCTTTATATTTACTTATAGTGAATAAACATAATAGATCTATTTTATTTAAAAATGATCTTTGTAAGGGACTTCGTCTCAATCTCCTTTCATTGAGGCATATTTCATTTTATACACAACTTTCTTTTATACGGTGTATAAACCCCTTTGACTTATACTTTCATACAACAAGAATATTTTTCTAAGAAGCATTTTACTAAATCACAAAGAGGAATGTTTCTTTTAACGTACGCGGTGACAACGACCTTTTCCACCACCGCGAGTATTATTTGGTCTTTGGCTTCCTGAATAAGCTGTAATGTTTTTTTTAAATGAAATAAATACCAAATACTCTTTTATGTATTTTGGTATTGAAAATGGTTTTTATAATGGATTTGTTATGTCAATATATTTGAGTGATATATTGTGATCAAAGTGTGGAACTGTTTTATTTCCTTTAGGTTTGCTTTATGTCTTATGATTTAATAATCGTACTTTGACATTTGACGGGTTGTTACATGATGAACCATATGACGGGTGGTGTCGTGAATACCAGGATGGGTGGTTACGTTATAACCTCCAATGCATTGGGTATGGAATTCAGCCGTATGGCTATTCCATTAAGTGATATGTGTGGAAGTCGACTGTATGGTTATTCCACTTAAGTATGTTTATGTCCCAAGTTACCTTTATATGTTATGTGTTCTTTATATGGGTTTTATGGTAATATTTTGGTTACAAAAGGGTAAGTAACGATATTTTATTCAGTGAAGAGTTTTTACTACTTCATAAAGGTGAAAATTATTACTTTACTTATTGTTTTGATAAACTAATAGTTTTCATTCTTTGTGTATCCCTTACTGATCTCTTTATGCTCACCCCAACTTTTTTTGAAATGTTTTTCACTGGACCTAATGTGGAATAGGGTAAAGCATGGGATCAAGGGAAATTCATGCTATATAAAACTTGGAACTAGACATGTTTCTTTTTAAGAGTTTTTTTATTCTATGGAAACTTAGTAGAAGTGTCTACTTTTTAATCTTTTGAGATGTAGTAGTTATGTTCTAATTCTCTAAAACTCTAAACCTGAAAAGATCCGCAATGTGAATTATTAATTTAATTCAATATTAGGAGATGTTTAAGGTCGGGGCCTTATAGTTGGTATCAGAGGTCGGTTTAGACAACTTTAAGAGTTAGAAAATTATTAAATTATAAATTAATTTATGGTATGATTGAAATGATGTAGCATTTACAGATTACCATGTTGCTTCACCTAAGGCATTTCAGTTTTAAGAATGGTTTTTCATAGAGGAAACAGAGAAGATTTTTTGGGAAGGCATACTGAGGGAAATGAACTTCCAAATCATCATACTGAGATGGTCAGAATCAGAATTGAGCAGTTTACTGCAGTGATGGCTCAGTTGAATCAGGTGATAAATGGTGGTTGTGTTATTGATGTTATTTTGGTGTTTTCTAAAAGTAAAGAGGAGCATGAAAGACATTTAAGGGTTATTTTCCAAACCTTAAAAGAAAAGAAATTGTATGATAAATTCAGAAAGTGTGAGTTTTGGTTGCAACAAATTCCTTTCCTGGGTCACATTGTTTCAAAAAATGGCATAACTGTTGGTCCTGCTAAAACAAAAGTTATTGAAGAATGGTCGAGACCCACAAATGTAACCGAGATCCATAGTTTACTTGGTTTGGCAGGTTACTAACGAAGGTTTGTTGAAAATTTTTCACGGTTATATAGTCCAATGACTAAGCTAACTCGTAAGGGTGTTAAGTTCATCTAGACAAAAGAATGTGATGATTGATTTCAGGATTTGAAAAGAAGATTGGTGAATGCTCTAGTCTTGGCACTTCCTTCGAGTATTGGTGAGTTTTTTATATACAGTGATGCTTCGTTGAAGGGACTTTGCTATGTCCTTATGCAGAATGATTAGGTAATTGCTTATGCTTCACGTCAGTTGAAAACTCATGAGGTAAATTACCCTACAAATGATTTGGAATTAGCTACTATTGTTTTCGATTTAAAAATTTTGAGGCATCATTTGTATGGAGTAAAGTGTGAAATATAAACCGATCACAAAAGTTTAAAGTATATATTCACTCAGAAAGAATTGAACATGAGACAGAGGAGATGGCAGGAATTAATCAGGGATTATGATTGTACAATTCACTACCATCCGGGGAAAGAAAATAAAGTGGTTGATGCTTTGAGTTGAAAAAGTAATGCTTCATTAACCATGATATGTTTGGAACGAGATCCTTTGGTTTTTTTGATTTGATGAACTTTGTCATAGAAGTTGTTGGTTCAGGAAGTTCTTCTGTTTTGTTTCAGGTATCAGTGAGATCTTCTCTATCAGACAGAATCAAGCAAGCACAGAAGCAAGACAGTGAGTTGTAGAAAAAGGTAGAGCAGGTTCAGAAAGGTAAGTTGCATGAATTCAACATTGATAGTGATTGTGTTTTGAGATTTCGGAAGAGATTGTATGTGCCTTTTGATTCACAGTTGAAGAGAGAGTTGTTATTTGAAACTCATAGTTCTCTGTTTTTAGTTCATCCTGGCAGTACTAAGATGTACAGAGATCTGCAGGAGTATTACTGGTGGGATGGAATGAAAAGAGATATTGTTGATTTTACTGTGAAGTGTTTGACTTGTCAGCATGTTAAGGCAGAGTGGTAGTTACCAAAAGAGATGCTTTAGCCTTTACCAGTGCCAGAGTGGAAGTGGGAAAATATATCCATGGATTTTTTCGTGGGATTACCGAAGAATTCTAGAGGTAATAACGCAATCTGGGTTATTGTTGATCGCTTGACTAAATCTGCTCATTTCCTTGCTATACGAGATAATTTTTCACTAGATCAACTTTCCCATTTGTATCGTAAAGAGATAGTCATGTACATGTAGTTCCTCTCTCCATTGTGTCTGACCGTGATCCCAGGTTTACTTCTAACTTTTGGAAAGGCCATCAGAAGTCGTTGGGTACTGAATTAAATTTTAGTACAGCTTTTCATCGTCAATCAGATGGGCAGTCAGAATGAACAATTCAAAACTTTGAGGATATTCTACGAGCTTGTTCGATGGACTATCAGGGAAGTTGGGACCAAAATCTTTCTTTGGATGATATTTATTATAATAACAGTTTTCATTCCAGTATACAGATGGCACCATTTGAGGTATTATATGGGAAGAGGTGTCGAACTCCAGCTTTCTGGGATGAAGTGGGTGAAAGGAAGCTCATGGAACCAGAATTGGTAGAAGAGATGGCATAAAAATTTCAGTTGATTCAGAAACACATGATAATAGCTCAAAGAAGGCAGAAGAGTTATGCGGATAACCGGAGGAAGGATCTATCATTCGAGGTAGGTGATCATGTTTTTCTCAAGGTTTCTCCATGGAAAAGTGTGATGCGATTTGGTAAGAAAGGAAAGTTGTGTCCAAGGTTCATTGGGCCGTATGAAATTATGGAGAGAGTTGGATCAGTTGCATACAGAGTGTCTTTACCTCTGCGTTTATCTCAGGTACATAATGTTTTTCATGTTTCGATGCTGAGAATGTATATGCCAGATCTATCTCATGTTTTGAGTCTAGAGGTAGTTCAGTTGGAGGAGAACCTATCTTATGATGAACAACCAGTCCAGATTCTTGATCGAAGAGAGAAAGTGTTGCAAAATAAGGTAATCCACCAGGTAAAGTTTTTGTGGAAAACCCATATGGTTGAAGAGGCAACGTGGGAATCTGAAAATGCTATGAGGGATAAATACCCCCACTTATTTTGATAAGTGAATAAAATTGCGAGGACGCAATTCCCAAAAGGGGGGAAGGATGTAACATCACAGGTAAATAATGAATAAAACATTTTCGTATTTATTAATATTTACAAATTAAATATTAATTTTACTTTAAATGGGTTGTTATGTTCGATAGCGTACCCGATACGCAACGATGATTTCCTTTGAAAACTTAGGTTGCACACTAGTAATATAATAATATTATTTTAAATGGTAGTTAACATGTAGTCGTTGTATTGGTGGAAATGGATAGAAATAACTATAATATGATTATATATGTTTTTAAATGTTCTTACATTTATCCAATAAAAGATAAAGGCTTAAAATACGGAATGAATTCAATTTTAGGCATTTATACCCTAATTTTCACTAAGGGTTCACTTATCACCTTTTGACGGTGAACCGTCATTAAATATAGTTTTGATCAATATTATAAATTCTATTGGACCAAATATAACTCTTCTTTGGAATCGGGACATCAAAATTTACTTTGTGTAAATTTTTGGTATCTTTCCGATAAAGTTCATTTTTTAATGAATAGTGTAAAATGTTGTATTTTAATTCAAAACCACTTTTTAATCTAATTTATTTATATGATTATATTATCTTTTGAATTGGTTTTAAAGTGAATTTAGAAAATATTTTTACCATTAAATCCAATAGTGGTCTTTGGAATTAATTTCACTTTGAAATCGGACTTAAACTAGTGTCAATCTTTCGATACTTATTGTTTCATAAAAACACGCTATTTGTCATGACAGTGGGAATTAATTATTAAATTAATTAATGTGACTTATATGTTTTGAATTTTGTAAAATAGACTTCATTTTTGAAATTGGAATATCAAATATAGCTTAGGGTTAATTTTTGGTATTTTTCTGAAAAACTTCAATTTTTGATGAATAGTGAAACCACTAAGTGGTACTTATAAAAACTGATGTTTCGTTTAAATGAAATTTTACCACTTCTGTGTTTTGAATTTCAAAAATCCGACATACATGGTTGTCATTAAGAAGTAAAATTTGGTTCAATGAGATTAAAATAATTTTTTTGTGAATAGTAACTTTTAAGTTCTTAATCGCGATTAGAGGTAATTAGTATAGTTTAAGGTAAGAATAATGTTTTAATAAAATGAAATGACCTAGACACATGTCCTACACTCATTGGATGTGTCATGTCCGACCCAGACAATCCATGGGTCAACTTGGGGACCCCATGGAGCCACTTTGGTTGGAAAATGACATAAATACCTTTTATTTAATGTTAAAGTAAAAAATGACACAAACATGAAATGATTTACTAAAAAATATTTTACATGGGTTTATACAAGTCATATTTTTGAATATAAATAGTAATTGGAAAGATAAAAATATATCTTACATCATAGTACTTTTTTATAATTTTTAGACATTAAATAAATTAAATTATTTATGACATCATGATGATGAGGCGATGAACTCATTATTTAACGATTTAAATAAAATGGAAAGATAATGTAAAATATAAAACCCACACATGTCCAAAACCTATTGGATGAGTGTATTTAGAACCCTCATAACCTTATCCTCTAAATACATCAATGTGGGACCTTTAAAATCCGAAACTCTTTTGAAAATAAAGTAACATTTTGTAACTTTACAAGAGTGCCCATCCTATCCTCTTATAAAAGGCCCCCACCTCTACCACCTTACCCACACGCCCAAAGCCTTTGGCTCGACCAACCTCTGCCCATTTTGTCTATCCACTTCCCTCTCTTACTCCTTTAAGCCTCACTTTGGGCAGAATTCTTCCCATGGAAGCCTTTGAGCTCAAACCAAAGGGAGTTACCCGATTTTAAGGTAATGCCGTCTTTTGAGTCCTTTTGTTTTATTTTGCTTCTCCAACCCCCTAAACTATTTTTATTCTTTTCTTTTGTAACAAATCAAGTATCCTCAATATACTAGGATGTTGTTATAAAAAATATTCGAGCTACACTTACACACACCTACATCTAATGGGTAAAGAACATACGGTTTCCGTGGATGGTGAATTTCTGCCTCCCGAAATGATGATTGTTCAACATTCTTTTAACACCTTCAAAGGTGGCCATTAAGATGACACTATATTTATATATGATATATAATATGTTTATGTTTTCCTTAACCTTCTGTATTTTTTATTTTGGGCATACCTTTATGGTTTCCATTATAGGTAAACGTGATATCTTCATTTAAGGAAGTGCGGACTACCGCCCCCTCAAAGTGATTTGATTCGTTAATGCCATATGTGGGACGTATAAAGGATGGATTTAAAGTTATTATATATGATTTTATACTGTAATTATAATATACCTCTATTTAATTATTATTTCTTTCCATTAAAGTATGATATAGAAATGAAAGTAGCATTCATGCGTACGTACGACTTATAGTCTCCATGAACGGTGCATTTCATTTCTTATCCCCAAATGTAATGTACTATTAAAATTACATGTATATAATGGATATATATGATGAATGATACATCTAAATGATGAATATAATTATTTAATTAAAATATACATACCTCTCATTTAGTTTTAATTCCATGAATATGACAAAGAAATGAAAGTAGCGTTCATGCGTACGTACGGCTTACCGTCTCTATGAACGGTGCATTTCATTTCTTACCCCTAAATGATTATGTGATATTAGAAATAAAAGTATATGATAGATATATATGATATATATGATATCCAAATCAGTAATGTCATTCTGGATATAAAGAACCTTTGACCACATGAACAACATGTAATTGTAAGAAGTCCACTTTCGACTTAAGAACCAAATATCGACAAAACAAACATTATTAACTTAAATGGTTACATAATGTTTATAACATGGAAATAAGTGATATAAAAGGAATAATGAACTTGAAAAAGGTTCTTAAGCAAATATAAATTAACTCAAGTTTATTATTCAGGACATTAAAGAACGATCGAGTCAAGTCGGACCCGAGGTAAGGGAACTTCTTAACCCAATTTTCGTTCTTTGTGTTAATCTCCTACTTTCAAATTATGTCATGATATTATTATGTCCTATATTGTATTTGTACTTTATTTAGGTGTACTTATAGTTAATACACATAATATATCTATTTTATTTAAAAATGATCTTTGTAAGGTACTTCGTCTCAATCTGCTTTCATTGAGGCATATTTCGTTTTATACACAACTTTCTTTTATACGGTATATAAAACCCTTTGAATTTTACTTTCATACAAAAGGAATCTTTTTCTACGAAGCGTTTTACTAAATGACAAAATGGAATGTTTCTTTTAATGTAGGCTGTGACAACGACCTTTTCTGCCACCGCGAGTATTATTTGGTCTTTGGCATCCTGAACAAGCCGTAATGTTTTTTTTAATGAAATAAATACCATATACTCTTTTATGTATTTTGGTATTGAAAATGGTTTTTATAATGGATTTGTTATGTCAATATATTTGAGTGATATATTGTGATAAAAGTGTGGAAATGTTTTCTTTCCTTTATGTTTTCTTTATGTCTTATGATTTTATAATGGTAATTGGACATTTGACGGGTGGTTACGTGATGAACCATATGACGGGTGGTATCGTGAATACCAGGACGGGTGGTTACGTTATAGCCTCCAATGCATTGGGTATGGAAGTCGGCCGTATGGCTATTCCATTAAGTGATATGTGTGGAATTCAACCGTATGGTTATTCCACTTAAGTATGTTTATGTCCCAAGTTACCTTTATATGTTATGTGTTCTTTATATGGGTTTTATGGTAATTTTTTGTTACAACATGGTAAGTAATGATCTTTTATTCAGTGAAGAGTTTTTACTACTTCATAAAGGTGAAAAGTATTACTTTACTTATTTTTTGATAAACTAACAGTTTTCATTCTTTGTGTATCCCTTACTGAGCTCTTTATGATCACCCCAAGTTTTTTTGAAATGTTTTTCACAGGACCTAATGTGGAATAGGGTCAAGCATGGGATCAAGGGAAATTCATGCTATATAAAACTTGGAACTAGACATGTTTCTTTTTAAGAGTTTTTTTTATTCTATGGAAACTTTGTAGGAGTGTCTACTTTTTAATCTTTTGAGAAATAGTAGTTATTTTATAATTCTCTAAAACTCTAAACCTGAAAATATCCTCAATGTGAATTATTCATTTAATTCCATATTAAGAGATGTTTAAGGTCGAGGCCTTATAAAAGAGGTGAAAGAAAGTTTTATACAAAGGCGGTGATAATTAGCAACCAATAAAACTTCAAAACTTCATAGACATACCCCACTACCAGATTATTTCCAAATTTATTCCTTGAATATGAATTAAAAGTGTCCATACAATGAGTTTAAAATATAGAACCTTAATGAAATAATTATTTTGAATACATGAAGGTGAAAGTCCAATGATAATTCACTCTATCTACTAGAAAGTAATCTGTAATATATCCTTCATTCCCACTGGTTAGTGTTCAATGTTTGGTATATTATGTACATTGGTAATATCTAAATAGGAAAATCCTCTTGAGACTGTCCCAATACAAGGAGGAAAGAAAACTAGATCTGGATATAGAAGTTAAATTTTTTATCCTCTATCCACTTCTTAACTGGTACACACCATTATGGTTTAACTTAATTTTAATATAATGAAACATTGGCCACTGAGAATCCTAAGACTAGGTCACCCAAAACTAGAATGAGAGTCCTCTAATATAAAACCATGAATTTTTTTTTTGTCAATACTCCCTAAGAATTTGTCACTGTCTAATCTAAGGAATCATTCAGATTCCAAAGTTCCATTAACCTGATACCTAATGACTTTTGAGTTGATATATAAACCACTTCATTGATCATGAACTGTAAAACCAAGTTAGAGAATACCATATTGAGAGTAAACATTAGAAAACATGGCCAATGATAAAGAAATAACTCATTTACAATAGCGGGTAATAATCCATGAGGTACCTATGAAAAACTCTCATTCATTGACAAGTCTTGGTATAAGATAATAAATGTATTTCTACCATAAAACCCCTCAAAGTATGTTACCAATCATGAAATTATATTGATGGCCCACAACAGACCAAGACATACAACCTAGATCAGTTTGAAATAGATAAGATATTATTTCTATCTTTTCTCAGTTGATCTTACCTGATTCATGTCCCAACCCCATTAAAGACAATAACATATCCTTTATAAGATACAACAGTGACTCTTGAATCATATAAAACAATATAACATAGAAGTCTAAGAATCACTAAATTACCTATATTATATAAAAGACACTTGAAAAGTAATTAATTCCACCCACGATAGACCTTATCAATGTTAATTGAGAATGGTGACTAATTTAGATCCTATATTATCACACAACCCACAAGATTCCTTAATTCTCATCTCACAAGTCTCAATTAATGATAAAAATGTATTCTCTTTAAAATTACTAAATCTATCATAGAACAATGAAAACTAGTAAACCCAATAAAAAATAATAATAAATGCGCAAGAAAAATTAGGACAACTAATACATTAAGTGGAATAGAACAAATAGAAACCCAACATAACAAGTGAAACAAGAATAATTATCGTAGAAAAGATGTCCAATACAACAAATCCTCCGATATATTATCTAAACACATCATTCTCTAGTGTAGTAACTCACTATTACCAATTCAAACATTCCTATTTAATGCTTCCACATGAAATTTCACAATGTTATAAAAATCCAAAAAGGATTGAATATAATTTTAATGTTCCAAAAATAATGATATGATTCTGAATATAAATTTTCATTTCACAATAATGTAATTAAAGAAAATCTATATGTGCTATCATGAGTTTGAACAACTATAAAATAATTTTGAAATCCTTTTATGAATGTTATTTAAAAAACAACATGAAAAATTTCGACATTTGTAAAAAAACATTCCCAAATCATACAGTTTTAGATTTAAAAAAATAAATGGTTTCTTTATAGAAGTTGTTTCCTTCATGGTCAATATAATGAGTGGTTTTTAGGAAGATTCTTCAAAATATTTTTTGTACCAAAACTACCAGGAAATTTTTTTTAAACCTTCCAGAAAATTATTTTACAAAACCTATTTTAAAACAAAAAATAATAATGAAAAATTCACACATGATAATGGTATTTATTATTTGTACACCACTTTATTAACAACCACTTGGCCTTATGAAGTATATCATATAAGAACTAACAAAAAATCACAACAAATTCATTTTGTACATATCAACCATATAAAAACAGAAATTCATTGTAGTGAAAGAATTGCTGATTTCAATATCAAATCATGGTCTAGAAATATTGTTAATCTGGAAAATAGTTAAATTATTTTCCAAAAAAAATATTTTTGTGCTAACTACCCTCGTTCAATTTTCATGCAATTCTTTCCAATAACATTTTGTTGAAATAATTTTAATTACAAGTAAGTTTGTTTAATAATTTAAATAAATATAATAACTAAATTAAACATGTTATATATTTTTAGTATGTTCCTATAATCAGTTACCAAAACATTATAAGAATCAAAATAAAAATTAAACATTAGACTAGACTATTTTGTTTTAATATATTCACAATTTTACATGTTATTCTACTGAATATATAAATAAAGTTTCACTAACTACTTGCATAACATAGAATAACACATTTTATTCTTTTTAACATCTAATGAAATCAACTTAGGAAATAATATATTAATGTTTTAACATGATATTTTTCTAATCATTGGAAATATTCTCCAAAATTTTAAATCTTTAGATTCAAATCAACACATAACATGACAAGAAAATATTTAAATGTAAAGCTAAAATAAGTATACAATCATGTGAAAAACCTATCTATAAATTATGAATATTAATAATAATTTAGCAAGAAAGGTAGTAAATATGTCAATATGATTTTGAGTACACATTTTTAAATTATTAACATTATCTTAAAATAGCATGGATGATAATTATTTCTTAATCAATTATTAATATCCAAAAGTAGATATCAATTAATATTTCAGTTCTACATCGGATTCATGTTATTCAAAACAATAATAACATAATGGAGGCATAATCATAAATAAATACCTGAGTAATCAACTAATAAATGCTACAAATAAGCAAAAAGTATAAAGAGACAAATCATATTTTACCATATTTGGAAAGAATTTCTTTAAAAACATTAGTTCTATCTACACGAAACACAATGAAGTTTGAATAAAAAAGTCATGTTTTTTTCATATACCAAAGAATATAAAAAAACATCATACGAATATTGAAATACTAGTGGGAAGTATTTTACTAATTCATGACACACAACTCTCATCAACTAAACACAAGATGATGAGTTCATGCCAATCCTAGTAGTTTTTATAAATTTTCATACCTGAACTACCAATGTAACATAAAGTTTACTATAAAATGGTTAGCTATATATTTTTATGTTATACATTTCAAGTTATAACACATCATATATCTATTTCTACCAACCCAACTGATGGATTATACCAAATAAATTCCATTAGTAATAACTTGACCCAACTCATTGGGTTGGGTAGAGCCAAAAATTTTCTATCCTCGGGTGATGTCCCCTTGAAACCAGAAGATTGAAATAAATCCCAATGGACGGAAAAAAACATGGTTGAAAATTTTCCCCTATATAACAATCTATAATAAACAGATCACAATGATCTAATTTTATACATGATGCATGATATAAATCCAATAAAAATACCATTTAACTAAATGACCAAAAATTTAATCAGATTCATTGTAGTAAATAGTATAAAGTATAGGACTAAAAAACACCAAGATGAAAAGACACATGTACCAAAGGTGGAACTCCACCAGACTCCAATACTCAACCAACTCGAATATCTATCCACTAAAGACCAAATCATCATGATGCATCACATGAGATGTATGAAATTTTCCCTTTACACGCATTATGATAAACATCATCTGCATATGCACCAATGTGAATTGGAAGGTGTTAGTATATCAACTAAGTAGTAAATACACTAGATAGCCCTTCATCTAATTATTCCAACACTTTAAAAGAGGTGGTAGATAATAGAATAAAAATCATGACAAAATCATATGATTTTTTTGATGATAGAATATATATTGATCCCTCCTAACCTAGACTGAAAAACATAAGATACATACAACCAAAATCACCCAGACATTTTTCATCTAAAACTTATTTGAGGGCACAAATTCCTAGAGGGGGATCTTGAGACGTACACCTAGATGCCATAATAAATGGGGGATCTGGACTCTCTTGGGAAACTACCTTGATACGATCCCTAATAATTTATACCGTAGTATATTTGACATGATTTAAAGCACATAAAGGATGGAAAACAAGGGGAGAAGAATATTAAGTATCTAATCAAAGAGATCCCAATCCAAAAATATTCTACACAGAAAAAACACTACTATAGAAACAGTGATAAATAATGTTACCCTTTATCAATGTTTTTTTAC
This sequence comes from Viscum album, assembly GCA_963277665.1. Taxonomy (NCBI): domain Eukaryota; kingdom Viridiplantae; phylum Streptophyta; class Magnoliopsida; order Santalales; family Viscaceae; genus Viscum; species Viscum album. The sequence continues at coordinate 1,205,281,461 of OY728159.1, read as the reverse complement.
CACAAATGAAAATAGGCCATTATAAGTGGTTTTTTATTACTAATTTATATTGACTCTTATAAGTGCTAAAAAGCACTAGCATAAGGTATATTTTTAAAAGAATATCATTAAAATTCATATATGAATATATAAATATATTTATATCAATAAAAATATAATATCTTTTATTAAATACACATTTACATATAATGTCATGTATATAGTGAAAATGGCTTAAAATTTAATTAAAAATATTGACTAATTAATGTTAATTAACATTTAATAGTTTTTTTATTGTTAACATGTTTTATTTTTAAAATTGTACATATTTTCCAAAAAAAATAAATATTTTATTATCAATCAAAAAATAGAATAAATATGTTACACATAATAGGTCATAAAGAAATTTCGCAAGTGTACTTATATGAAGTTAATTCAATTGAATGCAGATAAACATATACATGAATAATAAAATTTTAATATTATCAGTTTAGATTTTTATTTATTAATATTTAATACATAATATATTATTTTATTATTTAATAAATTTTATTTATTTTTTATTTTAATATTTAAAATATAAAACTTATTACTTTTTAATTAATATATATTAAATTTGTTTGTTTTTTTATTATTTTTTCATTTAATATTTTTTAATTACATATATATTTAATATTTTCCAATTTATTGATTAAAATTTAATATGTTTTTAATGAAATTATAATATACATAATTAATATATGATATAAATTTCATTTAAACATATGGTCATTTTTAATTTTAATAAAATTATATAATTAAAAACCAAAAATCATTTTTAATGGTTTTTTAATCTATTAATCTTTTAACTAAATTTCACTCATTTTTAACATCCCTTCATTTTATATTTTTTAGTTTTTAATAATGTTAAGTTTTTTTCACATTTTTTGTGATTTATTCATTTTGAATATATATTCAATTAATATTTTTTGTAATTTACTATTTTCAATGTTTTTTATACATAATTAATAATTTAAATATTTTATATTTCTAATGTATAGATTTATTCATATATATATATATATATAATATTTCCTTATAATAAGATTTCTATAATTTAAAATATATATTTACATTAAATAAGTCATATATTTTCTGAAAAATAGTTTATAATTAAAATTTAATATTAATTAGAAATATTGACTAATTAGTATCCAGAAATTGACATTTAATATAATGACAATTGTTTTTTGAATTTAACATATATAAATCACTTGTGTTATATTAATTTCACACACACATATAGGTAATTAATGAAATTTTATATAAAAACACACACAAAATATTTTTTTAAATTATTAAATGTTTTATATTCATTATAAAATTTTATTTATTAACGTAAGACATTCAATATTTTTTTAATCAATAAAATTTATTGATTTTTTATATATTTATTCAATATATAAAATTTATTAATTTTAAAAAAATTCTCAATCTATTCATCATTTAATTAAATTTCACTCATTTTTAACATTCTTCAATTTAATATTATTTATTCGTTAACAATGCTTAGTGTTCTTTTAATGTTTTTATAATTTCTTCATTTTAAAATTTATTCACTAATTTTTTTTTAAATTTATTCATTTTTAATGTTTTTATACATAATTTTTCATTAATATATTTAAGGTTTTTAATATAGAAATATATTCATACATATATATATATATATATCAATCTTTATTATATTTCATTAAATATGATATTTATAATAAAAAATAGTCATTTATGTTAACTAAGTCATATTTTTAGTGAAAATGGTTTATAGTTAAAAATTAATATAAATTAGAAATATTAACTAATTAGTGTCAGGTAATGGATATTTAATAAAAAAATAATTTGTTTTTTAGATTTAACATATATTAAACTTATGTTGAATTAATTTCAACCACTCATATATGCAACTAATTCAATTTTATATAGGTTCACATAGATACACATAATATGTCTTTAATTTATTTAATGTTTGGTATTCATTGTAGAATTTCAGTTATTAACATAATATATTTAATATATATTATGTTTTTTATTATAAAATTTTATTTATTTTTATATTTTTGTTCAACATATAATATTTATTACTTTTTAATATCCATTCAAATTTGTTAATTTTTAATATTATTTATTCATTGACATTCTTAATTATTATAAATGTTTTTGTAATTTATTTATTTTCAATTTCTCTTCGTTTAATTTTTTTATTTTGTCTATTTTTAATATTAATTTATACATGTTCCTTGATTAACATTTAATGTTTTTAATATTCTTATAATTTATATAATTAAAATTTATTAATTTTAATTTTAACATATATTCATTTTTTTAGTAATAAATGTAATTAGTAACACTAAATTATTTTTAATCATTTTTGTAATCATTTTAATTTTTAATTATCAAACTTTTACATTTTTTAACATCCACTCATTTAAAATTATTTAATATTATTTAATCACTAATAATGTTAATTAATTTTTAATTCTCTTTTACGTTTATTTATTTTAAATGTTTATTCTTTAAAATATTTGTAATATATTTATTTTTAATCTTTTTAAACTTATTTTTTTATTACCATTTATTTTATTTAATATGGTTGTAATTATCATGTCTAATATGAATTCATATTCATTTTTAATACTTTTAGTAATTTACATAATTAATTAAACTTATTCAATTTTTTTTTATATTTCTGTAGGATATTAATTTTTAATTGTTAAATTCAACTCATTTATAACATTCATACATTAATATTTTTTATTCATCAATAATTTAATTATTTTTAAATTTTTAAAATTTATTCATTTTTAATATATATATTTTTAATATTTTACAATTTGTTTTATATTGTTTTTGTTAAAACTTTTCCAAATACATTGATTAAACCCTTGTGATATTTTAAATAAAACTCCAATATAGATTTTCATTGCTCTCATTATTCAAGATCACATGGAACTAAAGCTTTTCAGCTTCTCCCCCCCCCCACCCACCGAATTTTTTAGATGAAATAACCCTTTTAAAACCTAAGGAATGTGATTATTTATACTCCTTTTTAGTTGATCAGGCATTATTTCACCATTTTTAATTATTATTTTTGTGTTTTTAATTTTTTCGAAGGGTTTTGTGTGCTATGTGATATGTGGAACTCGAAGAGGCTTGAGACCAGCTGATCCGTAGCACCTTATGTCCGCACCCTCACACATATTTTTTTATATTTGGGCCATCCAATTTTTTTGTTATTCTTTGATTTGTTTTTGTTTTGGCCTATGAATCACTATAGATCCATCCACATAATCCTATTTTTAGTTTTATCCATCCAAATAATCACATGTTTCCAATTAACAATATTACCATATGACGATAGGGCATTATAATCTTTTCCCCAGGAACTTTTCTAGCCATCAAACATTCATTTGTAATTTTTTTACAAAGAGATTCATTAAAAATAGTATTTTTCTGCCATAATAATTTCACAAAATAAATAAGAATGTTTCTCATATAAAAATTATTTATGAAATAATCAAATTGAGAATAAATGGTTTTCATCTAATTAATTTCTAAAAGAAAATAAGAAATTCAATTTTATATTTAATATTAGAGAGAATAAAATTATCATCAGAGGAAAGATTAGATCATCCTTATTGAGAAATCTTACAGAGTTAGTGTCATTATTTTCTGGCCTCTCAAAAAAATTTCATATAAATTATTATGAGGTACTCTTCTTGAAAAAAACCAACTATAACATAAATTCTCTAGTTTATGGGATTTTTTTGTTTGAATATTTAATTGTTATATTTTTTATAACTTCATGTAGACCGATTAATATCTATGTATATACATTATTAAAAAGTATATATCATTAATTAATGAATTTAATATATAGAAAAATTAATATTTATGACTTTCGACTCCCATTTGAAAATTCACTTATTTAGGGACCTTCAATCTCCACGTTTATATTTGTTAATAACATTAAAATTACTTGTAAAATTTTTCAAAAATTACCAACATGAGCTCATATCATTCTCCAAATAGAAAATTCATTTTAATATCTTATTCACATGGTGTTAAGGTGGGAATACACTATATTATTTTCATGCTACCTAGAATATATACACACATATATCATTAATAAAATTATTAACATGTGATTTCTTCACTTGAATTATTCATATTATTTATATGATTTCAAAAGGGTTTGGATACACACACAAAATTCACTCAAAAATGAAATATATTTTTCCTATGTTTTCTCTCAATTAGGTTACTAATTAAGTTTTCTATCACATAAAAATATTAGTTAATTCAAAATGAATTTATTTGAATTTATTGAAAACAGATTTATGATGTAATTCAAAATGGTTTTCAATTGGAAAATGAGTGTGGAAGTAGTGGATTTTGAAAATGAAAAAAAATGAAAGAGTCATAGAGAGTTGAAAGAGGGAAGAATTCATATTTTTAGAAAATAAAGAAATAGATTTATATTAGTGAACATTAACATGTTAAATATATGTAAACATTCCCAAAAATAGAGAATTTATACACTCGAATTATGATTCTTTTTTTAATTATGAACTTATAAAAACATTATTTTCATACCTTAGGTGTATTTATTATTTATTTAAAAAATAAAAAATATTGAAACTTATTTGATGAATTTGAATTTAAAATGGATGGATACTAATTGTAAGATAAAGTAATGCAAGGGGTTAGTTAAAGAGTTCAGCGTGATTGGAATATATCATGCATATAACCCTTATAAAATTGTTTTTCCATGTTTATATTGTGGTTATTCAAGAAGGATTGATCCAGAAGATTTGGATGGTAATTTTATTTATCACGGAATAGATTGGGGATATTAATTATATACTAACCATGGGGAAAATTAAATATACATACTTACTAGGATAATACATCCATTTATGGATCATCTAACACGAATATTGTTATAAAGGTTGATGGATATCATATTGAATAAATGAAAAAGGAAATTTATGTTGAAATTCATTATTTTAAAATAATTTTTTAATGTTTATTGACTATGAAAAGATACCATTTTATACATGTTTCAATAAATATACAACAATTCTGCAATATTGAGGTTATATAATTTGAAAGTTTGCAGTAGATATAGAAACACCAGTTCTATATAACTATATGTTCTCCTGAATGATATTATACTAAAAGAAAATGAAATTCCTTATAGAATATGTTATTTTAATAGAATTAAATTTTCAATGGATATGATATCTTAAAAATAATTGAATGTCCCAATGATTTTATATTTTTTCACAAGAACCATGAATTACTCAGAAAATTCCCTAAGTATGGAAAGAATCTATGTAAGAAAGATGAATCAAGTACTTAGAAATTTGTGTGACACTTTATTATCATTTCAAGGTTTATATGACTTTATGGGTTTCAGGAAACTAATAAATAATTTACAAGGCATGTAAATACAAGAATTGAATATGGGAGACTATGTCACCCATCAATTCATCTAAGTGGAAAAAAATTATTTTGATCAGTCTAAATTTTGAGATGATACAGGAAACCTCTATCTTACAATATCTACTGATGGAATAAATCAATTTAGTGTATAAATTAATACTCATGTTACATGTCTAGTTATGTTGGTAAATTATAAATTTCTACTATAGTTATGAATAGAACACAAATAAAATATGTTCCATTTGCTAATATCTAGAAAAAAACCTGAAAATTATGTTGATGTTTACTTGATTTTATTGATTTAAGATCTAAAATTGATGTGGGTTGCAAGTGTTACATTGTCTGATTCCCATACAATTGAATAGTTTTCATTAAGATCTATGTTGTACGTAATGATAAATGAATTTCTTACTTGTGAAAATTTGTTAGGATATAAAATTAGTTGAATGTTGTGGTGTCTTATTTGTTAACAAGGTACATATTTATTTAGGTTTAAAAATCAATTGACTATTGAGTTTTTAGGACATTAGAAATTTTTACACTGTAAATATAAATACTGATCTGGGATGAAATTATTCAATAAAAATATAGAAAACAATACAACATTGTCTCCACTAATGAGGGATCAATTGTGTGAGAAAGTAAGATATAACAAAACTGATTTTAGTCAACCTATTTTGTAAAAAATATGAAATTATGTTCAAAAAAGAGATCAATATTATTTGAATTTTTATAGGCGATTTTTTATACATTAGAAATTTTCTATACGTAATTCATATAGAAAAAAATGTATGCAATATTGTTATTAGAGTGTTAATAAATTTACTAGAGAAACAAATATGGCAATAAGGCTAGTTTGGGTTTGATTGACATCGGGATTAGGGATGATTGGGAACCGGTAATGGTTGAAAGGAAAACTTGTCTTCCTCTAACAACTTTCATTCTCTCCATAAAGGATAAATTTTCAATTTTGTAACATAAAAAATGGTGTAAAATGTTCATAGGGGTACTCATAAAATACCAATAATTCCATTTAAGTGACTAATTTGAAGTTAAAGGGTCTCATATCCCAAGAATGTCATGTTTTGATTCCAGATTTGATGTATATTTATTTATGTTTCATTTTTTCAATAAAACATTGACACACATTAAGCAGAATTTTCTTGTTTTTAAATTCTATATAGAGTAAATATATATATCTGATGAGGTTTTTGATCATAAATAAGAAACTTATAGCAATAGTATATGGAGGTGTTCTTCAAACCATCATTATTTAACATAATGGCCTACCAGGTGAGTCACATGGTTAGAGTGATTCAACTTTGTAACCCTTTCCCTTATAGATTGATGTACCAACATTGAATGGTATATAAAGAATTTGAAATAGTATTTCATGAATCAAAGTCATCCCGAAGGTTTTATTATAGGGAGGTATATTGTTGAAGATGTTATTGAACTCTTAATGGATTTCCTATCAGATGTCGATATCATTAGTCTCCCAATATCTCATTATAGTGAACACCTTCTAGATGATGGTATTTCTAGAAGCCATGTAGTTACAATTACCATTACATAGAGGGAGAAATCCCTCATTTTCATTTTATATGATAATGAATGGGTTTCTCCACATAATGAAGCCCACATGGTACTTCTTATAAATTTAAATTCATCAAATGATAAAGTATGGATATAAAACAACTATAAACAATAGTTTATAGGATTATTCTTTGATAATATTTATAACAATTTATTTTTAAATCTGAATTCAATTACTAGAATACATTAATGTCTAGCCATGGGACCAAATGTAAAAGTTATATCTTACATTTGTTTTCTAATTAATGGTTATTTGTTCTATACAATGGAATAATATGAACACTGTATGATTCAAAATATTGGATTTATACTTGAGGTAGAATTGATGCACATATCTGGTTCAAAGGATAGAAATGCAAAGTATGAAAATATATCATATTTTGGAATCATTGAACTTATATAAGAGTTAGATTATACAAAATTTCAAGTATAGGTATTCCATTTAAAATGGGTTGAAAATTGTATTGTAGTACAATTTAGTGAATTTGTCTTTATAAAGATAAGTTTTGGGGTGGGAGGGTAAAAGGATGAACTATTAATAATTAGATCATATGTAGTGTGAGTATTTTTTTTGTCCCTAATGTTGTAAAAAAATCAATTGTTCTATCGGTGATTAAAACTACTATGAGTTCAGATGAAAAGTAAATTGAGGATATCCCTTCCATTAGAAGATCCTAATAACTTCAAGGTGACCCAATGTAGATAGTGTATTTTATGTAATAAGGGACCATAAGGAGGGGATTTGGATACTCGATATATGATCAAGATCCCTTCATGCTTTAAGGGAAAAAAGAGATTTCAATGAATAATTCATAATATTTTTTATATACCATTATTTTTATGATGACCCGTACTAATGGAGCCTATTCCATGACTCCCCATGACCACCACCAATAGGCCAGGGGTTGGAAACTAGCATTGAGTATGCACATCCCTAACATTAGAGGCCTTAGCCTATGTACCTATACACATACACACATCTCCAAGATTGAACAATGATGAAATGTAAAAACAATAGAACAACCATGAATGCATAGATCTAAATTCCATAACTAGAGTATAACAAAAAGTGAAGGAATGTAAAGAGCACCAAATACATGCCCACCATAAAGAGTCTAAAAAAACCAACCTGAAAGTAATACTGGGGACTTCTGCTAAGATACTATAGGAACACACCTTAGTCTGTCTGATCTCACCAAGCACATTCTAGTCTTGGTCCTTCTAGAACTCTCTCAAAAGGTCAATCTTATTCATAATTCATGACATGTTTAAGAAATTCCTGTGTAGGGTTGAGTATAAAAATGCATACTAGGACACCCAGAAACCTCAATGATTACAACATAAGAAAAATAGTCAACTCTACACAAGTATATGTCTACCACATATATAACAAGAATATCTAGATACACTCAACAAACACACATAGTCTATATGTAATCCATAATAATAATTCTAGCCTTGGATTCCATCTCACTGGGTCAACGTAGCACTCATCTGGGAGAACACCCTCCATAAGTATAATAACATTACTGATCTCCATCAGATATGTAGTTCCCTTCAGCCCACACTATTATAAGTACATGAAAATAGTTCTATGAGATATTATACATATTTTAGGATCACTCCTAAGACCATGGGGTATACCAACAACTGAATTTTTGATTAACCCAATAAATAGAGGATCAGCACCCTCATTTTTTTGGTCACGATGATACCAATAAACTCCAACTAGGGAATGAAGATGAATACAGGATGTCACTCCACACCTCATTGAAGGATACCAACAACTCTATCTAAGAAGTTCTGATGAAGTGATTATTGTCCTGTTTGTATGAGGTTATTCCATAAAAACCATTAGGGAATGTATATGCAGAACACACCCTAATAAAACTTTTCTAAGATACAGTGGACAAGGTATCTATGTAAACTTTTAAGGATTACAAGGCGTTTAGTAGGGTTACTAATTTTTTCGATTTTCCCTTGGATCATTCCCTTGTTAATAGAATGTGTTCGTGTCCATGTCTGTGTAACAATACATAGTATGTTTCTTCCCGTGTACTCTTCCTGTGACCCAGTAAATGGGTAGGCCCATGTACACAAGAACAATCTGTGTCTGTGTAGGAGTACATGACGTGCCTATTCCCATGTACTCTAGCCCTTATCTGTGTACCCATTTAGGTACATGGGGAGCTCACCAAAGGGTACCACACACTAGGTGAAAAGTTCACACACCATGTGATACTTATATCCTTCCCAAAACCTGGTCCACCTCTAATTGGATCCCACAAGGCATGTCGCTCCAATGTGCACGCCGTGTAATGTGTAATTTTATAGATTCCTAGATCTAGTTCATGTGACCTTCTCTTCTCCTTCAACCAAAATTATGGCATCTTCCTTCCGTATAAAATCATATATCAATCCTTAAAAATCCATGTCATCACTAATCAAAAACATTCATCCCTTATATTAGTTCAAAAAATGCTTTTGAATGGTATTCTTCATTATGCACAAAAGAATATGAAAACTAGGAATCTAAATCATATGGTCCACCTTTATCTCAGTCATATCACCTCCATCATGTTGTTCTTGTCCCATATCTAAATATTTTAACCATTTCACCAAGAATCAGGAGTGTAATGTTCGAATTTCTAGTATACGTCGATCCATGGGCCAAATGAAGAACACCCATAATGAATTAAGAATCAAATGTGGAATGAACCATAACAATAATTAAGAATGGAACTATGTTGATGTTCATGTTGAACATGATTAATTTACATTATAATGATGAATGAAGAGATAACAGTTTCATTATAATTAAATTCTCCCAAAATTACCCTACAAATGAACCCATCCCGCAAGATGATTGAGCTGCATAACATTTTGTTGGTTGATTGATTTTCATTCCTCATAAGAATTAATAACTAGAAAATAATCCAATCACAAAAAACTTCCTACCTCAATTTGGATCGATCATTGATAAAGAAAAAAGGTACATTGTTGTTGTTAGTGAGATCCATCGACTCCATTGCATGTTGATCACCGATCTACGATCTAGTTTTCATTAATCTAAAAGAGATCCTCCAATACTATCTCTAATGGCTCTTGGGTTATATGAATAATCCTATAATTCTATCATAATGGTCTAATTAAATACACTTTAGTTTTTGAGTCAATGAAAAATAAATAACTATATTAATTATTTTATTTATTTTCCCGCCTGTAATGACTTTTCCATAAACACCCCATGCTGGAAAAGGTAATGTCACACCTAGGGTATACCCATTATGAACTCAAAATTTACATTAGATATATAATAAGATACCATAATTATAATTTATCCCAATTATTCAGTAAAACTACATGTTTTTTCTAATTAAAATATTTAATATGTTTCAAACATTGATTTTCATCCCACCGGGCCGCAGAATCGCACATCATCTCAATGCCTATTCTAAAATATAATCTATACAATATCCAAAAATAATACATTGAAAATACGATTCATTATATTCTCCCCACCTTGGGGATTTATATCCCAAAAATATAAAACAAGTGTTACCCAAATAGATGTGGGTAATAAGAAAGAATATTAGCCTCTCATTCCCTTATTCTCTCCCAAAGATTCTTGTTCTTCTAGCAGAAATACACTAAAGTAATCGCTCACACACAAAGGACCATATCATGTGAATCCTCAATATCTACTAGGTACTCAACAAAGGTAGCTTTATCACTGAAGTCCATCTTTACACAGTTGGTAACATCTGATAGGTCATGAATGTACCTCATCGGCTACAACACATGGAATACTTAATCTACCCGATCTAACTATGGACATAGAGATAAGTGGTACGCAGGCTTTCAAAATCAATATGGTACCTAGAAAAGGCCACTGATTCTTGGAGATAGCCCATCACTGTAGATTTTTTTTTACAATCCATGTTAAGGTGAAGCCCAAACGAACACATGTTATCCCTCCATGAAATCCAAATGGCTCTATAGTATTTCTGTAAAATACTTCTAATGGATCTGTACAATCTTCATATACTCCTGGAATATCAAAAACTTTTAGAAAGTTTTTCACACCTACTTTGGGTCTATAAGTGCCAAATATCCTAGGATAGTACAATAAATTGGTGACCTATAGGTTCACCCATATAAAGCCTTGAATAGTGTCATACTGATGGTGGAATGGTAACTTTTTTTGTACGAAGACTCCACTAGTGGTAGATGATCCACCCAAATATGGAAAAAGTGAATCATGAAATACCAATGAATTTCCTCTAAAACCTAAATGGTCTTCTCTATATGGACATCAGTTTGGGGGTGAAATGGTGGCCTAATGAGTTTAGGAGTCCCAAAATCCTCCTGAAATCCCTTCTATAGCCATGATGTGAAGCGAGCATCGTAGTCAAAAAAAATCATTAATGGAACACTATGGAGTCAGGATATCTTCTCTACAAATAGGCATCCAATTCTCACTATATAACTTTACTCCCCAAAATTTGAGTAGTGGGTTGACTTAGTGAGTCATTCTATGATCACCCAGGTGGAATTTTAGTCCCTTGACATACGAGGTAATCCCATAATTAATTATATGGATATACCATACCATATTCAGTTGGTAACGTCAAGTAGTTGAGATAAACATGCTATAAATTTGTGGTCTACCTTCACTTGATGACAAGCAAGGAATCAAGAAACAAACTTTGTAAGTATATTATTCATCATTGGACACCAAAAATGAATTCATAGGTCTTGGTAAATATTTTTCACACCTATATGTTCTTCCAAAGGATATATATGAAACTTTCTTATAAACTCTTCTTGCAACATCATTGTTACAATCGTGCATCCTCTAAAAAGAATGAGATGCTCCCCTCCTATAAAAAATGCATAAACAGCATGTCCTGTAGATATATAAGTTTGTGGGATCTCACAGTCAGTATCCCCATGTTCTTCCTCCTTATATATAATCATGAATAGAGTGGATACAAACATATAATAGAGGTAAGCTACTCTATCTACATCCCAAATAGATAGATGTAACAAGAAAAACTATTCTTAATCCTCTTTCTGTAACCGCAAACAAGATCTTATATTGAGAGAATATGCTACCATGTTCCCCTTCCAAGGAGTATATAAAAATGTGAAGTCATGAACCAAAAGTAACTCCATCCATAACCTATTTCCAAGTTATGTTCTTTTTAAAATTGTAACACCTTAAGATTTTATAGTACGTTATCTCTTCAAAGTATTTTAGTAACTTGCGCTACATGCAACACCAAGTTCGAGCGCACCACGACTTACCAAACTAGACATTCAAAAAAGAGGTTATGAATAGTATTAACCTCATTTTAAATTTTATATATCCTATATAATTTTAACATTCATATTTTTTGTTTCATAGACATTATATAAGAAAAATTCAATTTTTAAGATAAAAGAGGTATTTTTCAAAAAATACGGTTTTATGACATTTAATGGTGAACCCTTTTTAAATCCAATATTTGAAACTTTTATATATTTAATTTAGTAAAATTAAATTCATATTTATAATAGGGACATAAAAATTTAGTTTGGATAAATTTTTGGTACTTTTCTGAAAACTTTCATATTTTGATGAATAGTGAAAACATAATAAATTTTAATTAAAAACAACTTTTTTTAATCGGAATAATTTATAGTGTTAAATTATACATTTTATTGGATTTTAAGAATAATTATATTATATTTATATCATAATTTAGTTCATTGGATTAAATTTCACAATTAATTTGGACATAAACAAGTGTCAATCTTTTGATAGTTATTTTTTTTAAACACGCTTTTTTGTTTTCACAATGGGAATTAATTTTAAATTAATTTTCTGCCACTTATGAGTTTTGAATTTGGAAAAATGGATTCCAAATTTGGAATTAGGAGTTCCAAATTTTGTAAATATGTATTTTTTATTTTCATACATTATTAATAATTACTTTGGTAAATATTTTATTTACCATGGTTAAAGGGTAAATCCGGTAAATATGGGTAAATAAATAATATTAAAATAATATTAAATTACACTGAAATGTGTCCTAAACTTATTGAATGATACATTTCCGACCATGGTTATCAATGGGTCTATTTGAGGACCCCATGGAGCCACTTGGGAGTGATAATGACATTTTATATTAATTAATCTAATGTAAAAAAATAACAAAAACATGTATCTTTTAGTAAAATATTTCTCTATGGGGTTATATAATTGATATCTTAGAATATAAATATTAATTTAAAATATAAATTGATATCCTAAATAATGATATTTTTTTATAAATTTTTTACTGAAAATAAATATATTTATTAAATGACACAATAATGTTGCAGTATTTTCCTTATTAATAAAGGAATGAAATAAATGATATTGTAAACATTAAAAAAAATAAAATTTCAACGTTTTTATGCCATACAAGAATTTTATATGTAAATATGACATTTTAGTATTTATTAAAATTATTTGGTTAAAACTAATCAAATTTTAATGACTATCACAAAAACCAAATACTAAATAGTGTCAAAATTGACATAAATTAGTTTTTTTACCAAATACTATATTATTTGTTGATATGATATTCCCAAAAATCTAAGGCTCAGACAAATGGATTAAATAATATTATATAGGTAATTAATGAACCACTTTTGGTTCACTTGAATGTTTAGAGTAAGTTTATTAAACATATAGTGTAAAAATACAAGAAGACATGGTAAAAGTTAAACTATTTAACATAGATTTAAATCTAAATGATAAAGTTAAAATGGTAGACTAAACTTGTATAAAACCTATTGGTTGATCTTCTTTCGACCCATAACCACCTAATTCTAGAAATAAATTAATTTTTATCCATTATATTCTGAATATGATTGTATAATAAATTAATATTTTAATCTTTTCCAAAAGTAACCCTCACCCTCTTATAAAAGGGCACTTCCCCTTCTCTTAATTTCACATCTCCAAATCCATTTTTCTCAGCCAACACCTGCCCAAATACCTTATAAAATATCCACCCTTCAAAATATAGGCTTTAATTTGATCATAAATCCAACCTAAGGTTCCCTTTTTATCAACTCAAAAGGAAACACCCGAATAAGAAGTATTAATTTCACCACCCTCTTTCAAGTACTTTTCTTCTTCCACTTCCTCTTTCTTTGTAGTTTAGATACTAAAATAATAACTCTAGTTCCATATATATACTATGATGTTATTATAAATATTGTACAACCATATTCATTATTCTATCAATCCTATAATGACAAAGTCACCATACGTGCATACGTACGGCTTACCATCTCCATGTTGTGGTGTAGTTTGTTATTCAAACACTTCATTATTTAGATGGTTATAATAATGAGTATAACTAATGTAAATAATAAATCTAAAATTTTAATGATTCAGTATATATAATATACCAACAAATTACATATGATTTCACCATTAATATAAAGATATTGTCACTTGTGCGTACGTACGAATTACCGTCTCCACGACACGGTGAGATTCATTTCCACGTTCACCATTCAACAATGATTATAAAAATTTATATTATTAATAAGTATGTAATATATGACATAATAATTCAACTGGATATATATATATATACTTACATATATCTTATTCACTTACTTCCGTTCAATACGGTATGAAAATGGAAACAACGTTTATGCGTATGTACGACCTACCATCTCCATAAACGGTGCCTCCCATTGCATATATATATCTATTATAAATTTGTATGTTCTAAATATATATGATATATAAATTAAATTTTATATTCTGTAAGAATTTAAATCATTATCTAAATGATACAATCATGAATAACAAGTTAAAACACGTATGATAAAGAAGGTGATTATTACCTGAAATGTTAATTTAACAAGGAAATCATTATTAATTGGATAGTATAAAGTCGTAAATAAATCATGTATGACATAATAAATATGAATATGGTTCTGTTATAATATAATAACATACTATGGTCCTTACACAGGAGGTTAAATGTACCATCGACCAAATAAATGTACAAGGTAAGGGTTAATTATACAATCTCTTCATTATACGAGGTTGTTTCTACTTGAGTATCTATTGGGACCTCCTTATCATCCACTTCCGTGTTTCATAAAAATATTTTATAAAGAAATATTTTAAGTTTTTATGGAAGGTACTCTTTAACTAGATCATCATTTTAAATAGTTTAAATATTTATTCTTCAAAATCATTCCCATTAATGTCCATATTTTTAAAATAGTTTTTGAGGATTTATTTATATGGACTTGAATGTTTTAAAATAATAATTCCATTAAAGCGTTTCAAAGTGGTATGGGACACTTTGATTAAAAAATGTCTTTAAATATCTTCCTTTCTAAATTCTGTGACTTTTAAATGTTTTTTTGAAAAAGGGATATTTCTCTCAAAGAGTTTTAAAAATAATTTTCATTTATGTCAACATCCTTTGATAGATTTTAAACTTGTTTGAAGTTGATTTATTATGATACAAATCTTCCATATTGTATTGAAGGTTTTTTGATTTGTTTAACTGTGGATGTATTATTTTTATCCCATTCATGGTTTATGGATAATGTATTGACATTTCGTATGCTAGTTTTTATATGAATGTTTATGTTATGTTTAATGCTTTTCATATGAGGATTGAATTGGAATTAGTAAGTGACAGGTGGAGCCCACTATAGCTCCTCAATGCATTGGTAGGTCTCATGACACAAAATAGTGTCTTGGCATAAGGACTTGAAAAAATCGTATTTTTATTCTTGGCACAAGGCCTTGACTATGTGGTTATGAAGTCTGGAATTATGCATTCCAACATTATGAAATTGAATATTGATATTAAATGTGATTATTCGACTAGTAAAATATCCATGTGAATAAGTAAATGGAATTATTTTGATTTATCTTTTCCATATTATGCTACAGTTTATGTTTAAAAGGATTTTGTTTTAGTCTTATACATTGCCTTAAATGTTTGTGTTTATTTATGAAAGTTTCCGCTATATTGTTATCCTTACTGAGCATCTGAGATCTACCCTTTCTATGTTTTATTTTACCCAGGATTTCCAAGAAGTGTATTATGATTGATAAGCAGGGTTAAGCTATGGGATTAATGGTGTTCTCAAAAGATAATTTATGTTGTGATTTATTTTATAGTGTTTAATTTAATGTTCATGTATGTAATTTGTTTTCCAAGACTATTAAACTAATCAGTATTTTGGGACTTGATTCCTTGTAATCAAGACAATTTATTAAAATAATGCACCAAATTTGGGCTTTTGGGGTCGAGGAATTATTTTTTTTATCAAAGGATGTTTAGCAAAAAAACTTGTAAATATATTTAGATAAACTCTTATTATAAAACATTACCCAAAGATATACTTTGAGGAATATTATTGAAGAACTTCCTAGAATTTTGGTAATGTACAGATTTTGTGTATTTTTCTTGCAATACATACCTGTCTAGATACGAGCAGGTAGAGGTGGATCTGGAACAGATGTACCTAGGAGTGAAAAATTCATCATAGAGTTTTTGCCTTGACCTGGGGTATCCTGGTACATGACAACAATCCTTGTTGCACTCTTGGTTATGACACTCCCAGGGTATATGCTTAGGATAATTCACATTTTTATTACAAGCCATTATGAAGGATTTAGGAGTAAATACTTCCTCAAAGAAAACATTTTATGATGATATATTATATTCATAATATTTTCAATTTACATTGAATATTTTAAAATATGGGAATTATGCATATAGATTTATAACTAACCTAGTATATTCCATTTTTTAGAAATGGGGCCTAGTATATGGAATGATAACTCTAACAATATGCATGATCTAAAGAGTAAGAAGGATCATATATATAATGAAATTAAGCCAACATTAAAAATAGAATAGAATCCCATGTATTATCATCATATGGAGAAATAGTATCATGTGTTAATAAGATAAGATAATAATTATCTGAGTCCTATGGATTTGAAGGCAAGCCAGAGAAGAAAAGGATGGAAGAGTGAAAGATGGATAAAGGGAAGAGGCGAAAGAAGGATTTTCCCATATGTGATAATTGTGGAAACAATCACCTTGGTAAATGATTGAAGGTAATGGGAGTTTTTTATATGTGTAGATAAAAAGGACACCATGTATGTGATTTCAAGGGTAAGAAAAAGGTTTCAAATGTGCAATGCTTCATCTGCAAGGATTTGGGACACTACGCAAAGCAATGTTTGAATCATCATAGTATACCCCAAATGATGATATTAGATAATAATAAAGTTATGATACTACATAAGATGAAGAGGAATGATTAGAGTTTTTATGTTTTTATTAAAGTATTGTGTCATTTGAGTATTTTATTAATGATTTACATGTTATAAGAATTATAGTGTATATAAGGATGGTACTGCAATACTATTTCATTTAGGACTTGAGATTGTGTGCAACCAAGAAAAATGACTCAATGGTAGATTATATTTTTTTAAAAAAATAAATGGTTGAGAGAAAGATAAACCATAATATGGTTCTGATACTGAGGTAGTGATTTTCGAATAATATATGATTAATTTTGGATAAATTATATTGGATATTCTTGACTACCTTGAAACTGATTAATGATTTGTATATTCCATCATTGTTGGAGTTTACAAATTTTTTGGATATAAGAAGTATATTTAGTATTCAATAAGGAATAAGGAATCATGAATTTAATCAGTATGGTTTTATGGTAATTCAGAGTGTTACTATGTTTTAAAAGAATACATGATGAAGGTATTCACATGTTATTACATAGCAAAAATAATCTTCATTGTGTTTACCTTCCATATAAATTTGGACTGTGAATTTGGACAGAAGTATTTTGGGTAAGTCTAATGGTCTGAATGGATTATGTTTGACATTGGATACGATTATTAAGGATAAATCATTTCTTAATATTATTTTTGGATTGTTATAAAAAGGACAACCCAGAGGTCGGGCGACAACTCGTCACGTCCGGAAAGGCTGCGAGACTTGAACCCACAACCGAAGGGTGATAAGGGTGGATCACCTACAACTAGAATAAATGATGTACTACTTTTTAAAATGTAGTTCTTTTAAATATTCTTACAAACTAATTATAAATTCATTATTTTTTGAACCCTATACGATTATGATAAATAGAATATTTTTGAATTCTATAATCTTTTGTAGTGAAAGATGAGTTTGTGGTAGAAATTAGTTAAAGGATGAAACTATACTTGTCAAGTATATTTTCTTTAATATTATTATACGAATATATTAATTCTTAAACTTTAGGGAAGGGATCTTAAAGAAAAAAATGTGTTATCATAATACCTTATGTTTTTTTTGAACCAATGATATTTTAAATCATCGTAGATTGATGGCTTTGAGACCCTCAATTTTACACTTGTTTGTGATTGATGACCTCAATCACTCCCTATAAATATTTAATTTTTCCCTCTAATTATGTGTCTATAATTGACACCAATATTATCCTAATCGAGATAATAAATTGATGGTGAATTTTGCATTTCCCTTTCCCTCTTATTAAGACTGTATTTTATTAACCCAATTTCTGATGTGGGTTTTCCACAAAGGTATCTTCTATTTTAACCTTTTATTTTTTTCAAAAAATTTCAAATTGTAAGGATTAAATTTATTTAAGGATGGTAGAATGTAACACCACAATATTTCATAGTATGTTATCTCTTCAAAGTATTTCAATAACTTGCACTACATCCAACACTGAGTTTGAGCGCACCACAACTTAACAAACTAGCCAATCAAAAAAGAGGTTATGAATAGCATTGAACACACATTAAATTTTATTTTACCTATATAATTTTAACATTCATCTTTTTTTTCTTATACATAATATATGAAAAATTCAATTTTTAAGATAAAAGATGTATTTTTCAAAAAATACAGTTTTATGCATTTTAATGGGGAACCTTTTTTAAATCCAATATTTGACCCTTTTATATATTAAATTTAGTGAAATTAAATTCATCTTTAGAATAGGACATAAAAATTTAGTTTGGAGAATTTTTTTTTACTTTTCTGATAACTTTTATATTTTGAGGAATAGTGAAAATTACTAAATTTTTACTAATAACAACATTTTTTAATTGAGATAATATATAGTGTTAAATTATACTTTTGAATGGTTTTTAAGTATCATTATATTATATTTTTATCATTATTTAGGTCATCGGATGTAATTTCTCATTTAAATTGGACATAAACAACTGTCAATCTTTTGATAGTTGTTATTTCTTAAAAACGCGCTTTTTTTGTTTTGACAATTGAAATTAATTTTAAATTAATTTCTGCTAGTTCTATGTTTTGAATTTGTAAAAATGGATTCCATATTTGAAATTAGGAGTTTTAAGTTGTGTACATAGGAAACTTAAATTTTTAGACATTATGAATAATTACTTCGGTAAATATTTTATTTACCACGATTAAAGGGTAAATCCGATAAATATGGATACAGAAATAATATTAAAATAATATTAAATTACCCTAAAAAGTGTCCTAACCCAATTTTCTGATAAATATCCGGTCATAGGAATCCTTGGGTTGATTTTATAACCCCTTGGAGCCACTTTGAAGTGATAATGAAATTTTATATTAATTAATCTAAAGTAAAGAAAAAGAATGTATCTTTTAGTAAAACTATTTTATATGGGGTTATATAATTGATCTATTTGACTATAAATATTAATTTTGAATATAAAAATATTTCCTACATTCTGATATTTTATTTATAATTTTTAGACATAAAATAAATATATTTATTTATGACACAATAATGATTCGGTATTTTCATTATTAACAAAAGAATGAGATAAATGATATTGTAAATATTAAAATAAATATACTTTTCTAGTTTTGATGCCATCCACAAATTTTATAGGTGAATATTATATGTTATCATTGATTAAATGTATTTTTTTTGCAGTAATAAAGTTTTGATGACTTTCACAAAAACCAAATACTAAATAGTGTCAAAATTTACATAAATTAGTTTTTAAAACAAATATTATATTATTGGTTCATATAATAATCCAAAAAATATAAGGTTCAGCCAAAGTGCTAAAATAATATTATTTATGTCATTAATTGACCAATTTATGTTCTCTTGTATGTTTATAGTAATTTTATTAACCATATGGTCTAAGAATACAGGAAGACGCTTTAAAAGTTAAACTATTTAACAAAGAGTTACATTTAAAAGATAGGGTTAAAATGGTAACCTAAACATGTCTAAAACCAATTGGTTGAGAGGATTTGGACCCATAACCACCTAATGCTCGAAATAAATTTATTTTTAGCCATTATAAATCAAATATTATTGTATAATAAATTAATATTTTAATCTTTTCCTAAAGTGACCATCACCCCCCTTATAAAAGGGCACTTCACCTTCCCTTATTTTCACACCTCCAAAGCCATTTTAATTGGCCAAACCCATATCAAATACCTTATAAATTTTCCAACCTTCAATCTAGAATCCTTAATTTTATTTGAAAGCCAACCTAAGAAGCCCTTTTGATCAACTCAAATGGAAACACCCGAATAAGAGGTAATAATTTCACCACCATCTTTCAAGTTCTTTTCTTCTTCCACTTCCTCTTTCTTTGTTGGTTCCAAAATAAAAAAATAACTCATGTAACTTCTATATATATTTATTTTATTATAAATATGGTACAAACATATTTGTTATTCTTTCCATCCTATAATGAAAAAGTGATCATACGTGTGTACGTACGACTTACCGTCTCTACATCGTGGTGTAGTTTGTTATTCAAACAATTCATTATTTGGATGGGGATAATAATGAGTATAAATGATGTAAATAATAAATATAACATGTTAATGATTATTTATATATGATATACCATCCAATTCCATATTATTTCACAATTAATATAATGATACTGTCGCTCGTGCGTATGTAAAGATTATCATCTCTATGACGTGATGAGATTCATTTCCACGTTCACCATTAAACGATGATTAAAAAAACTATGTTTTTACAAACTATGTAATATATGAAATAATAAAAAAACGGGATATATATATATATATTTATACTTACATATATCTTATTCAATTACTCCCTTTCATTATGATATGAAAATGGAAACAACGTTTATGCGTATGTACGGCCTACCGTCTCCATAAACGGTGCCTCTCATTTCATATATCTATCAATTATAAATATTTATATTCTAAATATATATTATATATAAATCAAGTTTTATATTCTGGAAGTATTTAAATCAGGATCTAAATGGTACAATCATGAATAACAAGTTAAAACACATATGATAAAGAAAGTGATTATTACACGAAAAGTTATTTTAACATGGAAATAATTATTAAATGGGCTGTATAAATTCATTAATGAATCATGTATGATATAATAAATATGAATATGGTTTTGGTATAATTTAATAACATACTTTGTTCATTATTCTGGAGCACAAAAAAACCCTCGACAAAAAGAAAGATCAAGGTGTGGGTTAATTCTACAATCTCTTCATTATACGAGGTTGATTTTACATGAGTATCTACTAAGACCTCTTTATCATCCACATCCGTGTTTCATAAAAATATTTTCAAAATGAATATTTTAAGGTTTTATGGAAGTGAATCTTTAACTATATCATCATTTTAAATGGTTTAAATATTTATTCTTCTAAATCATTCTCATTAATGTCCATGTTTTCAAAATGGGATTTAAGGATTTATTTATATGGACATGAATGTCTTTACAATTTTAATTCATTTTAAAAGTTTCAAAGTGGTTTGGGACAATTTTATTCAAAAATGTCTTTAAATTTATTTCTTTCCAAAATGTGTGATTTTTAAATGTTTTTATGAAAATGAGATATTTCTCTCAATGAGTTTTACAAATCATTTTCATCTATGTCAACATCCTTTGATGGATTTTAAACTTCTTTGAAGTTAGTTTATTATGATACAAATATTTCATATTGTATTGATGATTTTGTGACATGTTTGACTTCAGATGTGTTATATTTATACCATTCATGGTTTATTGATAAAGTATTGACACTTCATATGCTAGTTTTAATATGAATGTATATGTTATTTTAAACCTTTTCATATGAGAAATTCATTGGACTTAGTAAATGATAGGTGGAGCCCGCAATAGCTCCTCGATGCATCGGTAGGTCTCATGAGACAAACTAGTTTCTTTGCACACGTCCTTGACAAAATCTTTTTGGTAGTCTTGGCATAATGCCTTGACTATGTGGTTATGAAGTCTAGAATTATTCATTCCAACATTATATAATAAGATATTCATATTGCATATGATTATTCGACAAGTAGAATAACTATTTGAATAATTAAATGGTATTATTTGATTTATCTTTACCATATTATGCTGAATTTTAAGTTTAAAAGGGTTTTGTTTTAGTATTATACATTTCCTTAAAAGATTGTTTTTATTTATGAATGTTTCTTCTATATTTTTATCCTTACTAAGAATATGATCTCTCCCCGTTCTATGTTTTAGTTTTCCTAGAATTTCAAGAAGGGTATTATGATTGATAAGTAGGGTTAAGATATGGTATTAATGGCCTTCTCTAAGGATAATTTATGTTGTGATTTATTTTAAAAAGTGTAATTTAATGGTCATGTATGTAATCTCTTTTCCAAGACTACTAAACTGATCGGTTTCAAGACATGATTCCTTGTAATCATTCCAATGTATTAAAATAATGTACCAACTCTAGGATTCTGGGGTCAGGGAGTTACAAAGATAATATATAATTGAAACTCTTAGGATAATAAGAAATGATAAACCTTTATCCCATCAGGTAGTGTCAGCACACCTTCAATGTGAATTCTACCACTGTTAACCAAATATCATGGGTCGCGTAGTTCTAATCATGTGGTATCACATGATGTGAACCACAAGAACTCACAATTTTCAAATAATTTAGAACACAAACAAGATCATTTTTTGATGCATTGAAAAACATTACATACTCGACACCCTCCTCTAGAAATCTCAAGATTTGATCACTCATCAAACTCTATATCAACTGCTAAAAAACATGTTGTCACCTCTCTATCAACAATAAAGACTTCCCCTTTCAGGTCAAATCTGTCAACGGTGACGATATCCTCAAAAAATCATGTATGAATCTCTGGTAATGTCCTACCAACTCAAGGAAGCTTCGTGCCTCCATCATTCTCTTGGATGTATCCTATGATAACACTGCCTCAACCCTGGCCATGTCTACTACCACTCCATATAGTAAGATAACAAGTCCCAAAAAGTGGGATACCTGAATCTAGAACTGGAACATCAAGAGATTTTTATATGTTTGGTTCTTTCAGAGTACATCAAGAACCATCCCTAAGTGTCCCACATGATCCTCCTTGAATGCTAAGTACATAAGGATATCGTCGATGAAGACTACCAAAAATTGGTCTAAAAAGGCATAAATATGTAGTTCTTGAGTCCCATAACACTGTTGGGGTGTTCTTCAAACTAAAGTGAAATACTAAGTACTCATAGAAATAGTAGTGAAATTTAAATGTTCTGTTCTGAATATCCTCAACTAGTACCTACAACGAGTGAGAGCCTTATCTAAGATCAAAATTTGGGAACCATTATTCCACTCTCAACTAATCGAAGAGGTCATCGATCCTTATTATTAAATAGTTGTACTTAACATTCACCTGGTTCAAGCATCGGTAGTCCACACATAACCTCAATATCACATTCACCTTCTTGGAAAAAATGGGACTTTATATGTTAAAACATTGGTTCTAACAAAGTGTTTCCTCTGAAAATCCTCTAAGTGCACTCTCAGATCGAAAATCTCTTTGAGAGACATTCGATATGTTGGTGTAGATGTTCATGTCATCCTAGGGATCAGACCAATATATAAGTCCATCTCATGGTGTGGAGTTAACCTTGGAACATTCTCAGGGAATATTTCCTCATAATCCATCACTACTATAATAAATCGGTAACTAAAAACATCAAATGGACCAAGGTTCAGGATGGATAACTCGTGAGTAATTAGTTTCACCCTCTTATGCTTGAGGCCATCCAATGTTTCTTGAGTTTCTTTTTCACCGAAAAAGGAGAACCTAGTCCCATCATTGCAGACACACTGCATCTTTTACTTGAAATAGTCATTATGGGCATGAACTATAGATAAACGGTACATACCGAAGATGAATTCATAATGTTTCATCAATTATAAAAAGAGATCCCAAAAGAAACTCTCGCCTCCAATAGTAAGGTCACACTACTAGAACAATTGTTTGATCACTGAGTCATATCCAGTAGGAGTCTCCAAGGATACATGTTGAGCCAAGGGATCAACTAAAATCTATAATTATCAAACATGTAATGTGGAGATAAATGAATGACTAGAACCTATGTATACTAATACTAATTATAAGGTAGAAAAGGAATAGTTTGTAAATAAAATATTTCTCAGAGCCTCTGGATTTTAATCATTGACTACCATATGTTGTTCCCACCATTATACTCTATCCCCCTAATCATGGCATAGACCACCTAGGGTAGTGGTGGTAATAAGTAAAGACATCTACCACCTCCCACTTCCCTCCCATATCCTCTTCCACATCCACATCTATGAATAACTCTCTTTTCATAATGTTACCTTTACCTTGGTGGCTCATCCATGGTCTCTATATCATCCATATGATGGGTTGGACAATATCAGGAAAGATGACCCCCTACCATCATATGATTAGCACCACCTATCCCTTGGATAACTGGACCCATCCTGTGAACTCTAAACCACATATCCTTTATCATTAGACATTTTCTTTAAATGTATCACACATAAAAGACCCTGAGACTTACGTCAGCTCCCTACTATCGAGGTATCCTCTCTTGTGTGCCCATTACCATCAACCACTGTCTGTTTCTAGTCATCCAAGAACTCTCAACCACCAAATCTCACTCTAGCACCCCAAAATATATAATAATTCATATAGTAATAAATTTGGATCAAATTTCTCTATACACCCCTCTCTTAAAGGTATAATATTTAAATAACTATTCACGAACCATACACATTGAGTTCTGGGAGAGGTTCGTAAACCTCGATGAATACTCAGCTATTGTCATGCTACCCTCTAGGATATTTAGAAGATCTTGGAAAAATACAACCCCTTATAGAGCAGGAGATAACTCCCCTCTAAAAGGGATCAAAAAATATGACCATGCTAGGGTCACCTTGTCGCAAGATCGGGTCACCAACCCCTTCCATCATCTTGTTGAGCCATAGATAAGGATCTCTATCGTGACCACCATCTAAACTTCTAGTTTCCTAGACCTATGGAGAAATTGGGCCACCACCTCGAACCATTAATCATACACCTATGGGTTAGGATCACCTCAAAACATTAGGGGTCCCTATCCCAGAAACTCATGAAGTGCACTGAGCATATGATACTTATTTTCTGGTACTATGTGTACTATGAGTTTCTCTACGGATGGTTGTATAATCGATGCACCACCAAGAGGTAACAATTCTAGAACTAGTAATTGAATATATGCCTCATCACTAAGGGGGTCATAATTTTGATCCTGATGTTGAATCCTAGTTGACATATGTCACAGTGGCTTCTTGAAAGAGAAAAAAATATACCACGGTTAATGAGTATATACATATAGCTAAATCAAGAAATACATGGAAACCACAATGCATTATAATATGATTTATGTACCATTTTTTTCCCTACAAATATTTTTCTCATGTATCGAGTTTAAAAGTAAGTGATTAGAGGCCTGGTACATGGATACGTCAACCACTGCACCAATATTGGAACCCCTAGCCTAAAATCTGAACTAGGAACACTTAAAACTATTTCTATAAACAAATCTCATAGACTCAAGTCCTATGGTCGAAATGACTGTTCTGATACCACTCTATAATGAAATGTCCCAATGGATCCCATATTGTGGATCCCAAATCCACCATCTATTAGGCCAGGGGCTGGTGACTAGAGTTGTGTAGGAATATCATAAACATGGGAAGACTTAGCCTGGGTGGTTGTACACAAACCTAGGATTCTATCTCAAAGGTTGCACATAAAACTCATCTAATAGAACACACTCCATGATTCTGATGGCATTAATGACGCCTGTCTGAGAGGTAGTTCTTTTTGGGTCTCACCATTATAAGTAAATGCTAAAAGTTCGAATACATACAATACATAGATGAGGACAACTTACAAGGCCATAGGGATACCAATAATTTAATATGGATTAAAATATTAAGTAAAGTATTGGATCCCATGTATTGTTTTCCACGAAAATACAAATTAACTCTACCAAGGGAACAAATATGAATACATAATCTCACTCAGGGCCCCATAGAAGGATTCCAACAACTCTACCCAAGAAGTACAACTAAAGCAATCAGTGTCCTATGTGTAGGTGGTGATTCCATACTAATCATTTAGGAATGTATATGGGGAATGAACTCTTAAAAAATTGCCTAATGTACAAAGGATAATATCTCTAAGAAAACTTTTAAGGGTTACATTAAATGTAGTAGGGTTACACGTTTTTTCCCTTAGCCCACGGGTCCTGCCCATGTAAATGGGATATGTCTGTAACCGTTCTTGTGTAACAGTATAGGGTGTGTGTATTCCCGTGTACTTTAGTTGTGTACTAGTACATGGGTATTCCTATGTACACCTGGACAAATTTTTTCAGTGTGGGAGTACATGCTCAGTCCCATATACTTCATCAAATGCCCTTTTACCCTCCATGTTACATGTTGATCTCACCAAAGGGGACTATATTCCATGAGAAAAGGTAACACACCACATGACACATCTTCTTCCTACAACCCTAGAGGCCACAGATAGGGACCCACATGGTGGGTCGATCTGACTTAAATGTCGTGTAGTACACAATTTTAAAGATTTCTAGATCTGGTTCACCCATCTTCAACTACTCTTTATCAGAAAATTTTGATTCAAACCTTGAAGATGTATTCCATCGCCGATCAACAACATATGTCGCTTCAATTTGTTCAAAAAATTCCTTAAAATGGTGTTCTTTATTTCTCACTTATGAATACATAAATGAAGCATATACATCTCTTGATCCACGATTTTATTCATTGTCTCACCATTTTTAGGTCAAATTGATCTAAGATATATTATTTTGAAATTTTACGCCAAGAATCATGTGTGGAATGTTTTAATATCTAGTATACGTTGAACCAAGGGACAAATAAAGAATGATCATGATGATTAATGAATCCGGGGAGAAAAGAACACGAAAAATAATGATAAATAGACCTCAATTGATGATCTTGTAGAGAACTACTCATTTCAATTAGATTGAATAATGAATAAAAAATAATTTAATCGAAATAGAAATTCTACCAAAATAATCCTGTAAATAAACCCATCCTATATGATGACCGAACCGAGAATTAATCTGTTGGTTGAATGATTCATGTTCATCATAGGAATTAATAATGGGGAAATAATTTAGACATAGAAACCATCCTATCTCAATGTCGATAGATTGCTGAAAAATAATGAATTGGCATTTTGTCACTACCGAGATCCTTCAATTTTGTTGCACGTCGATCATTAATATATGATCCGGATGTCATTTGTTAGGTAGAGTGTAATGACCCGAAGTTTCATTAATGGAAAATCCCTCTTGATCCAATTAAATGTTTCTTTATGAAAAATGTTTTTATAAGATATCAACTTTTTAGTTTTACTTTAAGATTTGTGACCGTTACTTTTATAGCCGTTGAACAGTGATCATCTGGGTAGTTTAAATATAAGGCTTTAACGAACCAATTTTCTACTCAGACAAAGGAAGCGATGGCCTCATCCAGTAGAATTTCCCCTTACGAAGCCCATTTTTCGGAGCTCAGAAAGGAGGTGGCGTCTTTGGGCTTTTCCCTTGACCAAGCCCAAGCTGAGCTTCATCAAGTCAAGCTCGAACGTGATCGTCTACGGGAAAATGGAAGTTGATAGAGATTACCACTCGAGCGATGTTATCCGAGAAACCCCAAGAGTCTGTCACCATCGCACACCTTACCCTTAGGTCTTATGCAGCTATTTTAAGGGGTTATGTAACAAATAAGTAGCAC
The DNA here is from genome assembly GCA_963277665.1 of Viscum album. Classification (NCBI taxonomy): domain Eukaryota; kingdom Viridiplantae; phylum Streptophyta; class Magnoliopsida; order Santalales; family Viscaceae; genus Viscum; species Viscum album. Next base: position 1,205,253,197 of record OY728159.1, on the reverse strand, counting down.
CATGTTCATGTACATTATTTTTGTATATAATAATGAATATAATTTCTAGTCATTTTTGATACGTTGTAATTAGTTTTTAAAGTACAAACGGTGTTTTTAGTTATTATTTAATTAAGAATTATATTTTATTAAATTAAAGGATTTTTGAATTAAATAATATTTTAATAAAATATTATTATTAATATTAAATTAATTTTTATTAAATATAAATGATCTTATAATTTTATGAATGCAATTAAAATTTTTATTAAGGTTTGAAAGCAATTTCTGTCAAAACCCGTGAATTTTTTATAAATGTCGGTTTTTATTTTAAAAGTAAAAATTCACATATTTAGAAAATTATTCAGATAAAATAAATATTATTTTTGGAATCAGGACGTCGAAATTATCCAATGGTGAATTTTTCATAATTTTCTGAGACAGTATAATTTTTGGGTAAAAATTAAATACCATTTAAATATATAATGTGTTTTATGACATCATAATGACCCAATGGTGATGTAATAAAATACCATAATCCTTATGTTCGGCCATTATGTGTTTTATCATTTAAATAATGAGGTTTTGGGTTTGTTTGACTCACTTTTCAAAGCATTAATGGAGCCCTCAAGACTTATTCAACACTTTGCCTTTTTAAATTAATTTCCATGGGAGTGTGACTCACCTCCACATAAGAAACCCTAATTTTTTAATAATTTCGGACCTTGGACTTGTAAAATATTGTTTTCCTCTTTCCTTTTCCAGAAACCATGGGCAAATACCATGGGATGGTTTGTGGTTTGGATTATTTTAATATAAGGGGTCCCAAACCTAAATAATAAAGAATTCTCTCACCTTTCCTATATAAACCCACCCATGCTCCCACTTCCTCCTCACTCAAAGCCCTTTAAGTTCGTCCAACCTCTGCCCTACTCTCTCTATAATCCTCTCAAGGTGCCCCAAGCTCCCAAGAAGCCTCTCACAAGCCTCTCTCTAGCCTTTGGAAGCACACTTCCAAGTAAGGGTTTTTCTTCCTTTCTCATTTTTGTCAATTTTCTTTAAGTTGTATTGCCCATTTAATTTCATTTATGAATGTTGGGGTATGGTTTCTCACCTCTCCCATACTGCCCTCTTATTGTTTGAATGATGGGAGACCCCTTTCTCTCTCATTAAATGCCTCCCATGTACACCCGTTACTATGCCGAAATTCCGAAAGGAACCTTTTTTTTCCTCTTTTATATTCAAGCAATACTTTTGTATCATGAATCTAAATTCTTTTTCAATTGTTGGGACATGTATCTATATGACCTTCGTACTGTCCATTACATGTAAATATGATGAGGAACCCCTTTCTCTCTCATCAGCCTTTTTTATGAATTCTTATGTCACGCCGTTACGCTGCCGAAATCACACCGATTTTCTAAGCCAATATCATTGTGTAGTGAATACCATGCCCATTTCTCCATCAAGGGTATTCACCTTTATGCACATTTACTTATTGATTGTAATGTTTCATGTATGAATTCCACATTACTTTATCGTGGAATAAATGATTATGTTTTATGAATCCATGTTTTATGATCCATGTGGCACACTTATGCATGAAATGAAATGTTTAAGAAGGGTGCGCCCTGATAGCGCTCCAATGCATTGGGTAAAGTATAGTATCATGATACGTCATGTGCAATGAGTGTTGACTCATGCTAATTCAAGTGCAACGAGGGTTTACTCGTGCTTCAAGTGCAATGAGGGTTTACTCATGCTCCATGTGCAATGAGCCTTGGCTCATGCTAATTCAATGTTAAGTGTTGTTGCCACATTTCCATGTTATGATTATCATGCTTTATCATGCCTTTATGTTCATGTCTCTCTTATTCTCTATTGATATGCCTATTGCCTAACATGTATTGTACTCCTCATGTTATTCATTATGTACTCCCTTTCTGGGCTTTATAGCTCACCCTTTTCTTATGCATGTCTTCAGGTTATCCCATGCAATGCTAAGTACGAAGGAATGTAGTGGTCATGTAAAGGAAGTTTTCAATAAGGATGTTGTATTTCAAGTTTAAAGTTTTTATGTAATGATCCTAAGCCCCAAATACACTAAACCTCTCGATCTTCTTTGTTGTATCAAGTGAAGTTTTATGTAATAAAGCATGTTTAAGTTGTAATAAAAAGCAGGGTTGTCATAGTTGGTATCAGAGGATAGGTTTAGTTATTTTTGGGATTAGGAAACCCTAGTAAAGCCTTAGATACAAGACTAAGAATAATAAAAACAACCCTAAGTTTTGGTAAATACTAAGTAAGTGTTTTATCAAACAAATACATCCCTGTCTGGATACGAGCAGGTAGAGGTGGCTCTGGCACAGAAGTATCCTAGGGGTAAAACCCGAAAACACCGCTTTGAGCTAGACTTGAACGGGAACTGGTGCACGACAACGGGCCTTGCTGCACTCTTGGTTACGACACTCCCGGGGGATATGTTTTGATAAATTCAAAATCTTAGTATGAACCCTTATTAAGGGAAAGATGCCCCTAAGAATATATGTTAGAAGGAAGATCATGAAAAGCCTGGATTGAATCCTATAGACTCATGAGTTGAAGAGATTAAAGTTTATTTATATGTCATCAACTTTTGTCTTTGGATTACCCTTTATGTGTTACCCCTAACTTTCCTTTTATTCCAGCCAATGGCCGGTAATAGGAGAACTTGGGCTAACAACCTATGTGAAGATCAGTGTGATGATTGTACTTATGAGATGCCCAATCCAATGGGAGCGGGAATCGCAAACTTTGTCACACTTCTCTCTCAGCTAACTCAAGTTTTGAATAGAAACACTGGTCAAGAGGAACGTTCAACCCCCCCTAAGAAAGAACAAGTCGTTATTGAAAGCTTCATGAGACAAAGGCCTCCTACTTTTAGTGGATCATCCGATCCCACGATTGCTGAACAATGGATCAACTCCATTGAAAAGATATTCTCCATCCTCCAATGCTCTGAAAAATAGAAGGTTCTCCTGGCGGCTTATCGTATGGAGGGTGAAGCTGATCAATGGTGGACGTTGATCAAAAATACGAATCCTGAGGAGGAGATTGAGGCTTTGGAATGGAAGGTATTCCGGAAGATGTTTTTCGATAAATATTTTCCACGCACCCTCCGTCTGAAGATGGAAAGGGACTTCCTTTCCCTCAAGCAGAAAGATGAGGAATCTGTGGGAGCGTACGAGGAAAACTTCACAAGGCTTGCATGATACGCTTCCGGCTTTGTCGTTACCCCCGAATGCAAGGTTGACCGCTTCTTTGGTGGTCTGAAGCCTAGCTTGCGGAAATCATTAGTGATCCGTGACTTCGACAGCTATGAGGAAATTGTCCGCTGTACCCTCAAGGTTGAAATGGAGATTGGAGAATCACAGGGGTATCATGGGGACAAGAAGCGGAAGGTGGACTTCAATGCTGGTGGTCCGATGGATAAATCCAACGGCGCTAAGAAATTCCAGCACCCCACTTTCCAAAAGTGTGGAAAAAAGCACCCTGGAAATTGCCTTAGGGGGACAAGAAAATGCTTCAAGTGTGGAAGAGAAGGGCGCCTAGCTGTTAACTGTCAGCAAGAAGGACCCGCGGCTGCGACGGAGGGGAGGAACGCTCCGTTCGAACCTCAACGCGTTGTTCAATGCTTCAAATGCAAAGAACCGGGTCATTTTGCGAATCAGTTCCCTAATCCAAGGGTTATCGGAGGCAATCAACAACCTCCAAGACAGCAAGGAAGAGCTTTTGCCATCACCTCTGCCGAAGTGAACCCCGACAACGAAGTGGTGACAGGTACGCTAGTTATTCATTCAAGAATAGCGAACGTACTTTTTGATTCAGGTTCTACGCATTCTTTTATATCTCAAAAGTTTAGTAGAACAATCCCTGCACCACCACAAATAATGGAAGTAAAGATGTTGGTGAGTACGGAAAATGGGGCAATCATTGCATCCCATGAGTATAAGTCCTCCCCTGTTATAATCTGTGGATTGAATTTCCCGGTGAACCTCGTCATACTCCCTTTGGTGGAATTTGATGCAATTCTTGGCATGGATTGGCTTTCCTTATATAGAGCCAACATAAATTGTCGGGAGAGGGAAATCACACTCCATATGGAGAATCGACCCCCGATTCATTACAAGTGTCAGGAGGAAGATGAATCTCCTTTATCTCCATCATCTCAAGCATGGATATTACTGCCTTATGAGCACGCATATCTGGCTCAGATGATTGAGTCCAAGGAAGAAACCACCCTTGAAGAAATGCCTATTGTGAGGGAATTCGCTGAAGTATTTCCCGATGAACTTCCTGGTCTTCCTCTAAGAAGAGATGTTGAGTTCTCAATTGAACTTATACCTGGGGCGCTACCAATATCCAAGACTCCATATAGAATGGCTGTGGTTGAGCTTGAAGAACTGAAGAAACAACTACAGGAGAATCTGGATAAAGGGTTTATACGCCCAAGTGCATCACCATGGGGTGCACCAGTCCTCTTCGTCATGAAGAAGGATGGGTCAATGCGGCTTTGCATCGATTATCGTGAACTTAACAAAATCACGATAAAGAACAAGTATCCTCTCCCAAGAATCGATGACTTGTTTGATCAGCTGCGTGGAGCACAATACTTCTCCAAGGTCGACTTGCGGTCGGGATATTATCAAGTAAGGGTGAAGAAGGAAGATATCCCCAAGACTGCTTTTCGTATAAGGTACGGGCACTATGAATTCATAGTAATGCCTTTTGGACTCACTAATGCTCCAGCAATATTCATGGACTTGATGAATAGAGTCTTTAGAGATTACCTAGATAAATTTGTGGTAGTCTTTATAGATGATATTCTAATATACTCCAAAACCAAGGAGGACCATGAGGAGCATTTAAGAACTGTACTGGAGACTTTGCGCAAGGAGAATCTCTATGCCAAGTACAGCAAGTGTGAGTTCTGGTTGAAGGAGGTCTCATTCTTGGGCCATATCATCACAAGCAATGGGATATATGTGGACCCCTCCAAAACAGATGCAATTGAGGGATGGCCGAGGCCAACATCGGTAACTGATATCCGTAGCTTCTTGGGGTTAGCTGGATATTATCGACGATTTGTGAGAAACTTCTCACGATTGTCCAACCCTCTTACCAAGCTAACTCGAAAGGGAGTAATGTTTTCTTGGAGTGATGAATGCGAAGAAAGCTTCAAGGAGTTGAAAAGGAGGCTTATCACTGCACCTGTGCTCACTTTACCCACAAGTGGGGAGCGTTTTGTGGTATTCAGTGATGCTTCGAAGAAGGGCTTAGGATGTGTGCTGATGCAGAATGATAAAGTGATATCCTATGCCTCACGACAGTTGAAAATCCATGAGCGAAACTATCCAACGCATGATCTGGAGTTGGCGGCAGTGATCTTTGCCTTGAAAATCTGGCGGCATTATCTCTATGGAGAGAAATGTGAGATATATACTGACCACAAGAGTCTTAAATATATATTCACACAGAAAGAGCTTAATATGCGCCAGAGAAGATGGATAGAGCTCATAAAGGATTATGACTGTTCAATACATTACCACCCTGGGAAGGCGAACAAGGTGGCGGATGCCCTAAGTAGAAAGGATCCAGCAATTCTATCAATGATGAGAATTGAGAAGGATCCAATATTCTTAGACTTGATGAAGATGGACGTGGGAATCATAAAGAAGGGAACATCATCAATCCTTTCACAAATGATTGCTCAACCATCTCTTTTGGAAAGGTTAAAGGATGCTCAAAAGGTTGATGCGAGAATCCAAGAAAAAGTGTAGGCTATCAAAAAGGGAAAATCCCCAGAGTTTAATGTTAATGAAGAAGGAATTGTGCGGTTTGGGAAAAGACTATGTGTCCCATCAAGTTCGGAGCTGAAGAAGGAACTTTTGGATGATGCACATAGTTCAAATTTCTCTATTCACCCAGGGAGCACAAAGATGTATCGAGATCTCCGAGAAAACTTTTGGTGGCATAATATGAAGAAGGAGATCACCGAATATACATCAAAGTGCCTGGTGTGTCAGCAAGTGAAGGCAGAGAGGCAGAAGTCTAAGGGGATGATGCAACCATTTCCCATACCAGAATGGAAATGGGAGAACATCACCATGGACTTCGTCACTGGACTTCCAAGGACATCCAAAAGCAACAATGCAATCTGGGTTATTGTGGATCATCTTACAAAGACTGCACACTTCATTGCTCTTTGAGAGGATTTCTCTTTGGATCAACTGGCACGGATATATATCAGGGAAGTGGTACGGTTGCATGGAGTACCACTGTCTATTGTGTCTGACCGAGATCCAAGATTTACCTCTAAGTTTTGGAAGAGTCTTCAACATGCTCTAAATACTGAACTGAACTTCAGTACGGCCTATCATCCTCAAACTGATGGCCAATCTGAGCGGACTATCCAAACACTTGAGGATATGTTGAGAGCGTGCTCAATGGACTTTAAAGGAGGATGGGATCAACATCTTTCTCTAGTTGAGTTTTCTTATAATAATAGTTTCCACTCGAGCATCCAAATGGAACCATATGAAGCCCTGTATGGGAAAAGGTGTAGAACACCGGCATGTTGGGATGAGGTTGGTGAACGTAAGCTGCTTGGACCAGAAATGGTCGAAGAAATGGTGGAGAAGGTGAAAACCATTCAGCAGCATATCAAGGCAGCCCAAAGTCGACAGAAGAGTTATGCAGATAATCGTCGACGAGACCTTGAGTTTATAGTCGGAGACATGGTTTTTTTATGCATATCTCCGTGGAAGAAGGTCATGAGGTTTGGAAAGAAAGGGAAGTTAAGTCCAAGGTACATCGGCCCCTTCGAGATTCTTGATCGTGTTGGGGCTGTGGCCTATCGACTAGAACTTCCACCTACTATGGCCAAGGTGCATGATGTCTTCCATGTATCCCTCTTAAGGAAGTACATACCAGACCCTTCACATGTACTCTCTTATGAGGTGGTACAATTAGAAGACGATCTTTCTTATGAGGAGCAACCAGTAATGATCTTAGATCGTAGAGAAAAAGTTCTACGAAATAAGACAATGCCCCTCGTCAAGGTGTTATGGAGAAACCACAAGTTTGAAGAAGAAACTTGGGAGTCGGAGGATATGATGAAGCTAAGTTACCCACATTTGTTTTAGTGTGGGAAAAAGGAAAATTTCGAGGGCGAAATTTCTTAAGGGGGGAATGTTGTAACAACCCGAAGTTTCATTAATGGAAAATCCCTCTTGATCCAGTTAAATGTTTCTTTATGAAAAATGTTTTTATAAGATATCAACTTTTTAGTTTTACTTTAAGATTTGTGACCGTTACTTTTATAGCCGTTGAACAGTGATCATCTGGGTAGTTTAAATATAAGGCTTTAACGAACCAATTTTCTACTCAGACAAAGGAAGCGATGGCCTCATCCAGTAGAATTTCCCCTTACGAAGCCCATTTTTCGGAGCTCGGAAAGGAGGTGGCGTCTTTGGGCTTTGCCCTTGACCAAGCCCAAGCTGAGCTTCATCAAGTCAAGCTCGAACGTGATTGTCTACGGAAAAAATGGAAGTTGATAGAGATTACCACTCGAGCGATGTTATCCGAGCAACCCCAAGAGTCTGTCACCATCGCACACCTTACCCTTAGGTCTTATGCGGCTATTTTAATGGGTTATGTAACAAATAAGTAGCACCATGTTCATGTACATTATTTTTTTATATAATAATGAATATAATTTCTAGTCATTTTTGATACATTGTAATTAGTTTTTAAAGTACAAACGGTGTTTTTAGTTATTATTTAATTAAGAATTATATTTTATTAAATTAAAGGATTTTTGAATTAAATAATATTTTAATAAAATATTATTATTAATATTAAATTAATTTTTATTAAATATAAATGATCTTATAATTTTATGAATGAAATTAAAATTTTTATTAAGGTTTGAAAGCCATTTCTGTCAAAACCCGTGAATTTTTTATAAATGTCGGTTTTTATTTTAAAACTAAAAATTCACATATTTAGAAAATTATTTAGATAAAATAAATATTATTTTTGGAATCAGGACGTCGAAATTATCCAACGGTGAATTTTTCATAATTTTCTGAGACAGTCAAATTTTTGGGTAAAAATTATATACCATTTAAATATATAATGTGTTTTATGACATCATAATGACCCAATGGTGATGTAATAAAATACCATAATCCTTATGTTCGGCCAATATGTGTTCTATCATTTAAATAATGAGGTTTTGGGTTTGTTTGACTCACTTTTAAAAGCATTAATGGAGCCCTCAAGACTTATTCAACACTTTGCCTTTTTAAATTAATTTCCATGGGAGTGTGACTCACCTCCACATAAGCAACCCTAATTTTTTAATAAGTTCGGACCTTGGACTTGTAAAATATTGTTTTCCTCTTTCCTTTTCCAGAAACCATGGGAAAATACCATGGGATGGTTTGTGGTTTGGATTATTTTAATATAAGGGGTCCCAAACCTAAATAATAAAGAATTCTCTCACCTTTCCTATATAAACCCACCCAAGCTCCCACTTACTCCTCACTCAAAGCCCTTGAAGTTCTTCCAAACTCTTCCCTACTCTCTCTAGAATCCTCTCAAGGTGCCCCAAGCTCCCAAGAAGCCTCTCACAAGCCTCTCTCTAGCTTTTGGATGCACACTTCCAAGTAAGGGTTTTTCTTCCATTCTCATTTTTGTCAATTTTCTTTAAGTTGTATTTCCCTTTTAATTTCATTTATGAATGTTGGGGTATGGTTTCGAACCTCTACCATACTGCCCTCTTATTGTTTGAATGATGGGAGACCCCTTTCTCTCTCATTAAATGCCTCCCATGTACACCCGTTACTATGCCGAAATTCCGAAAGGAACCTTTTTTTTACTCTTTTATATTCAAGCAATACTTTTGTATCATGAATCTAAATTCCTTTTCAATTGTTGGTACATGTATCTATATGACCTTCTTACTGTACATTACATGTAAATATGATGAGGAACCCCTTTCTCTCTCATCATCCTTTTTTATGAATTCTTATGTCACGCCGTTACGCTGCCGAAATCGCACCGATTTTCTAAGCCAATATCATTGTGTAGTGAATACCATGCCCATTTCTCCATCAAGGGTATTCACCTTTATGCACATTTACTTATTGATTGTAAAGTTTCATGTATGAATTCCACATTCCTTTATCGTGGAATAAATGATTATGTTTTATGAATCCATGTTTTATGATCCATGGGGCACACTTATGCATGAAATGAAATGTTTAAGAAGGGTGCGCCCTGATAGTGCTCCAATGCATTGGGTAAAGTATAGTATCATGATACGTCATGTGCAATGAGTGTTGACTCATGCTAATTAAATTGCAACGAGGGTTTACTCGTGCTTCAAGTGCAATGAGGGTTTACTCATGCTCCATGTGCAATGAGCCTTGGCTCATGCTAATTCAATGTTAAGTGTTGTTGCCACATTTCCATGTTATGATTATCATGCTTTATAATGCCTTTATGTTCATGTCTCTCTTATTCTCTATTGATATGCCTATTGCCTAACATGTATTGTACTCCTCATGTTATTCATTATGTACTCCCTTTCTGGGCTTTATAGCTCACCCTTTTCTTATGCATGTCCTCAGGTTATCCCATGCAATGCTAAGTACGAAGGAATGTAGTGGTCATGTAAAGGAAGTTTTCAATAAGGATGTTGTATTTCAAGTTTAAAGTTTTTATGTAATGATCCTAATCCCCAAAGACACTAAACCTCTCGATCTTCTTTGTTGTATCAAGTGAAGTTTTATGTAATAAAGCATGTTTAAGTTGTAATAAAAAGCAGGGTTGTCATAGAGAGATCCTCGAACACTCTATCAAAAAACTCATTAGTGGATCCAGGTTTATGAAACTAACCCTAGGATTCCATCATAATTCTATACTTAATTACATGTCAACGGTAGCATTGACAAAATAAAAATAAAATAATATTACTATGTTTTTTATTCATTTTCACGCCCAGGATGAATTATCCAAAAACACTCTACACCAGCAAAGGTTATGTCATGTTTAGGGTAAACCACAAATTTGGAACTCAATGGTTCCCTTTTATTTATAATCCAGTATCCCGTTTAGAATTTATTCCCCTTTTTCAGGTGCACTACACAAATTTCATTTTTTATATATTTTCAAAATTTACTACGGGCACACTAGGCCACATAATTTCACTTCGTCTTAGTGTCTGATCTGAAAAATAACACATAAGATATCAAGAAAATAATACATGGAAATTATGAGTCATTAAACTTTCCCTCATAATATTCTCTGTTTTATACTACATTAACATAATCTAAATTAAATGTTTGACAAATCATGAAAATACTGACTTCTCTATATTCCAATGTTACCAATACCATGGAATAATTCATGATTGGTGTTGAAACTGTAGAATTAATAGGAAATCAACAATGTGTTGATGAAAAATAATAATAATGTAGCATCACCCTGTTAACTAATATTTTCATGGAAATAAGTAATGGAATAAAATTTGAGGTTAGATGGAATAAATGCAGCCAATTTATTGACACCAACATGTCTACATTCATTAGTTATATTAGTGTCATGATGAGAATTCATGTGTCAATTAATATATAACATTGAACCAATATCATACCTTCATTAAAGTTAACTATTTGGGAAGATATTAGGGTAATTTTATGATATAATTTCTCAATTTTACAAGAAAAATATAAAAAATGTTGATTTACATTTCATTATCCCTTATATATTTTTTTTAGTATGGATGATTTTTTTATGAAATATGTCTTAATAGACACTGTGAAAGATCATATAAGCTTATAGACACTTCTTATAGATCATCATCTCATGGATGATGGGGGGAATGTAAAAGCCCAGCCAATAGTTGTGTATGCACACATTATAAACCAGGAAACTTGTAAATATTCATTTATTCATCATAATAAGAAAACATTTTAGGTTCATTCATGTTCATAATGTTTTATTTGAAATTATTTATTTAATCCACAATGAATTAAAAACAATTTATTTATGAAATTTTAAAGGATTTATGAATATAATAATCATGCATAAAAACAAATATATTCCTTCTATAAAGCAAGGATGGGGTGTCCTTCACTTGAAAAGACAATGGTATTTATATTAAATTTATAAATAAAAATTTTATGTGATGTGAAACAAAATAATCTCTATTTTTTAAATGTATATAGATGAATCAACATATAGAGCCACTTTGATCCCACATCATGTGCTATGGAATAAGTCCAGTGAAAATAAAGATGAAAAATAGATAAAACACAAAAGTGGTATTGGAATCATGCATAGGTAGGACATAATAGTAATTTTTTATTCTTTATAATAGTATTATATAAACATATTTATATATTTTTGTACATTTTTTATGGTTTAGACATAAGAATCAACATACAATATAGCTGAGAAACAACTACTTTTAGAAGCATTAAAGTGGCTCGAAAAGTCTTACCACAATAGAGGTGAAAGTTTTTTAGTGTCACCTCAGACATGTTTCATTAATGCAATGTTATAAGGAGATATATATGAGATTATTAATAGAATGAAATAATATATATATTATTTAAATATATTATTCTTCAGTCTAGTTTGGAATACCAATATGTGTGAAAAGATCAAATTGAATGAGTAGTGGAACAATTTCATGAAGAGGCACATGACCCCACGGGACATGAGGTGATCCATTACACTCAACCACCTTCCTTTCTCGAGGTAATTAATTTATTTATAACACTTTCTATTAAATTTGAATAAAAAAACTTTTGATATCATTATACTATTAATCGAATATAAGGTGAAATTTTATGGAATTTAAATCTATAAACACCCACACATATCCTCATTATGAGGGGTATGGTGTTAATTTTTATAGGAGACATTGTACATAATAAAAAACTCCAAAAATATCACATAATATGAGTACTAGTTTTCATATTTTTTTGATATTATGGATGTTACCACAATAGATAATTACATTAGAACATTTGTAGCATGATTATATAATATTATAAAGACGTAAGAGGTACGTCCTTAAATATATTTGAAATGATAAACCTTTAACTGTTGTTGAGAAATTATCCAAAATGGGGTATGGTATTATAGGAAGACAAAATTAATGGGAAACAGAAGCTGGAATCAAGAAAACCCATTTGATTATCCAATAAAAAAGGGAATGTATGAGAGTGCATTCACCCCACTAGTTCTAATGCTGCATATATTAACATTACATGTTCATATATATACAACATTATATAATGAAAATATATCCTATATTGAATATGAAGAAAAAATATTTGGAAATTACATTAAATAAATTATTGGTCTCAATAGTATAAATGAGATTTTCAAGTTTAATTGCATGGTAGTATCAATTGTGAAAACATACATGAGGTATATTTTCATAGAATGTTTTCACAGAAAAATGATCTACTATGTTTATTAGAGTTAATAAATTTTCGTATTTTCAATAGGAATATTTATTAATATTATATAAATGGAAAACCCAGTGAGAAAAGATTTAGACTCATTAATCCCCTTGTTATTTATGTGGAAAGAGTTTCATTGGAATTAATATAAATTGAGAATAAAAAAGATAACCTAAGAAAAGTGTTTGAAAGAAAATAATTGGTAAAAGGATCTTCTTGATACCTATAATGTATGTACAAAAATATAAAATATAATCATATAAAATGTATTTTTATTTTTTCCACTATTAATTGTTATTGGTTTTTAAGAAGAATTGGATGCTAATAGTGAATAAGTGGATACCCCGAATGTTTATTTTTTTGATATAAAGCATGGATTTCCAAATAAAAATCCACACAGGATGCCTATGGTAAATATTTAATGTACTGGAATCAAAATTTTACATATAAACATAAAATTAAAAATTTTAGAATTTTTTTACTGATAATTTTGTTATGATTGAGTGATTTATAAATATTGGAAAAATATGGGTTTGAGGTTGGTGACTGAACACAAAAAGAATATGTAATTATTAAAATGGAAAAAAATTAAGGTAATTATAGTAATATTTAACTATCAAAACATATTTCGAAACAGTTTAATTATTATGTTCATTATTTCTATAGTTTCCAAGATAAGATAATGAAATTTTTTTTCGATATTACATTTAAAAGTTTATTTATGAAATGATATACCCTCAAAAACAAGCTTCCCAAAATATGTATTTGTCAATAAACATTATAATTTCATTTAAAATTTTTGTTAAATTTTTTTTTCTATGTTTTCTCATTACTACCAGGACTTACAATAGTGTTCATAATCAAAAGAATAAGTAAATTTGTTTAGAGATGAGTGATCATAGTACATGGTGTCAAAAAAAAATTTCGACATCACGTTGACGTGATTACCAATTATGTCTATCAGATATTAAAAACCATGACCTTATATATACAATAAGGATTTAAATCATTAGTATAATAATACATTAGATAATATTTTTCTTAAAATAAATTTATCTTTTCACTAATTTCCTTCCATCAAGGGTTTGGATGTGTTGGTAGAAACAAAAAGACAATTTACTTTTAAACCTATAAAGAAATAAAGATTTTATCAATTTATTAAGGATAAGTATCATATAGGGTTCTGATATATTAATTCAATAACATATAATAACATGTATGAATCTTCTTATACTCATGATAGATTAGTATACAAGGTTACAGTTAATATAATGGAAACAGGGAAATGGTTCAAGGATAATTCTACCCACCAGTTTGTAGACATATTACCAACTGTTGGGGGGAAGATACTTCCTTAATCCTAGCCTTGTCATTTTCATTTTTTCATTGTAGTATTTTTATTGGTTTGTAAAAATATACTAGGCACCATTATAATCGATTCCACCTCCATGTTGAAGATGGTTGATGAATCCCCTTAATTTGTTGTTTGAGTCAGCCAAATACACAAAAATGAATGAAATAATATATACTAATAGGTATTCCTTATTAATATCCTAATAAAATTCTAAAAGTAGAAATGAGAAATCAATTATAAAGGGATTTTAACTAGGTTTAAAAGTTGAAAATGTTGATATTCTATTTGATGTCTACATGGTAGTTTAGTTTAATTCATATATTATATTTTCAAACCTAGAAAATTCATTCATACTATTTTCAAAATTTAGGAAAATGATCCATAATTCATTTTAGATATGTTTGAATCCATCACACATAAATGGAAAAAAAATGGGCGGCTATTATGTCTACAAGTGTGTGTTTTTAATATAGAAGTGTTACTTTAGTTTAAAACATGTGTCATATTGAAAAAAATAAGAAAACAAGGTTATATTATTTTCAATTTTTATAAAAATGATACATAATTTATTTTTGATGTATAAGAATCGACCGCATTTCAATATCACACACAATGTTGTTGGTGTGACTCAAAGTGCTTCTATCCAAAATAAAAGTATCATTTTGGTTTAAAAACACATCACATAGACAAAACTATGTAAAAGAGATTGGAATTTCATGAACAATTTTGAAAATTATCCATAATTTATTTATCGAATATATGAATCAAATGTATGTCAATATGACATACGATGTTTCTAGAATGATTCAAATGTCTATGTTTTCAATATAAAAGTTTCATTTCAATTTAAAACGCATGTTACCCAGAAAAAGCAACGAAATAAAACTCATGATGTTTTTAAAAATTATAAAAATTATCCACAAAAAGTTTTACTTGTGGACCAATAAACCACACATCAATACAACACGTGATGTGGGTAATATGACTCAAAGTGTATGTTTTCAATATTAAAGATTCATTTAAGTTTAAACACGCTTCACATTTCCAAAACTACGAAAATGGGTTTGGTTTGTTTAGAAATATTAGGAAAATTACCCAAAATTAATTTTAGATATTTAGTAGTTTACCACCTGTTAATTTGGCATACAATGAGTTCGGTATGACTAAAATTGTGTGTGTTTAATATAAGTGTCATTTTAGTGTAAAATGAGTGCCGCGTTACCAAAATCATGTAAAAAATATCAGATTACATTGAAACATTATAAAAATTATCCATGATTTATTTTTCATGCGAAAAAATGGACTACATGTCAATCTAACACATGATGTCGTCAATATGACTATAATTCCATGTTTTCAATATAAAAGATCAATTTTAGTGTTAAAATCTTGTCACATAGCCAATATAGAGTAAACAAGATCATATTTTATTGAGACTCTAGGATAATGATCCAGAATTAATTTTTGGAATATTGGAACAAACTTCACATATATCTGAAACACGATGTAGTTGGTACGACTCTAAGTGTGTGTTTTCAAAATAAAATTTTCATTTTAGTGTAAAATGAACATCATATTGTAAAAAAATGAGTAAATGATCTCATATTTTCATCAATCATTAGGAAAATAATCCGTTATAAATTTTTGGACAACAGGAATTAACTAGGAATCAATCCAACACATAATGAGGCTTGTATGACTCAAAGTGAAAGTTTTTACCATAAAAATGTCACTTTGGTTTAAAATGCATATCACATAGATAGAACTGAGAAAACAATATTGGATTGTTTTCAAAATTTAGTAAAACAATACATAATTAATTTAAAATGTGTATGCATCAACCACATGTCAATATAACACACAATGTGGTTGATATGACTCAAAGTGATGGCTTTCAATATAAAAGTGAGATTTTTGTTTAAAACATATGTCACTTAGACAAAACTAAAAAAATTATCTCATAATGTTTTGAAAATTTTAAAAAATAATCCATAATTACTTTTTTTCTAGGAATTACTACACATTAATACTACACTTGATATGGTTGGTATGAATCCAAGTGGATATTTTCAATATAAAAGTATCATTTATTATTAAAAAAGCATCACTTATTTAAAAATGATAAAATGAACTCTTTTTGTTTTCAAACGTTATTAAAAGGGACCATATTTATTTTTGTCATGTAGTAATTGGTTAAACATAAATTTGATACATGATGTAGAAAGTATGAATCCATGTGTGTTTTCAATATAAAAGTTCTATTTTATTGCAAAACACACATCTCATTTCCAAAACCCAGTAACATGATCTTATTTTCTGGAAACATAATAAAATTCATCCGTAATTTATTTTTTGTTTATAGGGATAGAAAAAAAATCAATAAAAATAATGATGGATCCGGTATAACATAAATTATGTGTTTTCAATTTAAAAGGGTCATTTTAGTTTAAAACACAGGTCACATAAAAAAACTAAGAAAACATGATTTAATTTTTTAAAGCATTAGAAAATGATCATTAATTAATTTGAAGTATTTATTTATCCACCACACATCAATATGACACAAAATATGGATTGTATGACTAAAATTTCATTTATAAATATATAACTGTCATTTTACGTTAAAACACAGGTCACATAGCCAAAAATAAAAAAATGAGCTTGGGTTATTTTTAAACATTAGTAAAACAGACCATAATTCATTTTTGATGTGTATGAATCAACCAAAAATTATGTCAACACATGTTGTGGCTGATATGACTTATTGTGGGTGCTTTCAATATAAAATTTTCATTTAGTGTAAAATGAGCATCACATGGCCATAACTAAGAAAATGATCTTGAATTGTATTCAAATAATAGAAAAATGATCCATAATTTATTTTTTAGGTGTAGAAATTGACTATATATCAATATGATACTTGATATGGAAATTATGACTCAAAGTGCATGTTTTAAAAATAAATGTGTCATTTTTGGGTGAAACGCAAGTCACATAGCCAAAGCTGAGTAAACAAGATCATATTTTCATAAATCATTAAGATAATGGTTCATAGTTAATTTGTGTAATGTAAGAAGAAATCTCACATCATTCAACATGTCATGTTTCTAGTATGTCTCAAAGTGTACATTTTCAATATAAACATATCATTTTAGTTTAATATGTCTGTCACATACCCAAAACTAAGAAAACAAGCTCACATTATTACCAAAATTTTTAAAGAAATATCGAGGATTCATTTGATATGTGTAGGAATGTATTACATTTCAATATTACATAAAAAGTTTTCTATATGACTCAAAATGTGTTTTTTCAATAAAAAAGATAAATTTTAGTTTAAAACACCAATCACATTGCTAAAAATGATGTTATGATCTCATATTGTTTTGAAACAGTTTGCAAATATCCATAATTCATTTGTTATGTGTAAGAATTATTAGATAATATTGAGTATAATAGTTATGATTGTCTATATTGGTTTATTTTTTATTAATTGTAAATATCACATCAATTTAAATATATTTTTTTATAAATTTATCATTAAAGTGATAGAGAAATATTATTATTGTATTTCAATCAATTTTTATGTATATTTGTATTGTTTTATGTTTTTACTTGGTTTTTTGTTATAGGGTTTCTATAGATTTTCCAAAGCTTTGTGTCCTTTATCAGTACAAATTAGCCCTGATAAAGGACTATGTTATTAGTGCTAAATAAAAATTACTGATAAAGGTGACCTTTACGAGCGTTTTTTCTAGTACAGATAAAGGTATATAATTTTTAACGACACGCCAATTGTCATATCTTCTTTTCATTGACAATGCCTATTTATAGCATTGTTATAGGCCAATTTTGTAGTAGTGAAACATTCATGCAAGGATCCTTCAATGAATCTATATCCTCGGTCATGGGAGCACCATCATCCAATGATTCTTGGGGAGGGTATTTGTAACACCCAAGGTAAATAAAGAATATGACATCTTTATATTTATCCATATTTGTGAATAAAATATTAATATTTCTTTAAAGGGGATGCTATGCTCGATTGTGTACCCGACACGCAACAACGAGTTTCTTGGGAATCTTACGTTGCACTCTAATAATAAAATAATATTATTTTAAATGGTAGTTAACGCCTAGCCGTTGTAATGGAGGGAATGAACAGAACTAACTAAAAAATAATTATATATGTTTGTCAAATATTTTTACTCTTTACAATAAATTTTTGGAGGATTAAAAATGCAAATGAATCCAGTTTTTAAGCGAAAACATTCTAATATACTTTAAAAGGTCGATTAACCGCCTTTTGATGGTGAACCCCTTTTAAATCAACTTTTTGAAAATTTTATAAGCCTTATTTTTTAAAATAAACATATTATTTATGATTGGGACGTTGAAATTTACCTTGGGTTAATTTTTGGTATTTTTCTGACAATGTTCATTTTTCAATGAATAGTGAAAAATAATGCATTTTACATCAAAACATCTTTTTCATATAATTTAATTATATTGTCATATTGTCTTATTAATTTGTTTTAAAGTTTAATTAGAATATATTTTTACCATGTAATTCAATTATTGTCATTGGGATTAATTTCACTTTGAAATTAGGCATAAACAAGTGCCAAACTTTTCATAAATATTGTTTCTAAAAAACCCGCTATTTGTTTTGACAACGGGAAGTTTTTTTTTAAATTAATTATTGTAATTTATGTGTCTGGAATTTGGTAAAATGAATTAAATATTTGGAATCATAAGGTCCAAATTATGTAATTAAGACTCTTTTGTTTTTTGACATTATGAATAGTAACGACGATAATTATCTTTAATTATTTTGATTAATGAGTAATCGGGTAGTTAAAGATAATAAGATAATATAATACTAATACAAAATGACCACAAAATGTGTCCTAAGGCTACTGGTTGTCTCATGGCCGACCATGGGATGCCTTGTTCCAAACTTGGGGGCCCCGTGGAATCACTTTTGTGAGAAAGTGACTTTTTACCTATTTATTTTTAAAAAATGTTAAATGTGACAAAGAATGTATCACCTATGTAAAATATTTTTAATTTTGGATAAATAAATTATATTTTGGACTATAAATATTCATTTGAAATCTAAAAAGATTTCCTACATCATGGTATTTTTTTATAATTTTTATACATTAAATAAATTAAATTATTTATGACATCATGATGATGCAGCGATGACCTCAATATTTAACGATTTAAATAAAATGGAAATATAATGTAACATCTAAGACATACACATGTCCAAAACCTATTGGATGGGTGGATTTAGAACCCTTATCACATTATCCTCGAAACACATCAATGTGGGACCATTAAAATCCGAAAATCATTTGGAAATAATGTTACATTTTATACCTTTCCAAGAGTGCCCCTCCTCTCCTCTTATAAAAGGCCCCCACCTCTACCTCCTTACCCACACTTCCAAAGCCTTCGGATCGGCCAACCCCTACCCATTTTGTCTCTCCACATCCCTCTCTAACTACTTTATGCCTCACTTTGGGCATAATCCTTTCCATGGAATCCTTTGAGCTCAAATCAAAGGAAGTTACCTGATTTTAAGGTAATGTCTTCACTTGAGTCCTTTTGTTTTATTTTACTTCTCCAACCCCCTAAACTCTTTTTATTATTTTCTTTTGTAACAAATACAGTATCTTCAATATACTAGGATTTTTTTATAATAAGTATTCGAGCTACACTTACACACACCTATATCTAATGGTGAAAAAACATACTGTTTCTGTGGATGGCGAATTTCTGCCTCCCGAAACGATGATTGTTCAACATTCTTCTAACACCTTCAAAGGTGGCCATTAAGATGACACTATATTTATATATGATATCTAATATGTTTATGTTTTACTTAATCTTATGTATTTTTCATTTATGGCATACCTTTATGGTTTACATTATGGGTAAACGTGATATCTTCATATAAGGAAGTGCGGACTACCGCCCCCTCAAAGTGATTTGATTCGTTAATACCATATGTGGTAAGTATGATGGATATATTTAATGATATTATATATGATACCATACTGGAATTAAAATACTATTATGTATCATTATGTTTTAATTCCATTAAATATGAAATAGAAATGGAAGTAGCGTTCATGCGTACATACGGCTTACCGTCTCCATGAACGGTGCTTTTCATTTCTTAACTCTAAATGTTATGTAATATAATAAATGCATGAATATACTGGATATATATGATATCTAAATCATGAATAAAATTATGGATATAATGAACATTTGGCCACATGAAAAACATGTAATTATAAGAAGTCCACTTTCGACTTAAGAACCCAATATCGGCAAAACAAATATTATTAACTTAAATGATTACATAATGTTTACGACATGGTAATAAGTGATATAAAAGGAATAATGAACTTGAAAAAGGTTCTTAAGGAAGTATAAATTAACTCAAGTTTATTATTCGGGAGATTAAAGAACAATCGAGTCAAGTCGGACCCGAGGTAAGGGATCCTACTCCTCTCTTTCTTTTTAAGTACAATCTTTTATGTCATTCCTTTTATAGATTATCTTTATTGTTATTGGGATGTTCTTTTATATTACTCTTACTGTAATTTCTATGTTCAAATTATGAGAGACCCTATTCTCTCTCATAAATCCATTTTAGAAGTTTTGAGTGGCGTCGTTAGGCTGCCGAATTTTCGTAAGAGATATAACCTCTCTCTTTCTTTTTAAGTACTCTCATTTATGTCACTTCTTTTAAGCTCCTCTTTGTTATGATGGGGGATGTTCTTTTATATTACTCTCGCTGTAAATTTTATGGTAATATGATTAGATACCCTATTTCCTCTCATCAATCCATTTTGGAAGTTTTAAGTGGCGTTGTTAGGCTTCCGAGTTTTCATAAGGGATTTTTCATCTCACTTTTATTCCCGTGAGATTTATGCTACATTTGCCACAATTTCCTTTGAGTGGTGTATGTACTTCCAAATAGCATACACTTTGTATAGTATAATTTCATTTATGGGTATTCACATCTTCATTGTATGGCCCTTCTTCCATGGGGTGTACGTTTCGAAAGTTACCCAACTCGGTAAGGGGACCTTTCACCCTCCTCTTTTTAAAAGAATTCTTTTGTTATGTCTTTTAATTCACATACTATTATGTTGGGATATGTTATTTTATATCCTTATTGATGTAATTTTTATGTCCAAGTGATTATATTCCCATTTGATCTCTCATCAACTCATTTTCTGAATTTTGAAGTGATGCCATTAGGCTGTCGAATTTTACCAAGGGAACTTTTTAACCCAATTTTGATTTCTTTGGGTTCAACATGTAGTTATTGAATATGTGTGAATGAACTTTTATTTTTTTACACTTAATATCCACTTATATTGGGTGTATTTATATTTTTCACAAAAAATTTTGAGATTGAATTATCCTTAATTTAAGGATACCTTCTTTATAAGGGAATTCATCACATTTGACATTTCTACTGAGACTTCATTATTGTTATGAACCAATTCACTCCTATATGGTGTATATACTGTCCTTTGGAATATTATATCATGAATCCATTTATTCTCATGATATTATAAAGTTATGACTATATGTTATTCCTCAATTATTGTATTCAAGTGTCTCTAATTTTGGAAGAACCCATTTAACCAAAATATCGCTTTAAATGTTTTAATTATTTTTTCTTATTAATATCCATGTTTTCAAAGTGGTTTAAAGGATTTATTTGTATAGATATTAATGGTTTAAAATTTTAAAAGCTTCATGTTGGTATGGGACACTTTGATTCAAAAATATCTTTATTAAATGTTTTAAATGGTTTTGGAAATGGTTTCTTTTTGAATGGATTCATTATTTCAATATCCTTAAATGTTATATTGTGATTGAAATGTGGAGATGTTATGTTTACTTTATGCATGTTTTATGTGATATGTTTATGTTATGGTTCTTGCACATTGTTATGAAAACGGGTGGTTCCGTGATAAACTAAGGGTGGGTGAGCCCGATATAGCTCTCCAATGCATTGGGTAACGCGAATGAGTGAAATGTTAAGGTTTCTCCAAAGAGATTTAGGGAATATATTGTGGTGGTTATTCCAAACGTAACGAAGAGGGTTACTCGCTACGTAAGAATGTTATAAATGCCTCAAGATACCTTTTATGTCTTATGATTTCTATGATTTATTCATGATTTGATATGCCTATGTTTTATGGGTAAAGTATGATTTCATTCTAATGTATATATGAACTCATGTTTCCTTTCCATATTTTTATAACTCTTACTGAGCTTTTTATGCTCATCCCAAGTTTTTGAAATTTTTTTCACGGGTTAAGGGAAAGGTAAACGATGTGATGATAGTGTCAAGGATGTGTCAAGAAAGAATCCATGTTTTATTTTAAATAGGTTTCCGTTGATGGGAAGAATAGAAACTGTCTTTTATGTAACCACTTTGTTTAAATGTGAAATGTAATGCAATTTTCATGATCTAATTCTATAAAACTCTAAACCTAAAAAGATCCTCAATGTGTAATCTTGTAATAACTCAAGATTAAGTAAGGTTTAAGGCTGGGCCTTATATTTGGTATCAAATGGATGTTTAGATAACTTTAGAGGTTAGGGTATTCTCTAAGCATAAGTGACAGTACCATAATAGATAGAATTTCAGAAAAAGTCCTAATTTTAGATAAAGTAAGTATATCTTGGTGTTTATCATCCTCATTAGTATATGATGGTTTTTTTGATATACTCACACTGACCTTTTTGGTTTTAGTAAATGGATGGATCTAGCAAGCACCAAAGTGACAATAGGTTTGAAGGAAACTGTGGTGGTTCTCTGATTAAGAGACTGGATGAAATGGGGGATTCAATGAGGAAACTCGTGGTTGTTCTAAACCAACTAGAAAGGAGTCATGATCAACCACTTGAACCTTGGTATGATCTGTAATGCATCATATATGAGATGGCCAATCAATGTGGAAGTTCATGTAATAATTATAAAGGTAACCATTAGAGTTTATATGATCCTTACTTTTGAGGTAATTATGGGTTATTATATGTTATGATGGAAAATGAAAGGCATGAGATAAACGTGAGGTTAAAATATGATTTGATCATTTTTGAAGATTTTATATCATTTTGGGGAATGTTTTAAGAATTATATAGTTTTGGAAAAAGGACAACACGCAGACCGTGTGACTACCCGTCGCGTCAGACAAAGCTGCGGGAATAGAACCCACAACCAAAGTGTGACTGGTATTTATCGCCTACCACTGGACTACGTGAAGTCCATGGTTAGTTTCACTGATTCCTTTTAGTTATATGATTTTCTGAATTACGAGTAAGTTGATTTTGGGTTATCTATGTAAATTTATTAACCTATCATGGAGGATATGTGATTGGGTTAATTACTTTTCAATACGAGACATTAAGAGCAACTGATGTTGTTTGGAGAATAATGTTATGATTTAACGTGGAAGACTATGTTACTAAATCCTTCAAATATTTGGGTTTCAATCTTAGTTTAGTTTACTTTGACGAATTTTATGGACAAATTGTTTATCGGATGGTCCTCGTTGAACTTTGGGTTTTGTTAGACAAAATTTTGGAGATTAAGAATAGATTTTCTTTTTATAAAGGGTTATCCTTTTCTGGATTATATGATCTTGTACTAACCTTTTTGATTTTGGTTTTGGTTTTGGTTAAAGTCTAAAGACATGGGAAGTATATAGTTCTCTTTTTGTGGATTAGGTGATTCTCTAGAGGTTGATTATAGTACTCTTAATGTGAACAAGTCTTCCTAAATACTCGTCTTTTGGAGAAAATATGAGTTTGTGTAAGGAATATAATAAGAGTTTAAAGTCAACATGATAAGTGATTATGTTTCCTTGTGAATAAATTCCTCAATAAAAAGTAACTTAAAACAAAAATGTTTTCTATTAACTTTTTCTACTGGGGAATCGAATACCGTTTAACCCATTACAAGTTTGTGATTTTCTTGTGGTTAACTTTCTCCTAAACATGTTTTCTATCACTCTCCATCAGAACATGACCCTTTATTTTCTCCTCCATGTCCATATTTTCATACTTGGAATCCTAGTATGGGTTAACTCGGGTGACCTTTGTACTTCTCTTTCTTTATTTTAAAGTGATTGTTTTACCAACTCTTGTTCCGATGTGGGACTTTCAAGGATGTTTCCAAGCCCAATTTTAAAATTGCGAGGACGCAATTCCCAAAAGGGGGAAGGATGTAACACCCCAGGTAAATAAAGAATATGAAATCTTTATATTTATCCATATTTGTGAATAAAATATTAATATTACTTTATAGGAGATGCTATGCTCAATGGCGTACCCAACACGCAACAACGAGTTTCTTGGGAATCTTACGTTGCACTCTAATAATAAAATAATATTATTTTAAATGGTAGTTAACGCCTTGCCATTGTAATAGCGGGAATGAACATAACTAACTAAAAAATAATTATATATGTTTTTCAAATATTTTTACTCTTTACAATAAATTTTAGTGGATTAAAAATGCAAATGAATCCAGTTTTTAAGAGAAAACATTCTAATATTCTTTAAAAGGTCGATTAACCGCCTTTTGATGGCGAACCCCTTTTAAATCCACTTTTTGAAAATTTTATAAGCTCTATTTTTAAAAATAAACATTTTATTTATGATTGGTACATTGAAATTTACCTTGGGTTTATTTTTTTTCTTTTTCTGACAATGTTCATTTTTCAATGAATAGTGAAAAATACTGCATTTTAAATCAAAACAGTTTTTTCATATAATTTAATTATATGGTTATATAATATTTTTAATTTGTTTTAAAGTGTAATAAGAATATATTTTTACCATGTAATTCAACGATGGTCATTGGGATTAATTTCACTTTGTAATTAGGCATAAACAAGTGCTAAACTTTTCATAAATATTGTTTCTAAAAAACTCGCTATTTGTTTTGACAACAGGAAGTTTTTTTTAAAATTATTTATTGCAATTTATGTGTTTGGAATTTGGTAAAATTAATTAAATATTTGGAATCATAAGGTCCAAATTATTTAATTAAGACTCTTGTTTTTGGACATTATGAATAGTAACGACGGTAATTATCTTTAATTATTTTGATTAATGAGTAATCGGGTAGTTAAAGAAAATAAGATAATATCATAATAATAAAAAATTAACACAAAATTTTTCCTAAGGCTACTGGTTGTCTCATGTCCGACCATGTGATGCCTTGTGCCAAACTTGGGGGCCCCATGGAATTAATTTTGTGAGAAAGTGACTTTTTGTCTATTTATTTATAAAAAATGTTAAATGTGACAAAGAATGTATCACCTATGTAAAATATTTTTAATTTTGTCTACATAAATGATATTTTGGACTATAAATATTCATTGGAAATCTAAAAGGATTTCCTACATCATAGTACTTTTTTTATAATTTTTAGACATTAAATAAATTAAATTATTTATGACATCATGATGATGCAGCGATGACCTCATTATTTAACGATTTAAATAAAATGGAAAGATAATGTAAAATATAAAACCTACACATGTCCAAAACCTATTGTATTGGTGGATTACTAACCCTTATCACCATATCCTTGAAACACATCAATTTGGGACCATTAAAATCCGAAACTCATTTGGAAATAATGTTACATTTTATACCTTTCCAAGAGTGCCCCTCCTCTCCTCTTATAAAAGGCCCCCACCTCTACCTCCTTACCCACAATTCCAAAGCCTTTGGCTCGGCCAAACCCTTCCCATGTTTTCTCTCCATATCCCTCTCTAACTCCTTGAAGCCTCACTTTGAGCATAATCCTTTCCAAGGAAGCCTTTGAGATCAAATCATAGGAAGTTACCCGATTTTAAGGTAATGTCTTCACTTTCGTCCTTTTGTTTTATTTTACTTCTCCAACACCCTAAACTCTTTTTATTCATTTATTTTGTAACAACTCCAGTATATTAAATATACTAGGATGTTTTTATAAGATGGATTCGAGCTACACATACACACACCTACATCTAATGGTTAAAGAACATACTGTTTTCGTGGATAGAGAATTTCTTCCTCCCGAAATGATGATTGTTCAACATTCTTCTAACACCTTCAAATGTGGCCATTAAGATGACACTATATTTATATATGATATCTAATATGTTTATGTTTTAATTAAGATTATGTATTTTTCATTTATGGAATACCTTTATGGTTTCCATTATGGGTAAACGTGATATCTTATTTAAGGAAGTGCGGACTACCGCCCCCTCAAAGTGATTTGATTCGTTAATACCAAATGTGGTACGTATAAAGGATATATTTAATGATATTATATATGATTCCATACTGGAATTAAAATACTATTATGTATCATTATGTTTTAATTCCGTTAAATATGAAATAGAAATGGAAGTAGCGTTCATGCGTACGTACGGCTTACCGTCTCCATGAACGGTGCATTTCATTTCTTAACTCTAAATGTTATGTAATATTATAAATGTGTGAATATACTGGATATATATGATATCTACATAATGAATACAATTCTGGATATAATGAACATGTGTCCACATGAACAACATGTAATTGTAAGAAGTCCACTTTCGACTTAAGAACCAAATATCGACAAAACAAATATTATTAACGTAAATGATTACATAATGTTTATGACATGGTAATAAGTGATATAAAAGGAATAATGAACATGAAAAAGGTTCTAAAGGAAGTATAAATTAACTAAAGTTTATTATTCATGAGATTAAATAAAGATCGAGTCAAGTCGGACCCGAGGTAAGGGATCCTACTCCTCTCTTTCTTTTTAAGTACAATCTTTTATGTCATTCCTTTTAAAGCTCATATTTCTTGTTATTGGGATGTTATTTTATATTAATCTTACTGTAATTTTTATGTTCAAATGATGAGAGACCTTTTTATCTCTCATAAATCCATTTTGGATGTTTTGAGTGGCGCCGTTAGGCTGCTAAATTTTCGTAAGAGATATAACCTCTCTCTCTATTTTTAAGTACTCTCCTTTATGTCACTTCTTTTAAGATCCTCTTTGTTATGATGGGGGATGTTCTTTTATATTCCTCTCACTATAAATTTTATGGTAATATGATTAGATACCCTATTTCCTCTCATCAATACATTTTGAAAGTTTTAAGTGGCGCCGTTAGGCTGTAGAGTTTTTGTAAGTGATTTTTCATCTCACTTTTATTCCCGTGAGATTTATGCTACATTTGCCACAATTTCCTTTGAGTGGTGTATGTACTTCCCTATATTATACACTTTTTATAGTTTAATTTCATTTATGGGTATTCACATCTTCATTGTATTACCCTTCTTCCATGGGTTGTACGTTTCGAAAGTTACCCAACTCGGTAAGGGGACCTTTCACCCTCCTCTTTTTAAAAGACTTCTTTTGTAATGTCTTTTAATTCACATACTATTATGTTGGGATATGTTCTTTTATATCCTTATTGATGTAAATTTTATGTCCAAGTGATGAGATTCCCTTTTGATCTCTCATCAACTCATTTTCTGAATTTTGGAGTGATGCTGTTAGGCTGTCGAATTTTACCAAGGGAACTTTTTAACCCAATTTCGATTTCTTTGGGTTCAACATCTAGTTATTGAATATGTCATCTTTTGAATATGTGTGAATGACCTTTTATTGTCTTACACTTAATATCCCCTTATATTAGGTGTATTTATATTTGTCACACATAATTTTGAGATTGAATTATCCTTAATTTAAGGATACCTTCTTTATAAGGGAATTCATCACATTTGACATTTCTACTGAGACTTCATTGTTGTTATGCACCAATTCACTTTTATATGGTGTATATACTATCCTTTGGAATATTATATCATGAATCCATTTATTCTCATGATATTATAGAGTTCTGACTAAATGTTATTCCTTAATTATTGTATTCAAGTGTCTCTAATTTTGGTAGAACCCCTTTAACCAAAATATCGCTTTAAATGTTTTAATTATTTGTTCTTATTAATATCCATGTTTTCAAAGTGGTTTTAAGGATTTATTTATATGGATATTAATGGTTTAAAATTTTAAAAGCTTCAAAGTTGTATGGGACACTTTGATTCAAAAATATTTTTATTAAATGTTTTAAATGGTTTTGGAAATGGTTTCTTTTTGAATGGATTCATTATTTCAATATCCTAAAATGTTATATTTTGATTGAAATGTGGAGATGTTATGTTTACTTTATGCATGTTTTATGTGATACGTTTATGTTATGGTTCTTGGGCATTGTTATGAAAACGGGTGGTTCCGTGATAAACTAAGGGCGGGTGAGCCCGATATAGCTCTCCAATGCATTGGGTAACGTGAAGGAGTGATACGTTAAGGTTTCTCCTGAGAGATTTAGGGAATATACTGTGGTGGGTATTCCAAACGTAACCAAGAGGGTTACTCCCTACGTAAGAATGTTATGAATGCCTCAAGATACCTTTTATGTCTTATGATTTCTATGATTTATTCATGATTTGATATGCCTATGTTTTATGGGTAATGTATGATTTCATTCTAATGTATATATGAACTCATGTTTCCTTTCTATATTTTTATAACTCTTACTGAGCTTTTTATGCTCATCCCAAGTTTTTGAAATGTTTTTCACAGGTCAAGGGAAATGTACATGATGTGATGATTATGTCAAGGATGTGTCAAGAATGAATCCGTGTTTTATTTTAAATATGTTTCCATTGATATCAAGAATGAATATTGTCTTTTATTTAACCACTTTGTTTAAATGTGGAATGTAATGCAAGTTTGATGATCTAATTCTCTAAAACTCTAAACCTGAAAAGATCCTCAATGTGTAATCTTGTAATAACTCAAGATTAAGTAAGGTTTAAGGCTGGGGCCTTATATTATTATCATAACCAACTCCAAGTTGAAATAAAAAAGACCACTCATAGGCCTCTACAACTAGGGAAAGTACCAAGACGAGCTAAAAATCCTGATCAAGAATGGGAGAGGAGTATTTCCCTTTTTGAAATTATTTGAATTGAGATTCCATTAGAGTATTTCTATAACTAAGGGCCTCTATAAGTGAAAGATACAATTCTATAAAACCACCACCTCCTTCAGGATGAGATCATATGGCCCAGGTGGTCGCACTCTTGGTAGTAGCTCGCCTTAGAAGCACTAGAAATCCATTACCAAAATAATATATTAGATCTCCCTCAATAAAGGATATAATGATGGAAGTTCAGTGAATGGATAGATCCTGCCACAAAGAGTCTTCCAACCTATATGTAATAATAAGGATTGTTTTCAAAAGATCGTAGTAACACACCTTGGTATATCTGGTATCACTAAGCATCCTCTAGTCGTCGTCCATCTAGAACTCTATCAAAAGGTCAATCCTCTATAGAAGACATGACAAGAGTTGGAAAATCCCAAGTAGGAGTGAGTATAAAAATTCCCAGTATGATAGGCCCAAACTACAATGCATACAATAAAGGAAGAAAATACATCTATACATGGGTATATGTCAACAACACATATAATAAGATTATCCAGATATACTCAAAAAGAAAAATGGTCTGGAGGTAATCCATAGCAATAATTCTTTCCTAGGATTCCATCTCAAAGGTTACACATAACACTCATCTAATAGAACACACTCCATGATTCGGATGGCACTAATGATGTCTGTCTAAGAGGTAGTTCTTGTTAGGTCTCACCATTAGAAGTACATGTTTATAGTTAGAATAGATACAATACATAGATGTGGAAAACATAAAAGGCCATGGGGCTTACCAATAATTTCATATGGATTAACCTATTAAGTAAAGTATTGGATCCAACGTAGTGTTGGCTATGAAAATACAAATAAACTCTACTAAGGGAACAACTATGAATACACAATCTCACTCAGGTTCCCATAAAAAGATTCTAACAACTCTACCAAAGAAGTACAGCTGAAGGGATCAATGTACTATGTGTAGGTGGTGATTCCATACTAACCCTTTAAGAATGGATATGGGGAATTAACTCTAACAAAACTTGTCTAAGATAAAAAGGATAATATCTCAAAGCTAACTTTTAAGGATTACGTCACATGTGGTAGGGTTACACGTTGTTTCCCTTCACCCCTGGGTCCTGCACATGTAAACGAGCTATGTTTTTAACCATACTTGTGTAACAGTATAGGGTGTGTGGATTCCTGTGTACATTGCTTGTGTACTAGTACATAGGTATTCACATGTACACCTGGCCAAACTATGTCAGTGTGGGAGTACAAGCGCAGGCCCATAAAATCTAGCCAATGTCCTTTTACCCTCTATGTTACATGTCGATCTCACCAAAGTGGACCATATTCCATGTGAAAAGTTCACACACCACGTGACACATATCTTCTACCTAAAACCCTAGAAACCACCGAGAGGGACCCACACGGTGTGTCGATCTGACTTATATGTCATGTAGTGCATAATTTTCTAGATTTCCAGATCTAGTTTACCAATCATCAACTACTCTTTTGGCCACCATTATAGCCCTGACCTTTATTATAAATTTTTCAGTCAAACCATGAAGATGCATTCTATCACCGATCAACAACATATTTCCCTTCAATTTGTTCAAAAAATGCCTTAAAATGACGTTCTTTTTTTCTCACTTATGAACACATAAATAGATCATATACATCTCTTGATCCACGATTGTCTCCATTGTCTCAACACTTTCAAGTAAAAATGATCTAAGATCTATTATTTTAAAATGTTACGCCAATAATCATGTGTGCAATGTTTTAATATCTAGTATACATCGAACAAAGTGAAAATGAAGAATAATCATGATGATTAAATAATTAGGGGAGAAAATAATAAGAAAAATAAATGAAAAATATACCTCGATCGATGATCTTGTAGATAACTGTTCATTTTAATTAAAATGAATAGTTAGGATAAAATAATTTAATCAAAAAAGAAATTCTACCAAAATAATCCTGCAAATAAACCCATCCTACTGGATGACGGAACCACAAATTAATCTGTTGGTTGATTGATTCATGTTCATCCTATGAACTAATAATAGGGAAATAATCTAGAAATAGAAACCATCCTACCTCAATTTTGATAGATTTTGAAAAATAATGAATTGGAATCATTGTCACTAGGGAGATACTTCAATTTTGATGCATGTCGATCATTAATATATGATCTGGTTGTCATTTTTTATAGAGAGATTCTCAAACACTCTCTCAAACAACTCTCTATTGGATCCAGGGTTATGTATCTAACTCAAGGATTCTATCATAATTCTATACTTAATTACATGTCATTGGCTGCATCAGCGAAATAAAAATAAAATAATTTTACTAATTATTATATTCATTTTCACCCCCATGATGAATTATCCACAAACACCATGCACTAGAAAATGTTATGTCATGGATAGGGTAAACCACACATTTGGAACTAAATTTTTCCCTTGGATTTCTAATCCAATACACCTTTTAGAATTTATTTCTCTTTTTCTGGTAAACTACACAAATCTCATATTTAATATATTTTCAAAAATTACTTTGAGAACACTGGGCCTCATAATTTCACTCTTTCATAGTTTCTGTTCTAAAAAATAACACATAACATATCAAAGAAATAATACATGGAAATTCTGACTCATTACACTTTCCCTCATAATATTCTATGTTCTATATTTCATTATCATAATCTAAATTAAATGTTTGACTACTCATGAAGATAATGACTTCTCTATGTTCCAATGTTACCTATCCCATGGAAGAATGCCTGATTGTTTTTGAAACTATATAATTAATAGGAAATAATAAACATGTTGATGAAAAATAATAATGATGTAGCATCACCGTGTTAACTAATATATTTGAGGAAATAAGTAGTGTAATAAAATTTGAGGATGGATGGAATCAATGCAGCCAATCTATTAACACCAACATGTATATGTTCATTAGTTACTTTGGGGTCATGAAGAGAATTAACGTGTCAATTAATATAGATCCTTGGGCCAATATCATACCGTTATTAAAGGTAACTATTTGTGAAGATATTAGGGTAATTTTATGATATAATTTCTCAATTTTACATAAAGAATTTAAAAAATATTTAGTTACATTTCATTATCCCTTGTAGGGTTCATTTAGTATGGATACTTTTTGTATGGAATATGTCTTAATAGACATTTTTAAATATCAAGTAAGCTTATAGACACTTCTTATAGATCATCATATCATGGATAATGAGGGGAAAGTAAAAGCCCATCCAACAGTTGTGTATGCTCACATTATAAACCAGGAAACCTATAAATATTTATTTATTCATCTTAATAAGAAAACATTTCAGGTTCATTCATGATGATAATGTTTTATTTGAAATTATTTATTTTATCCACAATGAAATAAAAATTCTTATTTATGAAATAGAAAAGGAGTGATGAATATAATAAACATGCATAAAAAAAATATAATCCTTCTATAAAGCAAGGATGGGGTGTCCTTCACTTGAAAAGAAAATTGTATTTGTATTAAATTTATACATAAATGTTTTATGTGATATGAAACAAAATAATCTCCATTATTTAGATTCATATAGATGAATCAACATCAAAAGCCACTTTCATCCCACATCATGTGCTATGGAATAAGGCCAGTGAAAATAAAGATGGAAAAATGTAGATAAAACACACAAGCGGTATTGGAATCAAGCATAGGTAGGACATAATAGTTATTTTTTATTCTTTATAATAGTACTATATAAACATATTTATATATTTTTGTACATTTTTTATAGTTTAGAAATAATAATAAAAATTTAATATAGTTGATGAACAACCAATTTTAGTAGCATTTAAGTGGCTTGAAAATTATTCCCGCATTAGAGGTGAAAGATTTTTAGTGTCACTTGAGAAATGTTTCATTAATACAAAGTTATAAGGAGATATATATGAGATTATGAAAGGAATTAAATAATATATATATTATTTAAAAATATTATTGTTTAGGCTCGGATGGAATACCAATATGTGTGAAAGTATCAAAGCGAATGAGTAGTGGAACAATTGCATGAAGAGCCACATGACCCCACTAGACTTGAGGTGATCCATTCCACTCAACCACTTTCCTTCCTCGAGGTAATGAATTTATTTACAAAAAATTCTATTAAATTTGAATAAAAAAACTTTTGATATCTTTATATTATTAAGGGTCCATAAGGTGAAATTTTATGTGATTTAAATCTATAAACACCCACACATATCCTTATTGTGAGGGTTATGGTGTAAAATATTAGAGGAAGCATTGTACATAATAAAAAATTCCCAAAATATCACATAAGATGAGTGTTGATTTTCATGTTTTTATTTATAATATGGTTGTTAACACAATCAATAATTCCATTGGAACATTTATAGCATGATCATATAATATTATAAAGATACATGAGGTATGTCCTTAAAAATATTTGAAATGATAAACCTTTAACTATTGATGAGAAATGGTCCAAAATCAGGTATGATATTATTGGAAGACCAATTTAATGGGAAATACAATGTGGAATCAATAAACTCGATTAAATAATCCAATAAAAAGGGACCTTTGGAGAGTGCATTCACCCCACTAGTTCTAATGCCATATATATTAACATTACATGTTCATATAGATACAACATTAAATGATGAAAATATAACCTAAATTGGATATAAAGAAAAAATATTTGGAGATTAAATTATATAAATTATTGGTCTCAATAGTATAAATGAGATTATCAAGTTTGAATGCTTGGGATTATCAGTTGTGAAAAAATACATGAGGTATATTTTCATAGAATGTTTTTCCGCAAAATTTGATCTACTATGTTTATTAGAGTTAAAAACTTTTCATATTTTCAATATGAATATTTATTAATATTATATAAAGGGAAAACCATGTGGGAAAATATTTGGACTAATTAATCTTTTTTTATTTATGTGGAAAAAGTTTCAATGGAATTAATAGAAATTGAAAATAAAAAATATAACCTAAGAATTGTATTTGAAATAAAATAATTCATAAAAGGATCTTCTTGATACCTACAATGTAGGGATAAAAATATAAAATATAATCATATAAAATGTATTTTTTTCAATATTTATTTTTATTGGGTTTTAGGAAAAATTTAATGTTAATCGTGAACATGTGGATACCCCGAATGTTTATTTTTTGGATGTAGAGCATGAATTTCCAAAGAAAAATCCACACATGATGACTATGGTAAATTTTTAATGTACTGGAATCAAAATTTTACATATAAATAAAAAATTATATTTTTTATAATTTTTTAAATGATAATTTTGTTATGATTGACTAATTTATAAATATTGGATAAATCCGGGTTTGAGGTTGGTGACTGAACACAAAAACCATATATAATTATTCAAATGGAAAACAATTAAGGTAATTATCGTAATATTTAAATATCAAAACATATTTCAAAACAATTTAATTATTTTTTTCATTGTTTATATAGTGTCCCAGGCAAAATAATGAAAATGATTTTGGATATTACTTTTGAAAATTTATGAATGAGATGATATACCATCAACAAACTAGCTTCCCAAAATTGGTATTTATTGAAAACAATTTTAATTTTATTTAAAATATTAGTTAATTTTTTGTTTTTATATATTTTCTCATTACTACCAGGACTTTCAATAGTCTACATAATCAAAGGAATAAGAAAATTTGTTTAGAGATGAGTGGGCATAGTACATGGTGTCAAAAAGTTTTTTTGACATCAAGTTGATGTGATTACCAATTATGTCTATCATATATTAAAAACTATTACCTTATATATACATTAAGGATTTGAATCATTAGTATAATAATACTTTAGATAATATTTTTCTTAAAATAAAATTTACATTTTCACTAATTTCCTTCCATCAGTGGTTAGGATGTGTTAGTAGAAACTAAAAGACACTTTGGTGATAAACCTAAAAGGCAATAAATATTTTATCTATTTATTACGGGGAAGTATCATATAGGGTTATGATCTATTAATTCAATAAGATATAATAACATTTATGAATCTTCTCATACTCTTGAGAGATTAGAATTCAATGTTACAGTTAAGATAACGGAAATAGGGAAATGGTTCAAGGATCATTCTACCCAAATATTTGTAGACATATTACCAACTATTGGGGAACATAATTCCCTAATCCCAACATTTTCATTTTAATTTATTTATTGTATCATTTTATTGGTTAGTAAAAATATACTAGGCCCCATTATAATCGATTCCACCTCCATGTTGAAGATACAAGATGAATTCCATTAATTTGTTGTCTGAGTCAGCCAAATACGAAAGATTGAAAGAAATAATAAATACTAATAGATATTATTCATTCATATACTGATCAAATTCTAAAAGTAGTAACAAGAAATTAATTATAAATTATGTTGAACTAGGTTTCAAAGTTGAAAATGTTGAGATTCCATTTGATCTCTATAAGGTATTTTAGTTTAATACATATGTTGTATTGTTAGACAAAGAAACCACATTCATACAATTTTCAAAATTTAGGGAAATGATACATAATTCGTTTTAGATGTGTTGGAATCCATCACCCATAAACGCAAAAAATAGGTGGTCGTTATATTTACAAGTGTGTGTTTTTAATATAAAAGTGTGATTTTAGTTTAAAACATGTTTTATATAAAAAACCCATGATAAAAGCTTAGATTATTTTAAAATTTTATGAAAATGATGCATAATTTATTTTTTATGTATATGAATTGATTTCATTTCAATCTGACACACAATGTGGTTGGTATGACTCAAAGTGCTTCTATGGAAAATAAAAGTTTCATTTTGGTTTAAACACACATTACATAGCCAAAACTATGTAAATGAGATTGGAATGTCATGAATCATTTGGAAAATGATCCATAATTTACTTATGGAATATGGAATTAATTGCATGTCAATTCGACATATGATGTGTCTAGTATGACTCAAAGTTCATGTTTTCAATATAAAAGTTACATTTTAGTTTAAAACGCATGTTATGTAGAAAAATTGATGAAAATAAACTCATAATGGTTTTAAAATTTATAATAATTATCCATAATAAATTTTACATGAGCACCAATCAACCACACATAAATACAACACATGATGTGGCTGATATGAATCAATGTTAATGTTTTCAATATTAAAGTGTCATTTAAGTTTAAAACATGCTTCACATTGACAACAGTACAAAAATGAGTTCGGTTTGTTTACAATTATTAGGAAAATTACCCAAAATTAATTTTAGATATTTAGTAGTTTACCACCCATTAATTTGGCATACACTGAGTTCGATATGACTATAATTGTGTGTTTTCAATATAAAAGTGTCCTTTTAGTGTAAAATGTCTATCGCATTACCAAAATATTGTAAAAAATATCAGATTACATTGAAACATTATAAAAATTATCCCTAATTTATTTTTCATGTGTAAAAATTCACTGAATGTCAATCTAACACATGATGTTGTCAATATGACTATAATTAAGTGTTCTAAATATAAAAGAACAATTTTAATGTTAAAATTTTGTCACATGGACAATATAGAGTAAACAAGATCATATTTTCATGAGACTATAGGATAATGATCCAAAATTCACTTTTTGAATATAGGAAAAAACTTCACATGTATCTGAAACACGATGTGGTTGGTATGACTCTAAGTGTGGGTTTTCAAAATAATATTTTCATTTTAGTGTTAAATGAACATCATATTGTAAAAAATGAGTAAATTATCTCATATTTTCATCAATCTTTAGTAATATAATCCATTATAAATTTTTGGCCTATAGGAATTGTGTAGGCACCAATCCAACTCAAAATGCGGCTTGTATGACACAAGGTGAATGTTTTTACCATAAAATGTCACTTTGGCTTAAAATGCACATCACATGGCTATAATTGAGAAAAAAAATATTTGATTGTTTTAAAAATCTAGTACAACAATCCATAATTCATTTAAAATGTGTAGGAATTGACCTCATACTTATATAACACACAATGTGGTTGATATGACACAAAGTGGTGGATTTCAATATAAAAAGGTGATTTTTTATTTAAAACACATGTCACATATCCAAACATTAGTAAATGGGTCTATATTTAGTTTTTGTTATATAGTAATTCATTGAACATAAATTTGATACATGATGTGGCCATTATGAATCCAAGTGTGTGTTTTCAATATAAATGTTCCATTTTAGTGTAAGACATGCATCACATAGCCAAAACCCAGCAACATCCTCTTATTGTATGGAAACAAAATAAAATTCATCCATAATATATTTTTTGTTTATAGGGATTGAAAAAAAGTCAATAAAAATAACGATGTAGCTGGTATAACATAAATTATGTGTTTTCATTATAAAAGTGTCATTTTAGTTTAAAACACATGTCACATAAGAAAAACTAAGAAAACATGCTTTAATTTTTTAAAGCATTAGAAAATGATAATTAATTCAATTAAAATATTTAGTTATCGACCATACATCAATCTAACACACAATATTTCTGGTATGACTCAAATTTCATTTATAAATATATAAGTGTCATTTTAGTTTAAAACACAGGTCACGTAGCCAAAACTATGAAAATGATCTTGGGTTTTTTTTAAACATTAGTAAAACAGACCATAATTCATTTTTGATGTGTCTGAATTAACCAAAAATTATTTGGACACATTTCATGGCTGATATGACTTCTTGTGGGTGTTTTCAATATAAAATTTTCATTTAGTGTAAAATGCACATCACATGGGAATAACTAATAAAATGATCTTGAATTGTATTCAAACAATAGAAAAATGATCTATAATTTATTTTTTTGGTGTATAAATTGACTATATATAAATTTGATACTTGATATTTCTAATATGACTCAAAGTGAGTGTTTTAAAAATAACAGCGTCATTTTTAGTTAAAACGCAAATCCCATAGCCAAAACTGAGTAAACCAGATCATATTTTCATAAATCTTTAAGATAATGATCCATATTTAATTTGTGTAGTGTAGGAATAAATCTCACATCATTCAACATGTGTCGTTTCTAGTATTTATCAAAGTGTACATTATCAATATAAAGATATCATTTTAGTTTAGTATGTCTGTAACATACCCAAAACTAAGAAAAAATGCTCACATTATCTCCAAAAGTTTAAAAAAATTATCCATGATTCATTTGACATGTATAGGAATGGATTACATTTCAATATTACATAAAAAGTTTTCTATATGACTCAAATTTTTATTTTCAATAAAATTGATTATTTCTAGTTTAAAACACCTATCAGATGGCTAAAAATGAAATTATGATCTCATATTTTTTCGAAACATTTGAAAAATATCCATATTTCTGTTGAGATGTGTAAGAATCAATTGTGCAATAATCTGACACACGATGTGGCTAGTGGGACTCCAAGAGTATGTTTTCAATGTAAAAGATTATTTTAATGTAAAAGATGTTTCACATAGCCAAAACTATGAAAATTATGGCTTATAGTGTTAAAACATTAGGAAAAAAATACTTAGTCCATTTGTGGTGTGTAGGAATCGACTGAACATCAGTGAGATAAATGATGTGGACACTATGACTCTAAGTTCATGTTTCAATATAAGTGCAATTTTTGTGTAAAACAAGCATCACATTTTAAAAACTAAGTATAAGAAGTGGTATTACTTTGAATCTTTAGGAAAATAATACAAAATTAATTTTTGGCATGCAGGAATTGACCATAAATCAATCCAACAAATGATATGTCTAGTAAATCTGAAAATTCTTGTTTTAAATATAAAAGTGTCATTAAGTTTAAGACATTAGTCACACATCCAAAACTAGATAAATGAGCTCATATTGTCTTGATACATTAGGAAAAATATTCATAAATCATTTTTGGATTGTAGGAATTGACCACACATCAATCCAACACACTATGTGATTGGTATGACTCCAAGTGAGTGTTTTTAATAAAAAAATGTGATTTTAGTTTAATGATATAATTATTTACAACTATTTCAGTAGTTAATATAATTGATAATTGATAATAACATTAATATAATCAGTAATTAAAAATATAATTTACATGTATTATTAATTAAAAATGTAATTAATAATAGATAATATAATTATTAATTAATTCTATATATAAGAGTTAATAATTAATATAGAATTTTCAATATAGCTGTTAATAATATAATCAACAGTATAAATGATAACATGATTAATATATACATTAACAAAAAATATAATTTAACATAATTGGATTATATATCATTAAAATTATTATTATTATTATTATTTATTTAATATTACTAATATAAATATTTGTTTTATTATAGACGCAAAATTTTGTATAGAAGTTATTCATTAGATAATGTTGACTATAATAGCTATGATTGTTTATGTTGGTTAATTTTTTATTAATTGTAAATATCACATCAATTTAAATATTTTTATATATAAACATTTCATTGGAGTGATAGAGAAATGTTATAATTGTATTTCAATCAAGTATTATGTATATTTCTATTCTTTTATGTTTTTTATTTGGTTTTTTGTTATAGGGTTTTTGTAGAGTTTCCACAGCTTCATGACCTTTATCCATAGTAATTAGAACTCATAAAATACAACATTATCAGTGCTAAATAAAAATTGTTGATAAAGGGGGCCTTTACGAGAATTTTTTCTAGTGCAGATAAAGGTATATAATTTTTAACGAGACTCCAATTGTCATATATTATTTTCACTAACATAGCCTATTTGTAGAACTGTTATAGGCCGATTTTGTAGCAGTACAACATTCATGTAAGGATAATTCAATTAATCTATAGCCTCGGTCATGGGATACCCATCATCCAATGATTCTTGGGGAGGGGGATTATCATAACCAACTCCAAGTTGAAATAAAAAAGACTAATCATAGGCCTCTACCATTGGGGTAAGTACCTAGACAGGCTACTAAGTCTGATCTAGAATGGGAGAGGAGGACATCCCTTTTTGAAAACATTTTAGATGTGATACCATTGGGGGATTTCTCTATCTAAGGGCCTCTATAAATGAAATATACAATTCT
Source organism: Viscum album (assembly GCA_963277665.1). Classification (NCBI taxonomy): domain Eukaryota; kingdom Viridiplantae; phylum Streptophyta; class Magnoliopsida; order Santalales; family Viscaceae; genus Viscum; species Viscum album. Next base: position 1,205,213,157 of record OY728159.1, on the reverse strand, counting down.
ATAAAACCTCCACCTCTTATAGGATGAGATCATATGGCCCATGTGGCCACACTCTAGGTAGTAGCTTGACTTGGAAGCACTAAAAATCCATTACCAAAAGAATATATTAGATCCCCCTAAATAAATGATATTATGATGGAAGGTAAGGTAATGGATAAATATATTTATTATTCAATACAAACTTCCATGGTATGAAGAATACTCAATGTCCCAACATCTTCACAAAGGAAATTTGTTCAAGGACTCTCTTATAACCCTCAAAAGGTGTATGGATAAGGAGTGATATTTGATAATGGAGATGAAAATTTTAGAAGATAGGTCCCAGGAATTTATGAATTGTGAATCCACTCAAATCAAGGATATACACTACAACATAGCAATAAGTATCCTTCTATTATAGCTCAAAAAAGAATAAAACTCCTCTGTCATTATGAATAATATCTCGATGACCAAAATGATTTTTAGTGCCTTGGTAATCGATTGAAATTATAGGATAATCATAAGGACATGGGGATTTATATGAAACCTATTTGATGGAAGAAAATTAAGAACTAGTGTTAATATATTCTAATTCAGGATTACAAACACTGGAATTGAGAACTGTAAACTATCGATGATTTGATGCCATTCGAATGCAGAAAAATCGATGACCAGCAATTGAGATCTTGGAGATAAGGAACCAGTGATAAGGAATTAAAAAATTATTCCATAAGTATAACAGTTTTCCCAATAAGTTTTTATAATATCATAATTAGATTTATTACTTAACCAATAAAAATTTTCTCAATGGAAATATTAGAACAATAATATTATAATGACAAAATTTATTTTAATATTTCAATATAAATCATTAAGGGTAGTAATTACATTGATTATTTATTTTATTTCTATATTTTTTTAATATCATTTTTTATTATTCAATCTACCATTTCAAATATTAAGAATGATAAATTTTAGGTTAATATATTGGAAGATCTCAAAAAAAGATCAATGACTATAGGATAGTTAGGTTTCCTTTAAAGATAAATATTAACAATATTATTTCTACACCAATATTTATTATCATTGCACTATTAAACTCTAATATTATCTATCTCTATCAATTAAAAAACCCCATGGTAAAGAAAACACTTCTTCTCCTTCTTTCATAAGTTTTCTTCATCATCTGTAGTGTTATCTCTATTCATTATAATTTTCCCTATTTTTAGGGGTCTTGCCTAATTTTTTGATTTCTATCATTTCATCCCAAATATGAATACAATACCTTATTAGGGGTCTTTAATGTGGCCTATATTGGATGTTTATTTTATTCCCATAAATGTTTCAATGGTTATTATTTTTTTCATCATACCGCACGGTAGACTTTTTGTTCATTATTCCTAAAATTAAAATCCCTTAAATTTTCACCTAGACCTTTAATCTATACATTTGATATTACCATTATAATATATTGTGGTTAATTAAATAAAACATAAATCAACCATTGAGTGTTTATATTAAAATACCATGAAAACAATATTTTACTTGAAACCAAAACCCCTTAGTTTGTGATGGGTTTCCTTTAGGAAACCCCATTAACAGTGTAACAAAACCACCCCTTTGGTGTGTTTAGATTTTCTCTTTCAATTGGAATGTATTAATTTAATTAATTTGATTATGAAATGACATGGATATATCAGATTAACTTATAATAAATGAAAAATTATACTTTGGATTCTGTTATTGACTTTGATCACACTATTAAAGGTGTGGTATGCCATGGACAGGCCTTGGATTCATTTAGAAATTTTTTGAGTGAACTCATTGGATTCCAAATAATTAATTAATAAAAGTTAAAATTTTTACACCCATATTGGATTTGGTATTTTTTTACTTTGATGAATTCCTCATCTTGACATCGTGGATTCATCCACCTCTCCCAAAAATATAGAATTCGTAGGATGATCTTCCATGTTTTCCTTAAAGATTTTGGATAAGGAATTTATTGGGTTAGACCCATGTATTCCAATAAATAAAAACTTGATAAACAATTATTGTTTTCCTTATTTTGTTTATAAACCCTAATAAGTGTAATTCAAAGGGTTCACCACTTGGATTACACTTAAAACTAGATAGCCAAACATCATTGTTGACCAATACGAGTGTGATGGACTTCCAAAATTATAGAATGAAATACTTATTCCATATATTTATTATGGTTATTATTGTAGGACTCATTGGGCATGTTATATGGGTACCTATCCAAATTAAAATGATATGTGCTTAGAGACATCATTACAATTTGAATGTCGTTTGGTAAGTCAGGTATCCCATAAAGAACACAAGCCCGAGATGGTAACTGTTTAGTTTTACCACTTTTATTTATTATATATATAAATTGTTTTATATTATTTTTATAGAAAATATTTTCATCATATAATTTCATTTTTTTCCATACCAATTCATAATCCCACTCTTTTTTGGTCTCCTCTTGTCACCTGGGTTGATTTCATTGATGCAGGTGAGTTTAATGGTAAGTGACCAACTATGAATTCTTGATTTCCTTTTTTATGAGAAATATAGGGAAGACAAACAAACTAGTGATAAATGTTCTCATGAGAATAGTTTACTTTTTTTATTTTGTTTCGGTTTCTTATACTTATACTATTTTTATAATTACAACCATGTATTGAATTGGTCATATTTTGTATCGCTTTAACATCGTTTGTAAATGATATTCTTTACTAATTTATGTTTATTATTTTTTTTGGATAGATTATGTGTTTCCTCTATTTATTATTATTATATTTTTTTTATTATTTACCATTGTTTTTTCCTTAATTAAGAGGTTAGAGTCTCTCCATTGTACCACCATACACCCTCTATACTAGTCAGCAACCTATGGCATATGGGTAGGTGTGCATGGGGCCTTATAGAAAACCGAACTAGTCATCTATATATAAAATGGTCTAGGGAAATAAAAATTAAAAATATTAATACATTTATAAAATAGATTATTAATACAATAAATTTTTTTTTAAATGAGATTCAATCACTTTAGTAGATGTTGTGAATTAATGTAAAGGGTTTTTTGTCTCAAATTTAATCTCTTGAGACATATTTCTTATTATAAACCATATAATTTGTAATATAGTGAGATTATTATCTAATGAGTTTATTTTAAAATATTCATGTAATTAATAGGGGTTTGAATATACATATTCTTTCTATTCTTAAAATTTTCTTTGATTCAAAACATAACAAATTTATAAGAGTTTTTGTTAACTTAAATCCCTTCATTGAATTATTTTTCTTCTTTTTGAACTAATTTCTTTCAAGATTGTTTCATTCCACCGAATAATTTTATTTCATGGTATTTATCTGTTACCTATGGGAAAAATTAGTTTTTTATCTCAAATATTTGTTATTTATGAATTTTTATCGAAAAAGTGAAAAGATTTTAAAAACATTTCCTTTAAAAAAATTCCCTATAATTCCTTGTTCATTATTTCTAATATTTTTTCCCTTTAATGTTTTAGGGTCCAAATATTTATATACTAATAGGAAATTAATATTTTCTTTTAGAAATTTTAAAAGATAAATATTACTATTTCTTTTTATGATGATGGTTTTCACAAAGTTATTTTGAAACCATTTAATGGATTTACATAATTTTGAAATAAAATGTTTTATATTCCACCCAACATTTATTTTAATAACCTTAGTATCATTTAAATGATATATTATTTATGTTTCTTATTATAATTAACCAAACATTTATAAATGAAATCCTCTTTTTAAATGAATAAATTCCTTATTAAGAAATAAAATTATAGAAAACACATGATCTACTTTGGTTACATTGGACCTTTACAAGTTATATCCTACCATATTTAAAAGTTATTTAAGCATAATAGTCATTCTAAGTGTAATAATTATACAATGGTCATACTATTATTATATATATAGTGTTATGATAAATATAATTGACATAAAAAAGGAGGCAATGACTTCAAAAAATAAGATCATACACTACGAAGCACATTTATTAGAGAATCAGGGGGAGATACTATCATTAAGATTTAACCTTGACCAATATAAAGCTAGGATTCAACCACACAATCCTAATAAAATGCATTTACCGGAGAAATTCAGGCTCATCTAAATTATGACCTAGACAATGTTCACTTAACCAACCCAAGAAAATCTCACTACGACACACCTTACTCTTAAAAAAATTTCTAATATAATAAATGGATATCTATCTTGAACCTAACTATATGAATTTTTTATATTTATTAAAATAACTGTTAATTTTATCATTTATTACTTTGTAATTATTAAACAATAAGTTTTCCAAAAAATACATTTTGATATTATAAATCACAGGTTATCTTTTTGAAAATATATAATTTCTAAAAAGAGGCACTTTTTAATGAATTAATGGAATTTTGAAAAAAAAAATATTTTAATAAAAAAATTATTATTAAATAATAATAATTATATATAAAATTTAATATTATTTTTTTATGTCAAATATAATTTTTATAAGGGTTAGAAAACTATTATTGTCAAAAAAGAAATTCTTTATCAATAAATCAGGATTTTTGATTTACATGTGTATATTCTCAAACGTCGAGAATAATTTTGACAAAATAAGTATTATTTTTGAGATCACAATGTCAATATTATCCAATGGTAAATTTTTCATAATTTTCCGAGAAATTCAAATTTTTGGGTTGAAATTAAATACTATATAATTATATGGTATGTATTATGAAATCATAAAAGCCTAACAGTGATTTAATAATTACTATAAAGAGTATCCACGACCAAAATTATATTTCTGCATTTAAATATTATTTTTAAAGTAATTTTATTAATTTTATAAACCCTTAAAGAATCCTCTAAAACCTAAATTATATTTTAAGGCTTTAAAATCAATAACTTATAAACATGACTCACCTACACCATACCATGGGTATTATTTAAAGGGTTCTGGTTCATAAACTTGTTAAAAAATGAAATTAACAATACTTTTCTAAAAAAAATTAAATAAACAAAGGGTTGATTTTTTGTTTGGATTATTTTATTATATAGATTCCAAAACCATTTTCAGAAATTATTAAATAATTCCCCACTCTTTTGTTATAAAACCCACCCAATATTCCTTTATTCTTTATTAAAAACCCTTAGATAATGAATTTACTATGACTTTTCCTCACTAGAGTCAAACCATGCTTATCCTAATCTCATAGTAATCTCCTCCCAATCTTTTATATGAACCCTATCAAGGTATTGGATTCTCTCCTTCCCCTCTTTATTTAAGAACCTTCTTTATATTATATCTTTTTATTTAAAATTAGTCATGTTGTAATATGTTTTTTACAATTACCTTTAACTATAATTATGATTTCTATGTGATTATATACCCCTTTCACTCTAATTATACCCTTTTATTAATCATTAGGTGCCTTCGTTATGATTCCAAAATTATCAAGTGATTTTCCATGTAAATAATTTGTCTAGTGATTATTCATCCCCATTTCAACTCAAATGTATTAACCAATATGTAACTATCCATAATTTATTAGGTGATTACAATTATATAACCCATACACCTTAATAATTTGATTAAATTTGATGAAATTCATCATTATGTTGTGTGATATTTGTAGCACACTTTTGCATGTACATGATATGAAAGTGATGGGTGAGCCCAAAATTATATAGCCCTCTAATGAATTTGATGATGTTTTTATATCATGATATCCCATGTATGGTACACAAGAGGTTATCTTTAGTATATTATGATATTATCTCAAAGCATTTATCATTTAATTATGTTTATAATGACTTTTTTTTGTGTTGTTTTCACATTTCCATGTTTCCACTATGTTATCATATGATATAATTCATTGATGTTCATGTTTATGATTCTCTCCCCTCTTATGTCACATTGATATATCTATTTAATCACATTTACTACTTTATATTGTGATTTAATTTGATAATTACCATATGGGGCTTTATAGATCACCCATTTATTATTTATGTCCCCATATTATCCCCTGTAATTTTAAAAGATCCATGAATTATATGTTTATGTTATGATGTTTTTAAATAATGGTATTTTATTTCTTTTTATAAGTTGTAATGTTATGTAAATAATTACCCAAATATAAAAGTCCTCGTGATTATATGTAGTTCTATTAAGTGTATATTTATGTAATAAATCTTGAATTAAAGTGTATTAAAATATGGGTTTTCATAGTTAGTATCAGAGAAAATTCTAGTTATTTTTTGGGATTATGATTAGAAACCTCTAGTGAATGCCTTAGTTCTATGAATAAACATAATAAAACATCCATAAATTTTCGAAAAGTATATATTAAGTTGTTTATTTGAAAATAAATCATTGTATGGATATTAATAGTAGATGTGGGTCTGGAAAATTTATACATAGGGTTAATAACCTTGAAAACGTAACATTAAGTTTCACTCGATCATTACTTGGTTAATGATAACAGGACTTGTTTCATACCTAGTTTGACACTCATAGGGTTTATTATTTAGTAAATTGACAAGATCCTTATGAACCATTATTAAAATAATTAAACTTCACATAATATTTTATGTTATAAAATAGATCATGGATAACTTATATTGAAACCTAGAAATTCATAGGTTAAGGAATATATTTTATTTTTGAGTTATATATTCAATATTAATAGTATCCTTTTTACGTTTGTAAAAGTCTCAAAATTATCATTCCTACATCAATTTTGGATGAAGTGAAATGATTAGAACCAAAATAAAATAGTGAAAGATTAGATTAACATCCATGGTTATATACATTCTTTCTTATCATGAATGTTTCGTAGGACTATCCAAACACCACCTCAAAACATGAATGTTGAGTTATTGGTGAGGATAGAAAATGGGTCAATTATTTCATCTCAATCATATAAGTCACCATATCAAATATTTTGGTTTCAGTTACCTAGAAAACCTTATGATACTCAATTTAGCACAATTTAATGCTATTAATGTCATGTATTAGGCTTCCTTGTATAGATCCAACATAAATTTCCAAGATAAGAAAATCGTCGCTCATATCACAAATCTCACTCAGGTTCTATAAAGGATCAAGGGGGAGGGTGAATATCATTTTGTATCATCATCTAATGCATGGATACTATTGTATTATTAAAAATATTATCTTGATAAAATTATTGAGACTAAATAAAATAGCATCCTTAATGACATTCCCATTATAAAGTAATTTGATGATGTATTTTTTAAAGAATTTTCCAATCTTCCTCTTAGTTGAGAGGTTATGTTTTTTATAAAACTTTTACCCAAATATTTTCCAATATCCCATAATATATATATAATACTAATTATTTCACATGAGATTCTAAATAATAAATTAAAATAAAATCTTGAAAAATGGTTTATACACCCAAATGCTTCACCACGGGGTGAACTGGTCATTTTTTATTCAGAAAAGGGATAAGTTGCAGTGTCTCTGAATTTATTATCATGAGGTAAATGAGATCATGATAAAGAAAAATTATCCTCTACCATGGATTGATGACTTATTCGATTAGCTATGTGGAGCCAAATAAATAACCAAAGTGGATCTTTGGTTGAGATATTACCATGTAAAGGTGAAGAAAGTGTATATACCCAATATTAATTTTCATATAAGGTATAGGCACTATGAGTTCATGGTGATTCCATGTGTACTCACTAATTCTCCATAAATACTCATGGACCTAAATAATATATTCTTTATAGATTACCATAATACATTTTTGGTCATCATTGTAGATAATAATATTATCTACTACAAAATAATGGGGGAACTTGAAGAGAATCTGAATGTTATACAAAGTAATTTTTGAATATGAAATTTATTTTCAATGTACATTATATGTGGTTTCTTCATAGAGAAAATATAATTTCTCAATAATTGTATCACCATTAAATAGAAATCTATGGATCATTCCAAAACAAAGGTAATTAAAGGATGTCCCATACCAACCTTTCTAATGAAAATATATAGTTTCCTTGGATTAGATGGGTATTATCATTGATTTTTGATAAAATTTTAATTATTTTCATGCTCGATAACCAATATAACTTAGAAGGGGTGAAGTTTTAATAGAATTATTAAAGCTAATAAATATTTAAATAGATGATTAAATGGAAAATAATTTCAATTTTTCTCAAATTATCACCGACTAGTGGGGAAGGATTTTTGATCTATAGAGTTGCATCCAAAATTGGATTGGGTTGTGTGCTCACGCAATATGAATAGTCGATAGCATATTCAACATTACAATTGAAGATTCAAGTGAAACAAATACCCAACACATGATCTAGAATTGGCTTTAGTGATCTTCACATTGAATATTTGGTAACATTGTCTCTATGGGTAGAGGTGTGATATATATATATATGGATCATAAAAGAAACAATTATATAATAATATAAAAGGGACTCAATATACACCAACAAATGTGGTTAGAGATGATAAAGGATTATTATTGTTCAATCTATTACCATCCTACGAAGGTGGAAAAATGTGGCAGATGCTCTGAGTAGAAAGGATCCTTAAACCCTTTCCATGATTATAATTGAAAGAGGTCCAATCTTCATGGACATGAAAATGATGTACATGTTGATAATAAACATATATTCAACCTTACTTTCTCAAATTAAATCTCTAAAACAGATAAAGGTCGTGAATATTTTGGAGTCCAACATTGTAAATGAAGGATTTATAATTTTTAGAGCCTAGATATGTTTCCTATAAAAACCAGAGCTAAGGAGTGAAGTTATGGATGATGCACATATATAATACTTATCTACATATCTTTTAATAACTAATAAGTATAAAGATATTAATTAAATATTCTTATGGAATAACATGAAAAGAGATATAGGAATTTTTTTATCTTGATGTTTGGTATTCCAACAAGTCAAGGTCAAATGATAGAAGTCCACGGGTATAATTCATCCATTATGCGTACCACTATGGAAATGGAAAAACATGACCATGGATTTCATCATAGGGCTCACTATTACATCTAAAGGCTATAAAGATCTATGGGTGGTAGTCTATTTCCCTAAAAAATACATGGGTTTCATTTTTATCAAGGAAGATTTATCCCTAAACCATATCACCGTGATATTAAAAAGAGAAGGGGTGTGATTTCATGTAGGTTCACTCTCTATTGTATTTGATCGAGAGGCAAGGGTTTCCACAAGGTTTTTGAGAAACATTTAGCAAGAGTTATAAATACAACAGAGCATAAAAATGGATTATCACCCTTAAATAAATGCTCAATCTTATAGAAAGATTCAAAATATAAAGAATATTTTTCAGATATTGTTTAACGGATTTACAATAATGTTGAGATAAAAACTTTACCCTAGTAGATTTCTCATACAAAAATTGTTTCCATTATAGAAATCTTAATGAAAACTTATGATGATTTGTAAGGGAAGAGATGCTAGACTTCGACATGGTGGTATGAAGGTAGAGAGCATAAGCTAATGGTACATGATCTTGTTGAATAAATAATAGAGAAGGTTCAAACCATTAAATGTTTTATGAAATCCACAAAAAGATTGTAGAAAACTATATAGACAATGGCGGGTGTAATATAGTGTTTAAAGACAGAGATAAAGTGGTCCTTCATATATCACCGTGGAAGAAATTCATGAGGTTTGGGAATAATTAAAATATTTTTCCATTATGCATCATCCCCTTTCATTTCCTTGATTGCAACATAGTGGTGTGCTATCAACTATCACTCCCACCTCACCTACCTCAAGTAAATATTGTGTTCTTAGTATTCCTCTTAAGGAAGTACATACCATACATCTCAAATGTACTAAATCCATAAGTGGATCTATTGTTGAATCATATATCAATTTAGGATCAGCCGGTGAAGATCATAGATTATAGAGACAAGGTTCAATGAAATAAAAAACTCACTTGGTTAAATTGTTGTCGTGTGGCCACAAGTTTGGGGAATCAACTTGTAAAGCAGAATAGGTTATGAAATAGAAGTATCCTCATCTGTTTTAGTGTATTAATTATATTTCTAAGGATAAATTGTATAAATCGGGGAACAACATAATGACCCAATATTCTATAAATGAAATTCCATTTTTTAAATTATTCAATTGCTTATTAAGAAATGAAATTATAAAATACAAAAGAAATACATTGGTTATTTTGCACTGTTATAAGATATATCCTATAAAAGTTTAAATACCATTAAGAACAATAATCATTGATGGTATATATATTATACAATAACCCTATGATTATTATATATATTGGGTTATAATAAATCCATTTGACACAGACAAAGGAATCGATGGCCTCAACCGGATGGATTGTACCCCATGGTGCCCATTTACCAGAAATTATGGGGAGATAGAATAATGAGGAATATCTATTTACTAATACCAAGATAAAATTAAACAACTAAATCAAAACAAAAATAGTTTATTATATAATTTCAAGCTCAATGAGATCACACCCCAAACCATGTTCCTTGAACCAACCTAATAAGTTCTCTCTATCACATACCTTACTCATAGGGAATTTGTTGGGGACACAAATTTATATGTATCTATAATATAACAGTATTGATTTATATATTTATAAAAATAGTAATTATATATATCTTTTATTACTTTATAATTATTAAATAATAAGATTGATAAAAATTAGATTATGCTGTGATGAAAAACAAATTGAAATTTTTGTAATATATTGTTTTAATCAAGACACAATTTTTGATGAATTCAATAAATTTTAAAAAAATATATTTTTATAAAATATTATTATTAAATAATATTTATTAAATATAAATGACAATATATTTTTATAAAGTCAAAAATAATTTTTATAATGATTAGATTAAAGTTATTATTGAAAATAATTATTTTTTAATTAATTACTTTTTATTTAATAGAGTAAATTAAAATATTTAAAGAATTATTTTGATAAAATAAGTATAAATTTGGAGATCATCATTTTGAAATTATCAAATAGTTTATTTTTTAGAATTTTCAAAGATAACTGAATTTTTGAGTAAAATTAAATACAATATAATTATATGGTGTGTATTATGACATAATAAAATGCCAAAAGTGGTGTAATAAATGCACTAAATAATATCCATGAATAAAATTATGTTTCCCCATTAAAATAATGTACTTCGAATTTATTTTATTAATTTTATAAACCCTTAATGAGTCTTCATAAACCTATATTATAATTGATGGTTTTAAAATCAATTCTTTATAAACATGACTTACTTCAAAAATACCAAGGGTATTACTGTAAGTATTTTAGTTTATAGACTTATAAAATTATTAAATCCACTTGTATTTATAAAAAACATGAGAAAAAACCATGATATGGTTTGTATTTAGGAATATTTTATAATATAGAGTCTATAACCTATGTTTAGATTTTAATAAATAATTCCTCTCTTTTTTTCTATGAAATCCCAAAAAACACAAATCCATCTTTATTCAACAACCGTAGATCATGAAGTTACACTTTTTTTAACTATGTAGATACATACAATGGTGCCTAAAAGATCATAATAATCTCTTCCCATGATTTTAGAGACACTTATCACTCTAATTAAACCATTCCATGAATCTTTATAAACCCCTGTTATGTTGGTGAAATTATCATATGATTTTCCATACAAAAAAATTGTGTAATAAATTCACATAAACATTTCCACTCAAGGGTATTAACATATATTAACTTATCCTTTATTTTTTATGGAATTAAATGTATATAAACCTCAATTCTTAATCATGGGATTAATTGGGATGAAATTCAACCTTATGTTTTATGATATATCTGGACAAATTATTCATGTACGTGAAATTAAATTGATGGATGGGTCTAGAATTATATAGACCTAAAATAAATTGGGTATTTTATTTATATAATTATATTCCATGTATAGTTAAAAATAATTTATCCTATGAAAAATATGTTACGATGTCTCAACAATTATACTTAACGTAGGTTTATGATGCAATGTTTTATGTAGTTTCTACATTTCCCTATTACCTTTAGGCTATCATCTTATATCATGAATAGATGTTCATATTTATGATTCTCATCCCTATTATGTTACCTTGATTTTACTATTCACTAAAATTTAATACTTTAACCTATGATTTTATTTTATTATTCCTATACTGGGTTTTATAGATCACCAATTTCTTATGTATGTCCTCATGTTATCCCATGTAGTTTAATAGTATCACTGGATTATAAAAACATGTTATGATGTTTTTAAACAATGTTGTAATATTTATTTTTAAATTTGTTATATTATGTATATAATTAACAAGATAAACTTCACCTTATAGTAATCTAGGGATTTATTAAGTGTATATTTATTTAATATATCATGAATTAAAGTGTATTAAAATGTTGTTTTTCATTATTTTTAAAAAGTGTGTATTTCCAAAATATTCATATAGAATTTTTAAACCCTTAATTATTTTTAAAGTATTAATTATTGAAGGGTATTTTTCATAATAAAGAGTTTTAAAAATATTTTTATATCACATTTTTTGAACCTTTATGTCCTTTTAAGATTCCTTTATATAAGATTATTTTTACAGATTTAATGTTTTCAAAATCTTTTCACTTCACATTTTTGAATCCGTTATGTCATTTAAATGATTCATTATTCAAATTTAATTCTATATTTTTTTTAAAAGAGAATCATGTTTTAATTTCTCAAAAGATAACTTTCTAAAAATAATGTTTCCATGTGATTGTAACATTAAATTTTACACCAATGGTAAAATAATTTTCTAAAAATTCTTTAATTTTCTGACCATTTATTCTTTATCTCCAATTATTTATTTCCATGAAATAATTTTTCATGATTACCCCAAAAAAATTTCTTGTACAATAATAATATGATGTTCTTGATTTATGTGTCTCAAATTTTATATTTACTAGAATAAATTTAGTTATTCTATCTAAAAATGTTGTGAAACCCATTTTCCTTTAAATAGTGTCTTTATGATGGTTTTAATAATTTATAATTTCTTTTGTGGTTTTTAATGTTATGTTTAATAATTGATATCTTATGTCACAAATATTTTTGGTTTTTTAATAAATTATAGTTGGACCCTTTATTTTCTTTAAATGCATTCAGTAAATATTTATATCTCACAAGATAATGGGAAACATGTTTTGATACTTGATCCACCAAGGGAAACATGATATAGAATCCTGATCCACCAAGGGAAATAGGTGACTAAATCATCATCCCCCAAGGGAAATAGGCAAGTAAAACCTTATCCATTAAGGAAAATAGGATGTGATGCATGATCCACTATGTTATGATCCTTATGGTCATATTTGTGCAATATTCTTATATTATGACACATACTTATGTTATGATTGATCATGTTTTATGACATATATTTTATATAGGTATTATTTACTAATTTCATGTTCATGGATATTGAATAAGCTTCTATACCCATATACATATCTTTTCTCCCACTTAAGATCATCATTGGTTGCCCCTTATATTACCCGTACTGAGAATCTGAGCTCACCCTTCTTATGTTTCCATTTCCAACGATATGAAGATGAGTGTAACTCATGATAACTATTGAAGGGAGTCTAATATGATATTATTATATATAAATATACACATATATTATAAAATAAGTTGACTATATAGCTATTCCCCAAAGACACTAAAACAAAATTTTCCCAATTTCTGTGAAGATATTGTGAGATGTAATAATACTATATTATTTTTGAATGTTTATCTTGGATAATATCAATTGGTGTCATAGTTAATTTGTAAAAGAGTCTATTTTTATTACCATACCTTTTATTTTGGGTCTCGAGCACTTCAGTTTGTATCCAATATGTGATTAGTTGTTTTTGAGAATCAGTTTCATTATTATAGAGATTATTTTTAGAGAAATTCGTGAAAACCATAGAGATAAGAATAAGGTATAAGTCAAATTATGGTATAAAATTCATGAATTTTGGTAAATTATATATTTTTTGGTTCTCCAAAAAACAAAATCCTTGTGTGGATACTGGAATGTGGTTTTGGTTGTGTCACAGATGCACCTTGAAGTAATCTCCCTGAAAAAGATTGTTCTAAATGAAAAAAAAAAACAAAAATTATCCAAAATATATTATATGAACATTATTATGAAATTATAAAATTAATAAAACATATAGTAAATAATTATATAGTGATCAATTAAAATTTGATACATCTATATGAAAAATAATAAATAAGTGTTTATTTTAAAAAGAATTTTTCTTTCTAAAATAATAGTGTAAAGAGTAAATAAATTAAATTGACCACTTATAAATTATTTTTGAAAATATATTATATTAAAATATATACATTAATGCATTAAAATTATTTAAATAATAAATTAGTATGGAATAATATCAAGAACACTTAATGTTAAAAAATGGCATTCTCTAATAAAAGTTATTTTCTTTATATTTGGTATTTTCATTTTAAAAATAAATTCAAAAAATTAAGTATTTGAATAAGATAATTGTAATATAATTTCTAAATTTATTATTACCAAATTACCCTAGTATAAATTTTAGTAATTTTTTAAAGATAATTGACTTTTAGTTGATGTGTAAAACATACAGTTTTTACCAAAACTATAAATTTTATGTATTTATTATTTTATAATAAATATCTAGAAGATTATAAAATACTTTAACTGATAAAATATATATATTGAATAAAACTATAAATTTTAAAAATATATTATGATTTTATAACACCTATATTTAACATTATATGAGAATAAATAATATTGTCCAATAAAATAAAGAATATTTCCCTTTTCTTTTAATTAATTATTATTTGGGAAAAATTATGTTTTTACTTGATTTTAAATCCACATAATTTTTTTTAAATAAGTCATTTTATTTCATAAAAACCAATTTCATTGAAAATTTTATCTGACATATAAATTTGAATCATAAAAATATACTTTTTCTAAAAATAGATATTTAAATCATACATGGATTCTATTAAAATTAATTTGAATACATAAAATAATATTGTTTGAAAAAATGTATTTCATACATTTAATAAATAGGTTGAAATTATTAAATGTTTACCATTTATTTTAGGTATTAAAATTACATTACATAGGTAAAAATTAGTTACCATGATATAACAAAAAAGGGTAAAAGTGAACATTCTAACAGTAAATAAATTAAAAACTCATTTAAAAACGTGTAAAAATGAATTTTTGATGTATTATAGACATTATTTCATCCTTTACACCATTAGTTTATATTTCTTTTCTTTTTTATAAGTGAAAAAGTTCTCTCTATATATTAAGTAGAAATGCTTACAATAATATCCTTCTCACAGCATTAAAAAAGGCCTCTAACCACCCCTTCAAGACCACACTAAAAAATTATATTCCTATTATATATCTTCTATTTTTCCATTTAATATAATTATATTATATTTAATTTATCATCTACTAAAAATAAATTATCCTATGGTATTTATTTCCAAGGAGTCTTCCAAGATAAATCCCAAGTCTTCAATGTGAGTACATATTTCCTCTAACTTATTTTTTATTTCTTTTTTTCACAAAAAAAATATAATTAAAATATTATGACATAATTATTTATTTTACAATGAATTTTTTTTTATTATATGTAAATAAATATTAACCACATTTAACATTTCTTGTTAAGAAAATTGAAAACGCCATTCATGCATTATGTGGACTGCCACATCCCCAAAGTGATAACTTCTATTTTTTTCACCATCATGTCTCTTTATATATTATAAGGTTTAAATTGATAAATAATTTTGAAATATATAATAAGATTATGATTATTAATAGTCTTATTATAATACACAATCATTCCTTCTCATTCTTTAATAAATGGAATTGTAAGTTGTTGGTTATTCAGACTTCCACCTCCATGAAATAAGGTATCTAATTTTTCATATGGTTTATTTCTTATTTATTACGATCTCTTCAAAAATGATTCAAAAAATTATATTATTTATTTAACATCATTATTATTCTATATTATTTATATTATTCCAAAATAAATACTTTGATAATCATAATCATCCATTAATTATATAATGTTCATGTTTGGGTCTATCTAACCACCTACTTGATTAATGTGACAAAATAATATCATAGATATTTATGAGAACTTATATATTGATAGTATATTATAGAAATTAGTAAATAATTATTTTATTTTAGTTATGTAATGGTAATATCTGCAATGACTAAAACCATGGAGGCTAACTTGGCTGACAAATGGTTTTGCCACAAATGCACTAAACTCACCTTCATAGGCCAGGGGTTTGCGACAAGTACTGAGAATGCATAACAAAAATGAGAGACCCTACATATTGTACCAATACACATGCGCCCAACCATATCTATAAATTAACTAAATTGAATAATAAAAAGTTCCTGTAACATTTAGAGTAAAACCGTGCATTTTAAAACCTCAAGGGAATATAATCAGATTGCGAAAGAAGACAAGAAAAGTGTAAAGGGTATAATGGATTTATTCCATCAAGAACATCCTTAGATAAATCTGACAACATTAATAGTGGATTATGAGACACATCCCTTTGAGATTAAACCAAACTAATATGTTTATTGAACTCATCGATCATAAGGAAGTAATCATTCAAGATACTTATCAAGGATTTAAATTCCACAAGTTCATTATAACTAATTTTAGTTATTTATTATGGCATGGGTGAATATATTCGAAGAAAACTCATCATTAATGATTAGGCATTAAAAATTCTATATTAATTATTCAAATAATATTTGTAGGTATAGGTCACTGTTATTTATCTTATCTCATCTTTTTATGAAGCTATCTCGACTATTAATTTTCTCTTATATTTTCCATCACAATATTTATGTAATTAGTGATCATTTCACATTCTAAACTTTATAAACTAATTCTATCTGAATGAGATACTTCATGATCAGTTGAAGGTGAAGATCTTACCAATGTTGTATGGGAATTGTTTTCAAAATCCATAACCACATCATCATCCATTATTCTATAAATAGATTATCCTAAAAGAATCACATAATCTCTTTTAGTTACTTCTTCTAACTCATTACTACGTTAAACATCAGAGCTCACAGTCCCCAACATGGATTTCCTATCATCAAAAAAGTAGCAGTTTTCTCAATAACTGTCTCTGCATACTTATCTTTCCCAATAGAAATAGAATCTTTACTAGAATCTTGATTCTGAGTATCCAAAACCTCATCTATCTTGATAGACCCATCCATTGCAATACTGATGACTGGAACTGAAGACTATTCATACTAATGTTGTCTCTTCAACCCTGTAACACACAAAGATATTGGGAAATTATTTTTCAAATATATTTAATAAATTTATTTTATGTTTCATGAAGCCCTAATTTTGGATTTCATTATAGACAATACTAATTTTTTCTTTTGTTACACACAATTCTGAGTTTATATTGTGTCACATGGAACAATGATTTTAAACCAAACATGACATACTATTTAAATATTATTATTTAATATGATAGTTATCAACTAGCCATTGTAATGGTGGGTATGAATATTAATAAATAAATTATGAAAATATGGTTTGCATGTGAATATATAATGAATTATTAGGTGGCCAATTAATTATAAATTAAAATAAAACCCTTTTGAAAATAAATGAAATCTCTTTCTCAAAAATTATTTTTCTATGAAAAATTGTGTTAATATTAATAAATCAACCAAATAAAATTTATATATTATAGATTCAATAAAATTTTTAACATTAACCATAAATTTTTTATAGACCAAATAAAAGAATAAATCCAATTATATTCTTAATTATTTTTTATAAAATATAGTTTTGTCACATTTTAATAGAGCATTTATTTTAAAACCAAATTATTTAAAAATTCATAAAATAAATATTATAAAATAAATAAAATTGATATCATAATATCATCATTATCTTCGGTTCATTTTTTGAAATTTTTCTGAAAAGTTTTATTTGTTTGATGATTAATGGAAAATACAGATTTTTAATTGAAAACTGCCTTTTAATTTAATTTATTTGTTAAATTTAATTTAATTTAAATTAGATTTAACATATAAATAGTTCATTTATACATCAAATAATCCAAATTAGGTCATAGGAAAAAAAATTAAATTGAAATTGGTTATAAAAACTTTCTAAAGTTTTGATCATTTTCCCTTTAAAACCCTACATATCATCACGTATACAAGATTAATTTTAAATTATTTTTTCAACTTATATGAATAAAATTTGGAAAAAAAATTAAAAATTAAAATCATAATAATATATAGTTTCTAATAAGTTCCAATTAAATTTTTATCAAAATGAATAGTTAATATAGTAAAAAATAATTATTGTGGTTAAAGAAAAAAATGGGATTAACAGGGTGTTAAACTATAATAATAATAGTGAAAATGAACTAAAATAATATATTAATTTTTATTGAATTAATTTATTTAAACCTTTTCCATTAAATTCTATGAAATAATTCAATATCATTCTAATTTCCTCTGAATAAGACTAATATAGTTAGTCAAGTATATAAAAAGACAAAAAAGCTATATTTCTTACTTTTAATATATATAAAATCTTGTGATAGAGGCAAAAACATATTTTTTATTGTATATTTTCTTTTGAACTATAAATAAATTTTTTTATGAGGGTAGTTTATTTTAATTTATTGAGATGAAAGAATTACTTTAAATGCTTAAGAAATGCCGACATAGTAATTATTTTGTTAACAATTAAATAAAATAACTAATAATAAAGATATTAAAAGTGAAGTAAACTAAATGAATTATTGAGTTAAGTTTTTTTAGATTAATATATCATTATAAATAGGTAATAAAATATTATATTTGAATTAGATTGTTTTATAGATTTATTAAAATTCAAATTTAATGAATAATGTCAAAATTGACATTAATGTAATTTATAATAAATGATATTTTATTAACAAATTTAAAATTACAAAAAATAATATATATTCGTCAAATTTATTTATAAATATTAATAAATATCAACTCTTATCTATTTATGGAACAATTGATCAATTATATTGACTATATTTACTGTTAAATAGTGAAGATTCATTTTGTATGGTTAAGGTAAAAGTGGTGTTTTTTCATGTTGTATACGCTTATGTCAAAATTAATTTCCAAAAAACATATGATTGATGTTCTATAAATTTGATATAATACTTAGAATCATTGGATATAAATTATCTAATAATTATAACTCTAATTTATTCTTAAAGTATAAATTTCCAAGGTTAGAAAACTAGTTACCATAGTGAAAAAACCAAAATAGTAAAAAATTTCATACTTAGAAGTTAAGGAATGAAATCATAAAAACTTGTATTTTATTATGTTTTTGATGTTTTGATAAATAATACAATCAATTAATATATTTAATTATCATATTTTTAACCACTTGAGATTATATTAAACTCCAATAGTGAATATTTGTCAGTATTTACAAGAATATCACTCCTCTTCAACTATAAAAGGGAGATCACTCTCCCCACTCATTCACACCTCTCAATACATTTAGATAGACCAATATCTACCAAAATAACTTAAAAATTTACAACCTCTCATCCTTGAATCCATATTTTAGATCTGAATATCACCCGGAATGTCTTTTGAGAAAACCTAGTAAGGATACCCGAAGAAGTGGTAAATTTCATCAATGATCATTTTAGATTTATTTCTTCCTCCAAACCCTTGATTTATTATTATAAAATGATTATATAATAAAATAAGTGTCTTAAATATTCTTATATGTTGTTATATTATGTTTATTACCTACAATTACACACACTTCCTTCAAATGGGTTACGAAATTATCATTCTTATGTATGACGAACTATCGCCTCACAAACTGATGTCATTGGTTTTTCCATTACCACATTTAAAGGTTTAGAATAATAATGGATTCATAGTTTATATAAGATATTTTTTATATTTTTGATGTTATTATGACTCTTTAATTTATTATATCACACATACCTTCATAATTTCCATTTTTGGGAATATGATAATGTCGTTTGTGTGTACGGCAGACTACCTCCTCACGAATAGATATGGTTCATTAATGATTAAGATAGAATATATTATGGGTTTTTTAATTAAAATACGTGATATGTTTGAAATAAATATGCTTATGGTATGATAATATTTCATTTAATTTTCTTTCAATCAATCTAATAAGAAAACGGAAAGAGCGTTCATGCGTACATATGGTCTATCGTCTCCATGAACTATATATTTCATTTTCAATCACTAAATTTTATGAATTACTATATAAACCTATATAATGAATATATATTATATTTATATAATTTTTTAAATTATTAAAATGATGAAATAATGATCAATGACATAGGATCAAACATATAATATATAAAAACATATACGAAAAACAAAGCGATTATTACCCAAAATGTAAACTTTTGTGGAATTGTTAAAAAAAGGATAATAAAAGGTCATAATGAAATCATGTATGGTATGATATATTATAATATGGTTCTATAATATATTTATATTAATATTATAATTATTATAAAATAGGTTTTCATGATTACAGAGTAGATGAAAATTAAATTTGGGGATTTCTATCTCACTTTTTACTTCTGGGATACACATTTCATATTCACCACCTATTTATTTTTTCTGGTGTATAAAAATCACAATAATTTATGTTATTATGGTTCTACTTAAAAATATGGGTATTTACATATCCATTTTAATATGTATCATTTATGGGGTTTATAGTTCAAAAGTTAAGAAATCAGTAATGAATTTTTCTATCTATTTTCATTCATTGAGATGTATGTTATGTTATGCACCAATATTTTTTTATGAGTTCAATATACATCCCCTTTAACATGTAATATCATGAATTTATTTTTCCTCACGCTATTTTAAGATTTATTTTATATAATTATTTCATGATTATTATAATTCAACATTACAAAAGTGGTAATTATTTTATGTTATAATATCATCATTTATAAGGATTTTTTATGATTAAGTATATAATTTTGAAATAACATGATCTACATATCAATAATTAACAAAAATTTCCTTCTCCTCTTAAAAATCAAGACATATAAAAGTAACGGTACCATTTTTTAACTCTTTGGTACATTAGATAATTAAGAAAATATTATTAAGAAAAGGTAATTTTATTTCTCTCTTTAGTCAAAAATCGGTTTTATTTCAAAACATTATTTTCTAAAAAATATTTTAATCTTTTAAAATTTATCTTTTAATATCATTTTCATATAAAAGTAGTTTTACTTTTTTATTCTTTAAAAAAAATTAAATTATTTTTAAAAAATTATATTATAAGCTTTCAATGTTTATTTTAAAGAAAACGGTTTTCAATATGTTTTATGATTTAAAAAGAGTTTTTAAAAGTGGAAAGTATATTTTCCTCAATATATGTTTTAATTTTTTTTAAAAATCTTCCATTATAAATTTTCAAGTTTATTTTCAAATAAAATAATTTTCATAGTGTTTTATGTTTTAAAATTGACTTTCAATGAAAATCTGTTTTCCTCAAGAAATGTCCCAAGTAGTCTATTAAAATTATTTTCTATCTAAGATGACTTTATTTGAATTTAATTATAATTTACTATGGATATGTCCCAAGTATGCGAATATTATTTTTCCTTTTAATGATTTATGTTTATGATGGAAATATTTTTATTAAACCCGTTTCTCCTCTACTAGTTATAACATGATAAAATTATTATGAAACCTACTGTTTTCACAAGATATTCTTTTATTAAATTATGAAATAATTCTGAATCATTTTTATTTTACATAGGAAATTTTATAATGAAATTTTTATGATACCAATTTCAATACATGGTTTCTAATATGTTTAATTTTAATAATCTTATAGCACACAGATGTATGATTTAATTATGTGACTGGTGGAACCTATATATTCTTCCATTATATTGGGTAATGATTTATATATCCTAATATATGTAGGACTAGAATGGGAGTGAACCTAGTTTAGTATGATAGGTATGTGATGGAGAATGAAATCAGTTCTTCAAGATAATGCTATAAAGGGTAGTGAACTCGGTTTAGTAATGGACTTTGTCTACTATTATAGTATTTAAAGTGAGCCCTAAATAATAAGGACATGATTTTCTATGGTTATGTGTATTCCAAATATATAATGTCTTATTCCAATTTTATGCACTCCTGGATCATGTTATTTTTTTCCTTATGATTAGTGTATTATAAACTACCAATATTTATGCAATAACTCAATATTATGATATTGGATATGTAGGGTATATTTTTCAAGTTTTATTCCCATGTTTTCATAATTATGTGTTCATGTTATTTATATATATCTTCCTTGTTTATCCTCACTAATAAAATTATTTATCCATTTATAATGTTTCCTTTCTATAGGTTATGTTGAAATTTTTATATAGGGTATATTTATAAAGATCACTAAGTGGGAAGATCATTATAAGAAACATTGATTATATTCTAATGGATTAAAATATTGTGTTCCAGGTTTCCAAACATACTAAATTATTATGGTTCTCAAGTGTATACTCTAGTAATTTATTGAATAATCATATAAAAATAAGAAATACCAATGAATGAAAATAGGGATACACTATAGTTTTTATTAGAATAAAAAATGAATATAATCCTTGAAAACTCTCATGTTTTAGCATTGGATAAATCATGGATCTTTTACCAAGGGATTCATGATTAAATGGTTGTTTTGGGGGTAGGTGGTTTTTCTGACCCTATAGATGTAGCCTCCCATGGAGTTCCCTGGTACACATAAATTATAGTTAACTAGAAATAACTATATCCTGTTACAATTGTTCTTAGAGTAAAGGTTTTTTTATCCTATAGAAACCTGGATGAGAAAACATTATTGAGATCCCTAGATTTATTTTAAATTATTTTTCATGGGGTGTCTCTAAGGATAAGTTGAAGGATTAGTCAAAGTTTAGGAAAATGTCATGGGATTTTTGTAAATGATAGAGTGAGTGGATTATAATTAATTATATTTTTTATAGATAATATAAGTGGAAGTTGTTCGGGAACTAATGTACCTAGAGGTAAAAACCCTAAAAATTATGTATTAAGATAAACTCGATTTGAAACTCGTACGTAATAATGGGCCTAGTAGTACCCCTATTTTGACACTCTCCGGGTATATTCTTTGAAAATTCAAAAATTATTTATGAACCATCATGAAGGATTTAAATATAGGATGACTATAAATGGTGTAGTATAAACTTAATATTTCATATATTGAAAATATTGTTTCATGATTTAGATATATAATAAGTGATTTTTCATGATTATTTGGTTTTACAATATGATTAGTGTTATTTATTCTAATATTTCTGGTTTTAGTCAATTGAATGAACCTTAAGGAATTAGATTAATTTTGAAGGTGATGTAAAATTTTCGGATGAGTAGTCAAATGGAATGATGATAGAGTAATGGACATAGTTATTATGCCTAAACTATTTTCATGAAACATGATTAACAATGTGTACCTTAATAAACTCTCGTACTCAACTAAAAAGAGAAGGATTGAGTATAGTGGGAGTTTAAGTACCATAGAGGATAGAATATTCAGTTTCTTATTTTCAAGAGTAAGGGAAGAAAAACATAAGTGGAAGTATTATAGGAACAAGAATATGTTCTGAATATGGAAAATAATGACACAAATCAATTAAATGAAAATGTAAAAATGAAGAGTTCAATTAACATAATATATAAGAATATTAGTCTTCGAAAGGTATTATCGATATATCAATTCATTAAAAGTGGAAAGTATGAGCATTTGGAAAATTTATTTCCAAGGGGGAAATATTGTTAATATAATTAGGAAGGTTCTATAAATAATGGTTATATTACGGATGATGAACAGACTGTAAATGACATATGAAAGGAAACAAGTGTTGAGGAATAAGAGGAAAAATCCTTGTTAATTATTTGAGAAGGAACTAGGATGGTTGAAATTTATATGTACTAGAATTAATAGATTATGTTTTGTGAATCATGAATTATGTAATGATTGTTCAGTGTCAGTTTTTTATTAATGATTTGAATGAACAAGTTTAATGATTCTGGTAACCTTGAAAAGTTATTTAATGGAAAGGTTGTATTCACGGAAAACACGCGATTAAGGGAAATATAACCCTTAATAGGTTTATGATTTTGACATAATGATAATGGGATAAAGAGACAATATATTTAGATAAATTAAATTGGATAACGTAAAAATTTTAATGAAAAATAATTTCAATGTAAAAAATATTATCATTTTAAAATTAAACATTTGTACTTATAAATTTTTTTATAGATCAAAAAAATTTGTATATGTTTCCCCCACACAGATATTATGATTTTATCCACTTTTAATTACTTATATTAGAGTTTTATTGTAATGCCCCGACCCAAGATTCCCAAATTTGGGACATTATTTTAATAAATTGGCATGATTACATGGAATCAAGTCCTGAAAGACCAATCAATTTAGTAGTCATGAAAAATAGATTACATACATGAATGTTACATTACACATTCTAACATAAAAAAAATTAATCCTTTGAGAATTCCATTGTTACCTTATCTTAAGCATGCATCTCAAATATAAAACAATTCTTGGGATCTTGGGAAAATAAAACATAAGAAAGGTGTGACCTCAGATGCTCAGTAAGGGTAAATAATTTAGAAGAAGCTATAAACTTTTAAGGCAATATGTGTAAAAAAACAATAGCCTTTTAAACATAAATTTGAACATAATATAAAAAAAATAAATCCAAAATTACCATATAAACATGCACATGGATATTATACTAGTCGAATAATCACATGTAATAAATAATTTCATAATGAGGTAATGTATAGTACCAGACTTTCATTTCTGTTTCAAGACCTCGTGCCATGACCTTGGGGCTAACTGTAACCGGACCCCAACCTAGAGAGCCTCTAAAACTAGAATCCGACCTGGAGAGCCTCTGTAACTTGAATCCAACCTGGAGATCCTCTATAACCAGACTCCAACCCAGAGAGTCTGCTATAACCGGACCCCAACCCAGAGGGCTTACTTTTACCGGTACCTAAACCGGAACATACTTGTACAATATATTCATCTTAAGAAAAGGCTGAAATATAACATAAAAAGTCATATTAAAACTATCATATGAAATGTTCATACTTTAACCATAAACCATGAATGTCATAAAAATAACTCATCCATAGTCAAACATATCACAAAACCTTAATTACAATATGGGATATTTGTATCATAATAAATCAACTTCAAACAAGTGTAAAATTTATCAAAGGATGTCGATACAAATGAAATCAAAACTATTTGAGAGAAACATCGCTTTCTATTTTAAAATAATTTAAGAGTCACATAATTATAAAGAAAATTTTTATTTTGAAAATATTCTTATAAGATTGTAAGGGATGATTCGATGATGTTATAACGGTGGAAAATAGCTGCACCTGTTGTATAAGTTAAAAAAAATTCATACCTTAATTTTGTCGAAAAGGTCATAAAGTACCTTGTTTGGAAAATGATGGAAGGATTCCTCTATAAACATCTTATAAAAAGTAAAACAAGGGTATAAATGACATTATCCCATAGTCTAGTAAATAGTAAAAAAAATTTAAATACATTTTTAAGAAAACACGGATGTGGATGATAAAGAGGTCCTAGTAGATACTTACGTAAAAACAACCTCGGATAATAAAGAGATTGTAGAATTAACCCTTAACTTGTACTTTTCCTTGGTCAAGGGAACGTTAACCTACTGTATAATAGTTAAATAATTTTTATTAAAGTATAAAAGAACTATATACATAATTATGATATCATATCTGATCTTCTAACAATTCTTTGTTAATGATATTTTAGTATTATCGTTGTTTTGGGTGTTAACTGATTCATTTTCCTTTATATTATTTGTTACGCGAGTCATGCTTGTTATGGATAGAATGTTTTTTATTCATATCCAGAATGATATCAAGTCCTTAAATATTATTTTTAATCATCTAATGAAAATTATTCTTGAATGTTAACGATGGGGAATGAATCTCATTGCGTTCGTGGATACGGTAATCCGTACGTAGGCACGAGCGACAATATCATTCTTTTGATATTAAAATCATATAAAATTGGATGTTATATCATATATACAGAATCATTAACATGTTATATTTATTATTTGCATTAATTATACTTCATTATTATACCCATTAAAATAATAATGTATTGAATAACAACTACACCATGACGTGGAGACGGTAAGTCGTACGTACACGCATAAGTTGACATGTCATTCATAGGATGGATAGAATAATGAATATGGTTTTACCATATTTATAATAACATCACAGTATATAGAAGATATGGGAGTTATTGTTTTACAATGGAAACAACAAGGAAAGAAGAAGTGGAAGAAGAAATGAACTTGAAAGAGGTGATAAAATATTTACCTCTTCTTCGGGTTCATCCTTTTGATTTGATCAAAAGGGATCCTTAGGTTAGCTTTATGTCAAAAGTAATGCCTATAGGATGAAGGTATGATAGTTGAAAGGATATTTGGGCAAGGCTTGTCCTAGCTAAATGGATTTTAAGGTGTGAATTTGAGATAAGGGGGAGTGCCCTTTTATAAGAGGGGTGAGGGGAACCTTAGGAAAAGATTGAAATATTATTTTATAATAAAATCATATTGGTTTTTTAATGGCTCCAACTAGTTTATTTCAAAGAAAAAGTGATGAAGGTTCTAAATACTCTCAATCAACAGGTTTTAGACAAGTTTTGGTTAACATTTTAACCTTATCTTTTAGATTTAACTCTAAGTTAAATAAATTAACTTTTATCATGTCTTCTTGTATTCTTACACTATATGGTAAATAAACTTATTATAAAAAAACCAAAAGAACCTCAAGTGGTTCATTAATGACATATATAATATTATTTAAGCCCTTTTGAAGAACCTTGGAGTTTTAAGAATATTATATCAACCAATAATATAGTATTTGTTTTCAAAATTAATTTATGCCAATTTTGACACTATTTGGTATTTTGTTTTTTTTAAGCCATAAAAACCTTATCACTTCGAAAAAAATTATCTGATTGACCCTAACAAGTAATATTAACCAAGAAAATTAGTTTAATTCATCCTAAGTCTCAAATTACATTTATCTGGATATTTATAATATCAATTATTTTAATCTTTCATTAATAAGGTAATAATTGCATCATTATTGTTTCATAAATAAATTAAATTATTTAACTTCTAAAAATTATAAATAAAATACATTTATGTATTAATTCTTTTTATATTTCTAATGAATATTTATAGAGGAATTTATATTATGTATAACTCTATATTAAAATGTTTTTGTTATGAAAACTTGAATTTAACACTTTTAACTCTTCTTTAAATTAAATAATAATAAATGTCCTGATCTAATCCAATTGGACCTAAAGGGTCATATTTTATTCCTAAGGTTGTTTTTGGTCGAATTACACTTATCCAATAGAATTAGGATATATGTTAGGGTATTAATAATATCATTTTTACCTTTAATTACCCTATTTACTTTTAATTGTGGTAAATAAAAGTCAAAAGTTACTATTCACCAAAAATTATTTTTTTCTTATTGAACCACATTTTACTTACTGATATCAACCGTGTCTCTCATATTTGTGAAATTAAATTCATAAAAATGGTAAAATTATGTTTTATGCAAATCTGAACATGCTCCAAGGAGGTGGGTAAAAGATGGTAAAAAGTTCAATAAACTTTTTATATATATAAACATATTATAAAATTACTCTAATGAATTTAATTGAACTTATATATGTATTATGTACCGATTTTGACTTAAAATAATTAAAATAATTAATTATTTAAATAAAAAGTGGGGTTTAAACAATAACGCAGTTTTTTCGCTATTCATCAAAAATTGAACGTTTTCATAAAATTATCAAAAATTCACCCTAAGATAATTTTGATATTCGGAATTCAAAAATAACTTCTATTTTACAAATTTCAAAACATAGAAGTTTCATTAATTAATTTAAAGTTAATTATTGTTTTCAAAACCAAAAGGCGTAATTTAAAAAAATAATAACTATCAAATGATTGACACTTGTTTATGTCCAATTTTAAAGTGAAATTACTTCCAATGACCTGCATTGGACTAAATGGAAAAAATATAATCTATTTATACTAAAAAACCCTTAAAATTTATAATTTAACACTATAAATTATTTTGATTAAAAAATTAGTTTTCTATAAAAATATAGTATTTTTCACTATTCACCCAAATATTAATGTTATCAGAAAAACACCAAAAATTTATTGCAAATAAATTCTTATGTCCCGATTCTAAATAAGTTATTTATTTTGTCAAATTAAATATATAAAAGTTTCAAATATTGGATTTAAATAGGGTTCTCCATTAAAAGGCGGTAAAATTGCCTTTTTTATAATACTTCTTTTATCTAAAAAAGTTGAATTTTTTCTTAAATTATGTCTAAGAAACTCACAATATGGATACTAAAATTATAGGGATTATATAAAGTTCAAAATTTAGTTAATACTATTCATAACCGCTTTTGAACGGCTAGTTTGTTAAGTAGTCGTGCGCTTCAACTTTGTGTTGCATGTAGTGCAAGTTATTGAATTACCTTGAAAAAATAATGTACTATGAAATATTGGGGTATAACAACAAAGAAGTCTCAATGGAATGTAAATTGAGATGAAATCTCTCATAAAGGTCGTATCCTTAGGTTAAGGATAAATAAAATACATAATTATGTGTTTAAAATATAATTACACTAAATATGATTGGATATTCAGAGTAAAATAATCAAAGGACATTCACACATATTCTAGTAAAAACAACACCAATGATTTGGAAGTTTATCTCAAAAAATCAAGATTGAGTAAAAATTAATCTTATCAAGTTCATACCAATGACTTGAGAATTTATCAATAGAGTGATTATGTGTATAAAAAGTATATCCACATAAAGGGGAGTGGAAATTATGACATAATCAAATGAATAGTGATTCCACACATAATCTTGGAGTAAAATAATCAATGAAGTATGCGTAAACCTGAATTAGTGGAAATTGAAATTTCAAATTCCCTTATCGATTTGGTAACGTACGAAACATACACCCATGAAAGAAATATAATACAATGATGATGTAAATATACATAAATTAAATTATATTACACAATGAATACAATCATGGGCAGTACACACACCACATGCAATAAATAAGTGGTGAACAATGGAATTCTCATGGAATTAAAAGTGAGATAAGAAACTCCTTACTTTGTACTTTTTCCTTGGTCGACGGTAGGTTAACCTTCTGTATAATGGTGAAATAATTGTTATTAAATTATAAAACAATAATTTACATTAATATGATGTCATATATGATCTTTTAACATTTATTTGTTAATAATATCTTAGTATTATCGTCATTTCGGGTGTTAACTTACTCGTTTTTCTTTATATTCTATGTTACATACACCGTGTTTGTTATGGATAGGTTGTCTCTTATTCATATCTAGAATTATACCATGTCCTTAAACATTATTTTTAAATCATCAAATGATAATTATACTTGAATGGATACGATGGAGAATGAATCTCATCGCTTTCGTGGAGACGGTAGTCCGTACGTACGCACGAGCGACAATATAATTCTTTTAATGTTAAAATAATATATAATTGGATGTTATATCATATAGAAAGAATAATTATCATATTATATTTAATATTTACATGAATTACATATCATTATTTTACCTATCCAAATAATAATTTATTGAATGACAATTACACCACGACGTGGAGACGGTAAGCCGTACGCATGCACGTGTGGTCACATGTCATTCAAAGGATGGATAGAATACTGAATATGGTTGTACCATATTTATAATAATATTATAGTATATAGTAGATACTGTATTAATTATTTAAGAATGGTAATAACAAATAAATAAGAAGTTGAAGAAGAAAAGAATTTGAAAAAGGGTGGTAAAAACATTACCTCTTCTTCGGGTTCTTCCTTTTGATTTGATCAAAAGGGATCTTTAGGTTGGCTTTATGATCAAATTAATGCCTCTGGGTTGTAGTGAGGGAAGATGAGAGAGTATTTGGGTAGGGTTTGTCCGAACCAAAAGGCTTTGAAGGTGTGAAGTAATGAGAAGGGGGAGTGCCCTTTTATAAGAGGGGTGAGGGGCACCTATGGAAAAGCTAGAAATATTATTTTATAATAAATTCATATTCGGTTTCTAATGGCTAAAAAGTGGATTATTTAAAAGTTAAGGTCGGTATAGGTCTAAAACCACTCAACAAATAGAATTTAGACAGGTTTGGTTTATTATATTAACCTTATCTTTGAGTATTAACTCTTAGTTAATTAGTTTCACTTTTACAATGTCTCTTTTATTTTTATATTATATGGTTAATAAAATTATTATATACATCCAGGAGACCCCCAAGTGGTCCATTAATGATACACCTATCACGATATAAGTCTCTTGGCCGAAACTTATATTTTTATGAATTTAAGATCAATTAATAATATAATATTTGTTTTAAAAACTCTTTTATGTCAATTTTGACACTATTCAATAATTGATTTTTGTAAAAATCATAACAGAATTATTACTTCGAAAAAGTCAATTAAATCAATCCTAATATGTCATATTATCCTAGAAAATTAATGTAATTCAATAAAAGTCTCCAATTATATTTCTTTTGGTATTTATAATATCAATTATTTTAATTGTTCACTATTATGGTAATTAGTGCATCATCATTGTGTCTTAAATAAATTAAAATATTTAAGGTCTAAAAATTATAAATAAAATATAATTATGTAGGAAATCATTTTGGATTTCTAATGAATATTTATAATCAAATTTACCTTATGTATAACCCTATATGAAAAAAAATTTAGTAAATAAACTTTGATTTTAACTCTTTTAACTCTTCTTTGAATTAAATAATAATAAATGTTCTAATCTAATCCAAGTGGACCTAAATGATAATATTTTACTCCTAAGATTGTTTTTTGTCGAGATACACTTGTCCAATAGAATTAGGACTTGTGTTAGGTTAATATTAATATCATTTTTACCCTTAATTACCCTATTTACTTTTAACCGTGGTAAATAAAAGTAAAAAGTTATTATTCACCAAAATTTATTTTCATCTAAATGAACCACATTTTAGTCCTTGATATTAACTTTGTCTCTCGTATTTTCGAAATTCCACTCACATAAGCGGTAAAATTAAGTTTTATGAAAAATTCAGTTTTTTAACTACCACTTAGTGGTTTCACTATTCATCAAAAAATGAAAGTTTCCAGAAAAATACCAAAAATTAGGCCTAAGCTATATTTGATATTATAAATTAAAAAATTATGTCTATTTTACCAAATTAAGAACATATCAGTTTCATTAATTAATTTAAAAAATAATTCCCGTGGTCAAAACAAATAATGTGTCTTTCAGAGATAATAACTATCAAAATATTGACACTTGTTTATCTCTGGTTTAAATGTGAAATCTCATCCAATGACCAAAATTGTATTAAATGGTAAAAATATATTCTAAATATAATTTAAAACTACTCAAATTAATAATTTATCCCTATTAATTATTTTGATTAAAAAAGTTGTTTTGAATTAAAATTTAGTAATTTTCACTATTCATCAAAATATGAAAGTTATTTGAAAAGTACCAAAATTTCACCCTAAGATAATTTCGATATTATGAATCCAAAAATGAAGTCCATTTCGAAAGATAAAATGTATAAAATTTCAAAAAGTAGGTATTACTATTCATAATGGATAGTTTGATTGGTTGTGGTGTGTTAGAACATGAAGTAGCGTACAACACATGCTACTGTATTATTCAGAGAGAAGAGTACTGTGGAAGCTTGGGGTGTTACATTCTCCCCTCCTTCAATAAATTGTGTCCTCGCAATTTTTAAAATTGGTCTTGGTAAAATAATGGAAAGTCCCACATCGGAAAAAGAGTCAGTAAAACTATCACTTTAAAAGAAAGATAAAGATAAGTACAAAGGTCACCCGAGATAACCTATACTAGGATTCCATGTAGAAAAACATTTATATGGATGATAAACTAAGTTTCATGTTCTGATGGAGAGGGATAGAAAACATGATCAGGAGAAATTTAACAATAAGAAAATCACAAACTTGTGTTTGGACAAACAGTCCTTAGTCTCCCAGTAGGAAAAGTAAACAGACAACATTTTTTTGTTTTAAGTTACATTACATAAGGACGAGGAATTAATTTATGATATTGACTAGGAACATATAGAGATATAATTACTTTTTAAGTAGAGTTTCATTCTTTAATAACTTTTCACCACTAACTCTTTTTTTTTTGAACAATGAGTATTCAAGAAGGCTTGGCCACAATGGAAGTTCTAGAATAAACTTCTATAGAAATACATGATCCACGTAGGATAAACTATATATTTACCTTGTCTTTAGAGATTAATCAAAACCAAAATGGTTAGTATAATATCTGATGACCCCCCAAATGGATATTCCATTAGGGAAAAAACACTAATCTTAATTTCTTAAATTAAACAATCAATACCCCAAAGTTAAATAAATACCATTCAATAATCAATTGTCCTTAAAATCATTCAATACAATCCAAACTAATATTCAAACTCAAAATTTATAAGAATGTAGTCTTCCACATTAAATTGTATCTCTAAATGACATTAATTACTCTTAAAGTCACATAATTAAATGTAATTAACCTAATCATTTCCATAAACACCCAAATCACTATAAATCCACAATAAAAATATAGAAAAAAATCCACCATTACTCCTCAAATTAAATCCCACACTTTTCTATTTTCCATACAACAAAGCGAACAACTTCCAAAATAACATTTATCACTTCATTACCAAATCATTTTCCTATACTAAGGGTATTAATTTGATAAGACATAAGATCCCAAATCAAATTATTAATGATCAATAAAATCATTTAACTAAAAATAATAGTCACACTAGCCAGGAACTTCACGTAGTCCAGTGGTAGGCGATAAATCCCAATTGCACTTTGGTTGTGGGTTCGATTCCCATAGCTTTGTCCGACGCGACGGGTTGTCACACGGTCGGCATGTTGTCCTTTTTCAAAAACTATATTTTATAACATTACCAAAATGAGATAAATTCCTCAAAAAAACCGTAACATAATTTAACCAAAAATATTATCTCATACCTTGTATTTTCATTATAATAACTTTTAATTTCCTCAAACCCAATGATCATATAATACCAAATGGTTATTTATAACTACATCCGCAACAGAAAAGATAATTATTCCTCAAATATCATTTTCACACGATAAATTGCAGGTTTACACATACATGATAAATTATTCCAATGTAATCCCATCAATAAAGTGCACTAACGCTTTTAAACATTTCACCATCCATTTATTTTCACATAGGTTCTTCATCATATGTTCCTCGGGTTCCCACATTGCCTCTTCCATCTTTTGATTTCTCCATAGAACTTTTACCAGACGAGTCATCCGGTTTCTCAACACTTGATCTTTGGTATGAATAATTCTGATAGGCTCTTCACAATAAGATAGATCGGGTTCCAGTTCTAATTCTTCATAGGTGAGTACATGCGTTGGGTCAGGCATGTATTTTGTCACTAGAGATATTTGGATCACAACATGAACTCTGGAAGGACTAGGCGGATTTGCCTTTTGGTAGAATGTGTTCATGTGTCACAATGGTACCTCATGAATTTTTCAAAATCATCTACTTCCTTTACCCAAAAACTCCTCATACATCTTGTATTATATTGATGGAAGCATCGATGCATCATAAAAAAATAAGTATTTCGTATATATAATTTTGAGACATCATCTTTAACATGTTTTTTTAGACAAATTCTCACTGATTCATCTTCAAATATTTCAAAATACGGTTTTGATAAATCAGTTTCCATATATCCCAAAAGACATAAATATATAATTTGATACATATAGGCTGCTCTAAGGTCTCCCTCTTCTGCAGCATCTAGAAAATCATTCAGTGCATCGTAATTTTGAGATAAAGTGAATAATTTGAAAAGACCCTATTGGTACTTCCCATGCTTAGCGTGGTAAGAAATTTGAGAGTGCAACATTATCCCATAGTCAGTACTTGATCCTTGAAAGAATCGTGCAATGCTAGAGGTATTGGATGTCTCATAAAGTTGTTTGCATGTAACTTGGACATTTGAGAAAGTTTCAACATCATCTGCACATGACTTCTGGATAATAATTGTAAGTAGTTTTTCAGGAAGAGAGAGAAGATTTGTTCGTGATCTTGCTCCCTCCATGTTTCAACTAACAAAAAGAAAATAAAATTCGGGTTTTTGAATACTTACCTAATAATAATGTAAAAAAAATAGACATAATAAGATAATCTTGTAATTGAACAATATATCCTAAAATGGGGTACCCTATGTTAAAATCTAGGTTATCCACTATCTATTTGCCGACATATATTCTTAGGGGCATTTTTTTGTATTCCCTTAATAATGGTTCATACTAATCTTGTGAATTTACCAAAGCATATCCCCCGGGAGTGTCGTCACCAAGAGTGTAGCAAGGCCTGTTATCGTGCACCAGTTCTCGTTCGAGTGTAGCTCAAAGCGGTGTTTTCAGGTATTACCCCTAGGTACATTTGTGCTAGAGCTGCCTCTACCTGCTCGTATCCCGACAGGGATGTATTTCTCAGAAAACTCACAAAATCTCTACCATACCAAAATTCTAGGAAGTTCTTCTATACTATTCCCCAAAGTCTATCTTCAATTTATGTGCTCTAATTAGAGTTTATCTAAATCTAGGTACCAAGTCTTGCACTAAACTTCCCCTGATACCAACTGTAACGCCCCGACCCCAGTTACCTAGATTCGGTGCATTATTACATAACATTGACATGATCACAAGAAAGATCAAATCTCGAAAGACCAATTAGTTTAGTAGCCTTGGAAACACTAGATACATTCATGAAGTTTACATTACATCATAATGTGAAAAAATACTACAACAACATATTTTCTTCATATTCCACACTATTATCCCCTCATAATATCCCTACAGGTCATTCATAATTTACTTCTTCACACCCTGAGAAAAATAAAACATAGAAAAGGGGTGAGCTCAAATGCCCAGTAAGGATAACAATATAGCGAAAACTTTCATAAATAAGAATAAACATTTAAGGCAATGTATAACTAAAACAAAAGCCTTTTAAACATGAACTTCAACATATTATTGCAAAAATTAAATGAAATAATGCCATTTGCTTATTCACATGGATATTATACTAATCAAATAATCACATGCAATATCAATTACCACTTTCATAATGATGGAATTCATAATGCCAGACTATCATAACCACATATCCAAGGTCTCGTGCCAAGACTAAAAATAAGATTTTTCCAAGGCCTTGTGCCACAACACTAGTTTGTCTCATGAGACCTACCGATGAATTTTTTTTTGAAGATACTTATGTTTAAAATTGCTCAAATATACTCTAGTGTTTTTTCTGAAAACATTATGCAAGCTTCTGAAAACAAAATAACTAATTCTGAGACTGCTTGACTAATTACAGGCCATTATGGGTCCACGTCCAATCCTTTCCTGTCTACCACACTCGAGAGTCAGGTTTTCTGAAAACATTTTTAAGCTTGCATTTAATACGTATACATTTTCACTGGATTTTCATATATTGGAGAGAAATATCTCTTTTTTTGAAATCATTTAAAAGTCAAATTATTATAAAATAAAACATTTAATTGAAAATATTCTTATAAGATTATAAGGGAAGCTTCGAAGATTTTATAACGGTGAAAAATAGCCACACACATCGTATAAGTTAAAAAGACACTCTTACCTTAATTATGTCAAAAAGGTTAAAAAGGACATTGTTTGGAAAACGACAGAAAGATTCCTTTATAAACTTCTTATAGAAGTCCACAAGGGTATAAATGACATTATACCATAGTCTTTAAAATAGTAAGAATGATTTGAAGTATATTTTTAATAAACATGGATGTGGATGATAAAGGGGTCCCAGTATATAATTACGTATAAACAACCTCGGATAATGAAGAGATTGTGAAATAAACCTTACCAATTTGGTATCTTATGAAACATACACCAAATCAAATAAGTATCATACAGTGAATATGTAAATACACATAAATTACAGTGTATTATACACATAATACAATTATGGGCAATACATACACCACACAAAAGTTAATAGTGGCAATATGACATGAATCTCACGGGAATAAGGAGTGAGATGAAAAATCCTTACCAATTTGGTAACTTACGAAACATAAACCCCATAAAAGAGTTATCATACAATGAATATGTAAATATACATAAATTAAAGTGTATTACAAAAATAATACAACTATAGGCAGTATATACACCACATAAAATTGATTTGGTGTATGACAACAAAGAAGTCTCAATGGAATGTAAATTGAGATGAAATCTCTCATAAAGGATGTATCCTTAGGTTAAGGATAAATAAACAACATAATTATGTGTGACAAATATAAATACACTAAATATTATTGGATATTCAGTGTAAAACAATCAAAGGACATTCACACATATTCTAGTAAAAACAACACCAATGATTTGGATGTTTATCTCAACAAATCAAGATTGAGTAAAAATTAATCTTATCAAGTTCATACCGATGACTTGAGAATTTATCAATGGATTGATTATGTGTATAAAAAGTATATCCATAGAAAGGGGAGTGTAAATTATGACATAATCAAATGAATAGTGATTCCACACATAATCTTGGAGTAAAATAATCAATGAAGTATGCGTAAAGCTGAATGAGTGGAAATTGAAATTTCAAATTCCTTTATCGATTTGGTAACGTACGAAACATAAACCCACGAAAGAAGGATAATACAATGATGATGTAAATATACATAAATTAATGTATATTACACAATGAATACAATCATGGGCAGTACACACGCCACATGCAATAAATAAGTGGTGAACAATGGAATTATCACGGAATTAAAAGTGAGAATAGAAACCCCTTACTTTGTACTTTTTCCTTGGTCAAAGGTAGGTTAACCTCCTGTATAATGGTGAAATAATTTTTATTGAATTATACAAGAATAATTTACATTAATATTATATCATATATGATATTTTAACATTGATTTGTTAATAATATCTTATTATTATCGTCATTTCATGTGTTAACTTACTCGTTTTCCTTTATATTCTTTGATACGTACACCGTGTTTGTTATGGATAGGTTTTATATTATTCATAAGAAGAATTATATCATTTCCTTAAACATTATTTTTAAATCATAAAATGATAATTATACTTGAATGGATATGATGGAGAATGAATCTCGTCGCTGTCGTGGAGACTGTAGTCCGTACGTACGCACGAGTGACAATATCATTCTTTTGATGCTAAAATAATATATAATGTGATGGTATATCATAGAGACAGAATAATTATCATGTTATATTTATTATTTACATTAATTACACATCATTATTATACCCATCCAAATAATAATTTATTGAATGACAATTACACCCCGACGTGGAGACGGTAAGCCGTACGTACGCACGTATGGTGACATGCCATTAAAAGGATGGATAGAATACTGAATATGGTTGTACGATATTTATAATAATATTATATTATATAGGATATACTGTATTCATTATTTTATAATGATAATAACAAAAAAGAAGAAGTTTAAGAAGAAAAGAATTTGAAAAAGGGTTGTAAAAACATTACCCCTTCTTTGGGTTATTCCATTTGATTTGATCAAAAGGGATCCTTAGGTTGTCTTTCCAATCAAAATAAGGCCTCTAGGTTGTATTGAGGGAAGTTGATATAGTAAGTGTTTAGGGGTTGGCCGATCCAAAAGGCTTTGAAGGTGTGAAGTAAGGATAAGGGGGAGTGCCCTTTTATAAGAGGGGGGAGGGGCACCTTTGGAAAAGCTAGAAATATTATTTTATAATAAATTCATATTCGGTTTAGAATGGATACAAAGTGTATTATGTAAAGTTTAAGGTTATTATAGGTCGAACAACACTTAACAAATAGAATTTAGACAGGTTTGGGTCATTATATTAACCTTATCTTTAAGTATTAACTCTTAGTTAATTAGTTTCACTTTGACAATGTCTCTTTGTATTTTTATACTATATGGTTAATAAACTTACTATATACATCCAAGCGACCCCCAAGTGGTCCATTAATGATACGCCTATCATGATATAAGTCTCTTGGCCTAACCTTATATTTTTAGTAATTTAATATCAATTAATAATATAATATGTTTTTTAAAAACTCTTTTATGTCAATTTTGACACTATTCAATAATTGATTTTTAATGTTTCACTATTATGTTAATTACTGCATCATCATTGTGTCATAAATAAATTAACTTATTTAAGGTCTAAAAATTATAAATAAAATATCATTATGTAGGAAATCGTTTTATCTTTCTAATGAATATTTAAAATCGAATTTACCTTATGTATAACCCTATATTAAAAATTTTTTAGTAAATAAACATTGATTTTAACTCTTTTAACTCTTCTTTGAATTAAATAATAATAAATGTCCTAATCTAATCCAAGTGGACCTAAATGATAATATTTTACTCCTAAGGTTGTTTTTGGTCGAGGTACACTTGTCCAATAGAATTAGGACATGTTTTAGGGTAATGTTATATCATTTTTACCCTTAATTACCCTATTTACTTTTAACCGTGGTAAATAAAAGTAAAAAGTTTCTATTCACCAAAATTTATTTTCATCTCAATGAACCAAATTTTATTCCTTGATATTAATCGTGTCTCTCGTATTTTCGAAATTCCACTCACATAAGTGGTAAAATTAAGTTTTATGAAAAATTCAGTTTTTTAACTACCACTTAGTAGTTTCACTATTCATCAAAAAATGAAAGTTTCCAGAAAAATACCAAAAATTAGGCCTAAGATATATTTGATATTATGAATTCAAAAATTATTTCTATTTTACCAAATTCAAAACATATCAGTTGCATTAATTAATTTAATAATTAATTCCCGTCGTCAAAACAAATAGTGTATCTTTAAAAGATAATAACTATCAAAAGATTGACACTTGTTTATGTCTAGTTTAAATGTGAAATCTCATCCAATGACCAAAATTGTATTAAATGGTAAAAATATATTCTAAATATACTTTAAAACCACTCAAATTAATAATTTATCCCTATTAATTAGTTCGATTAAAAAAGTTGTTTTTAATTAAAATTTAGTAAATTTCACTATTCATCCAAATATGAAAGTTATCCGAAAAGTACCAAAATTTCACCCTAAGATAATTTCGATATTAAAAATCCAAAAATGAAGTCCATTTCAAATGATAAAATGTATAAAATTTCAAAAATTAGGTATTACTATTCATAACGGCTAGTTTGATTGGTTGTAGTGTGTTAGAACATGAAGTTGCGTACAACACACGCTACTATATTATTCAGAGAGAATCATACCGTGGAATCTTGGGGTGTTACAGACATAGTTATTTAGTGAATAAAAAAACCTATAGAGTCCCTTAATGGTTTTTCTTGTAAGGTAGGATTCCCCTTCGAGAGGATTAAGTTGGGGCTTACTCCTGAAGAGGATTCCTTAATGACTGGGGTTATTATTAAGGCTTACTCCATAGAAGTATTCCCATGTTAGAGAATTTTTTGGGATTATACCAAGTAGTAGGCTTATATTTGGCCGGGGACTTACACATATAATTATTCCCAAGGTAGTTTCATTGGATATTATTCCTAAAAATGATGCCCATGGATGTTATTTTGGGTCTTACTCTTGAAGAGGATGCCTAGACGAATAGGTTTTATAATTAGGGCTTACTCTTAAGGAGGTTTACCATGGATTATTTTTCTTGAGGATTACTCTTGAAGAGTTTTCCCAAGGTAGTATGATTAGGGATCACTCCTAAAAATGATTCCCATAGATGTGATTTTTGGGTCTTACAACAGAAGAGGATGCCCATGGATGAGATTTCAGGGATTACTCTAGAATAATATTCCCTTAAGTCTTCGAACCATGTGGATGTGATGACTACTGTCAACTTCTATGACAACATGTGGCATACTCAATGTGAGAAATAAGAGGACATTAAATTTTAATCATACGACAAAATATTCTTCGATTTGAGGTTGTATTCATGGCCTGGAGGACCCTTTCCTATGGAGTCACATTGAAGGAATGTGAGAGGAAGAGTCAAATGATGATCCTATGACAAAACATGCATCTGAAGGTGTTAATTTTGTGACCGTGGATATTCTTTGTGTCTATATGTGTTAGGATGATTCATGCTTCAATTTTATGGACAAGGAGGAAATAAATGATCATTCAGTCCACAAACTTCTCCTCCACAACTGAAAAAAGTGGAAAAGGGTAGGGAGAAATGAAGGGACTCTGGTGCCCATCCCCTCACTGACCCGATGGCTAGGCAATTGAGAGGAGCAGGAGTGACACCTCCTACAAAAAATTATACGACATAATCTAGGAGGTGTTCCCAAAAATTGGTCCTATAATAGGGTATGAGGATGAAATTTCGTGTAAAAATATAAATTCAAGCATGATCCTCACCCTACCCACCTAGAACTAGAGGTTTCAGGTCTTAGAGATGAAAAGGTTAGGACATGTCCCTGACCCTAGTATCCTAAACTAAGAACTCCCCGACATTGTCCTCAGGGTCCGGATCCTTGTGATTTAAGGAATGAAAACCCACATGCACCCTGACGACCCTAACTATCTTGTAGGACATGATTGAGAAACCATAAACTAGAGGAATGAAAATCCAAATGGGATACATGTTAGTGTTCCCCTTTTCATGTTATTTCTAGTACAGAGGCTTTAGTGGAGGTTTCAACTTGGTCCCTTTCAAGAAAGTGATCAAAAGAAAGAGAGTAACAACCATGGATGGATTTGAAGAGCGCCTAAATATAGGTTCACACAAGATGGAATCTAGGGAGATCAAAAGGAGGGGTTGTGAAAGTTGGCTTAGGTGAGCCAAAGAAGTCTCATGTAGGGGGTACTTCGATCAGATGGACCTGGGTGAGTTGATTGTTCCTTGGGTGATGAAGCACCTAGGAAGTAAAACGTGGGTGAGACTTTTATCAAGCCTTTCAGGGTCTCTATAGGTTTTCCCAAAAGTGGCTCATGCAGTTCCCTGGTTAGGGAAGGGGATCTCACACTGGTGTTCATCAATCATAGACGGAGAAGATACCTCATGTAGGTGTTGTTTATTTTAAACCCAGGAAGGACTCATGTTTCATTATCCCCAACTAATTCTCTGCTATATAGGTTTTAATGGAATTCCATGAATATTTTGGAGTGATTAGTTGAAGGACTATGATGATAAGAGTGTTGGGAGGCCTTTGGAAATTTTGTGTGTGTGTAAATGAAAAACCCAAGGTCATATTTATAGTTAAATATGGAACCTTGAACGAAGATTCTATCTTGCTCAGGGGTTCCACGTAGGTATGTAATGCAGGATCTCACCCTGACTAGTATTATAGGAGGATGCACAAGTACCATAGAATTAATGCTTCTTTTAGGTACCTGGGTGAATGGTCTTTAGATGAATGTGTGATCCTTGTCCTTTTATGTATCTCCTATTCTCTTAATTTTTACACTTTTTCCAATAATGCATTTTCATCCATGTGAAAAAGTATCAATAGTGTAAATTTAAAAAAATCATTCTTTTTATTTTTTTTAAAATTTTTTCTCATAACCAACATCTCAAATTTGTAGTTGATTTTATATATATAATATTTTATGTGGTTAAATTTCTTGAAGTATAAATGTATTTTTAAGTCAATAAAGTTTGGCCCATATAATTTCTATGTTATATTTATTAATTTTGTTTTTATTTATTCTATTTTTTATATGTTTAATCAATGTTTTATGTTTTGTTTAAATTGGTCTTATAGATTATATTTTATAGACTTCCAAAGTCACCAACTTGAATTATGATAATTTTTCAAGTAGGTGACTTTGCAAGCATATAAAAGTTAAACTATAGGAAAATATGAATCATTAAAATCATATACACCAGGAGTGTCTAACTAAGTGTGCAGCAAGTCCCATTGTCGTGCACCATTTCTTGATCGAGTTTAGCTCGATGAAGTGTTTTTATGTTTTACCCCTAGTTACTTGTTTTCCAAAGCCACATCCACTTGTAGTGTCCAAATAGGGATTTGATTGCTTAGATCACCAAATAATCTTAATGCTACCAAAATTTTAGAAAATTTTCTTATATCCTAAAATATGACACAAAAGTTATGTAGAGCAATTTTTAACATTACTAAATCTATGTTCAATGGTTTATAAAGATAATTTTATCCATCTAAAACATTTCCATATACATTAACAAAACAAACATGAAATAAGGGATGAATAATCTAAATTATGGGAGTAACAAATCTTATATGTATTTAAGCCTCTTTTTCATCCAGTTTTTCATCTTTCATCCAATGTTTATTCCATGTTAATCCAAAGTTAATAATTGGTTAATCATTGGTTAATCATTAGTTGATCATTAATAAATCCTTAGTTAAGAATTGTTTGATCATTAGTTTATCATTCTTTAATAATTATTTAAATATTCCTTAATCATTCTTTAATCATTACTTAATAATTATTTAATCCTTCTTTAATAATTCCTTAATAATTCTTTAATCATTACTTAATCATTCTTTAATAATTACTTAATTATTATTTAATCATAAATTAATCATTGGTTAATCATTTGTTAATGATTATTTGATCGTTATTTAATCCTTCTTTAATCATTCTTTAATCAATCTTTAATCATTCATCAATCATTCCTTAATAATTATCCAATCCTTAGTTTATCATTTAACAAAAATTAATAAATTATTAGTTAAAATTTAGCTAATTGTTAGTTAATAATTAGTTTATAATTTGTTAATGATTAGTTAATCAGTAGTTAACCATTAGTTAATCATTAGTTATTCATTAGTTAATCATTAGATAATAATTCATTAATCATTCATTAATCAATCTTTACTTATTCTTTAATCATTGCTTAATCATTATTTAACCATTCCTTGATCATTATTTAAAAAAAATCATTATTCTTTAATCGTTACTTAATTGTTGGGAGGGGTGGATTAACTTTTAGAAGCACTTAGGGAAAGGTTCCCCTAGCCTCATTTTAGATTTTTATTAGGAAAAATGCAGCAACCCCTTAACCACCTTCTCCATGTCATCAATCCTCATTAATGAGAGCCAAAGTCTGCAGACCCCCTTCCAACATTTAATAAATATGAATTCTGATAGAACCCCTGAAAGATGTTTGATACATTTTTTAGATAAAAAACTAACCTAAAATCATTAAAAAATATTTTAAAATGCCTAAAAATCCTTGGATGCTAGTTCAATTTCTACGATCATCAAAAGGCTGGTAACCGGTTCCTGAGATGGGGCTCTAGATAGAACCACTTTGATGGAAGAAGGGGAAGGACC
The DNA here is from genome assembly GCA_963277665.1 of Viscum album. Lineage (NCBI taxonomy): Eukaryota > Viridiplantae > Streptophyta > Magnoliopsida > Santalales > Viscaceae > Viscum > Viscum album. The sequence continues at coordinate 1,205,169,331 of OY728159.1, read as the reverse complement.
AGTGCTAAGATATCCTAAACTGGAATCACATACTACAGAATTGAGATCTTTAATGGGCTCTACCAATGATTTCCTGATCATTTTTCCTATGCTTTGAGGGAGTAATGTCATTTTATCCCTTGAGTTCTCAAAATAACATAATATGATTTAATACTTCTCCAATGAAATTTTTCTAAATGGATATATCAAAAAAATATTATAAACATAACATTTATTTGAAATTTAAATATAAATCATTATGGATAATAAAGATATTACTTATTTATTTTACCTTATCATTTTTTAATATCATGTTTTTGGATTACTGAATCTACTATTCCAAATTTGAAGAATGATTATTTTTATTTTAATAAAATGGTAGATCTAAATAAAGAACATTGACTATGGGTTAGTTAGGATTCCTATAAGGATAAATATTCACAAATTATTTTCCTCAGCCATATTAATTTTGATTACCCAGTTGAATTCTCTATATATCTTTCTCTGTCTATTATAAACATATTTTTGATGATTCTTATCATTAAATACCAAAGATTAAAAAATAATGCCCAGATAATATTTATTCTCTCTCTATCTTTGTGTATTATTCACTCATATGGATAGAAACCATATAATTTCTTTTAAAGATATCAACTATAGAAGGATGATATTAAAAATTGTAATTATAGTTATCATATCATATGAAAGGAAGTTATTGAATATAAAGGATATCTAATGCTAGATACATTGAAAATGAAGAAAAATATTTATGATTTTGTGTTTGTGAATATAATATACATATTTATCCTATTTGAGAAGGAATGTGTTCTGGAGATGGAACTATTAATAATTAGAGGTATAAATTTTAGATTTACTCGAGATAATTTAGCTTATTTTCCTTAGATGTGTTTCATATATTATACAATAAGTTACCATAATGTGTTTGACATTTTTAGAGCGATGAAGAAATACATTGGTTATCTAGTAATAAAAATATAGTTTATATGTTATCTTACTTGAATCTAGAACACATTAATTCTTACAAGTGGGCATATACTATTTCAGTCCCAATGAAAATAAAAATTAAAATAATAAAAATTAAATGTATTTATATTATATATTTTTTTATCGATATTTTTATCATATACATTATAATTTTAATTAGGAGTTCATATAATCCATATATAATGAATAAAAAATTAATATCCTACTATATAAGAAACTTATATCTCATATGGATTTCATGTTAGTGGAAACTAGTATAATTTCCTACCTAGGAAAGATTTCTGTCATTATTAGTTATTTGATAAACAATAAAACTATTAGAAAAATAAATTTTATATATAAACAAACGTAAAAATATTATGTGGAATCAAGTTCCATGAAAGGATTAAAAGTTCATGGATGTCCTTTGAAGAGTGAAAGTTTATTACAGCAGAAATATAAATTTCTTAAATAGATGACCTATGATAATACATAAAATGGTTTTGAGGGTAATGAAACCACTCTATCAAAATTTACTCTTCAAATATTTATTTTTTATCACCATATAGAAATTAATACATGAAATAAGCATTGCAATAATGTTTTCACTCCTCCACTAAAACACAAGAATAAATTTAGGAAAAATAATCCACAAGGTGTTTCTTTAACTCATTATTCCAAATGATCAAATATGTAAATATTTGTTTTTTGAATAGATTTCCTAGTAAATTCCATAGCCTAAGAGAAAATAGTCATCTCATTGATTATAATAGGATAAGGAGTTAACTAAGATCAATTATTACTAATTAATAAAATATTATCATTGAGGAGTACTTTAAGATATGGGATAAGATAACCTATAACATTGAAGATCTCATTAATTATGATCTAGAAAAGATAGAATTGTATATTTATTAAAGTTTACAAATGATGTTTGTATCTAACAATTGAAAATTATTCTAGATTATTTTTAGAACCATTGTAGCAAAAAAAATTCTATGGTCTTGTTTATCGAGGTTCCCACTAAACCCCATAAATTATATTTTCTTGAAAATAAAAAATTATAAATTTCAGAGTGATCAAATAACTCTCCAATAGAAAAATATGTTTCATTTAACAAAAAAATAATATTTTATCAAGAAAAATTCACTAGTGGGACTATGTATGGAAATGATATTACATAATCCTCTATGCCTTCCAATAGATACCTAACCAACCCTTTATAGAACATTCCTTAAGAAACATCCTTTTTAAATAATACAGCTCAGATAATCGGTGGTATAATCTCATATGGATCATAATGTTTTCAAAAAGATGAAGGAAATTATCAAGAATTTATTGAAGAAAGAATGTATTCTCTTATATTAGAACTCTCGATGTAATACTTTGAAACATTTTAATTCATGTTTATTGTGAATTAATTTTCTTCCAAATATTTTCTATATGAATGTTTTACAATAACTATTGGATGTATGTTCTTTAATTTATTTATTGGGTGATTAGTTATTACATAAAAAAATTGCATATGTTATCTCTTTCTAAAATTTTACATTACACACTTTTCCCAATTATTTCTGAAAATAAAAAAGGGGGAGAAGTATTTGAATAAAATTAGATGTTTTTAGAGACTTATAAAGAAATAGTAGTACTTCTAAGATATTTGTTTAAAGGTGGGAATAATATAATGGATAGAAATACTTTTCAAATATTTTTACCAAATTGGGAAACTCAAAATATGAATACTTTCCATCATATCAAAAATGAGATATGATCTTAAGGGGAGTTACGAAGTATATATTCAATGTTATTAAAAGTAAAAAGGGTTGTCAGTATCTCAATTTTATTAATTTCATTTAAATATCATGTTTTTTAATTTCCAAAAAAGGGGGAGATTGTTTTGTTAGAAGTCTTACTTCTTACTTTTCCTTTCCTTTAGATTTGGAAATCACAAAAAAAAACTTATTAAAACTATGTTTACTAAATTTCTATATCTAAAATTTTATATTATGTTTTTAGAAAAAAAAACTTCCATATATAAAGATGTGTCCAATGTATTAATAATATATAAATTTATTATTATTCAATCTTCTCTATTATAATGAAGGTGATTCTGATCAATCATACTAACCATTGTTCTAAAAAGTTTTTCTACTTATGTATAGTCTACCAGGATGAAAAAATTCATCACCATTGTGCTGACACTAGTAATGATACGTTGAACAAACCCATAGTCTGTTTATCAGATTGAAAATCAGTATGGAAGTTCATTAGACTATCTAAAGATTACAATTGGAATATCTAAATTTGTTTCTATTGGACAAGATAAAAAATAGTATTGTAATAGTGCTAGGAAAACAACATCAGAAATTCAGTTATTTATGATCCTTGTAATATTTCAAATGAAATATGTTTAAAGTAATTTCAACTAACTCTAAAATATAACCATTTGTGTATCTTAAATAAATAGGAGTCCATTTAAAGAGTTGGAAAAAGTTACAATTCACAACTCAAGTCTTTTAAATTTTACTTTATGTGAGCGTATCAGTATTAGTCTTTATAATACTTAATATATTTTAATACATGAGGAATCCAGATAAGGATTTTAATTCCTTAGAAGAGAATTTCTTTTGTAATCGCTTGTGAAATCATGGTATTGATCGAGGGATTCCGAAGTAAGGAAGACATAGGTGAATTTGATCCATCGTATCGAGGGAATATATGTATTGAAAGATAGAGATCAATCATAGTATCGAGTTATTCCATGGTATTAGAATAAAAAGCTATCGATCATCATATCGAGGGATTACATGGTATGGAATGACATACCTTACTATAGGTATAAAACTGTAGATACTTTTAGTTTGGGTTTTCTAACTACCTTAACTCTTAAGTTTAAAGATTAATTTATTAAATCATGTAATTCATTATTAATTTTATATGATTTTTATTTCTGGTATTGTTCATGATTTAAATTTATGTTGTCCATGTAATAGAAAGTTAGTTTGTATACTTATCTTCTGAAAAAAATTACTTTATCGATGTGTCTGTGATTCCAATTAAAAGTAATATGACTATTGGATAGTTTTTTATTCTGACTTTGTTACTCTGGTCATCAGATGATATTTGTTTCTGATATTTTTATTAAAAGATGATTTTTCGTTTTTTCTAGTTGAATTTTTTAAACTACAATTCCCCCTACCTTTTTATTCCATTTTAAACTACTTCAATCAGATATTAATTTAGAATTTTAAGAAACAAAATTGTTATTACTAAAGATAGGTTTTTGGTTTGTAAAACCTATTATAGTATTATCACTATGATAAATTATTTTATTATACATTTTATGAAATTTTTCTTTACCAGTGGTAATCATAGATAAAAGTTTATTTAATCATCAAATCACATACTTTATTTTTAAAACTAAATTCTTATCCCCTTGAGAAATATTATTATAAGTAAGTTTTAGAAAATCATTTTTAATGTGTTTTTCCTAAAAATAATTTTCATAATATCTTCAAGAAGATTTTCATTTTCAAAATTATTTGTGTCAATATATTTAGAAATATATACAATTTATTGAGTTAAAGTATAAATTCTTCAATCATCCTTAACAAGTTTTGTTTTTGAATTTTCATGTTTTTTACAAATTTTACAATTTTCTTTTTCAAGTAGTTTTGTAAACCTAGATACTTCTTCTTAACTATGTAAAGTATTATCCTCATTAGTTGAGGAAGATTATTAATCTAAAGATTCATTATTTTCATTTTCATTACTATCAGGGTAATTATCATTAATATGAAAATTGGTAAGGTATTACTTATTTTCTACCTTTTCTATGAGATAATTGTTTACCAATGTAATTTCAGAAAATAAAATATTAATGTTATTTTGTCTGTAACATGCATCATATAAATAACCATATGATAAACTATCTCCTCCAATTTCTTAAAAATTATATAAGGCTTTCGAACTTTACTTGTTCTTTGACTTATAATACTTTTTAGCCTTTCTGTCTGAATTTACTTAATTCTTATCTTTCCATCTATGATTAGTAAAATCATGTATAATGTGCCATGTCTTCTTAAATTCATAGTATATAACTTCTATATATTTATTTTAATTATTTTTATTATGAATTTTCTTGAATCTATACTAAAAAAAATTATTCCCATTATTTTATCCATTATTCTAGCAAGAGTTCTTAAACCATTTCCTATCAATTTGAAAGAACAATAATATGATTGAATAATAAATTTATATTTATTTAATATTACATAACTTCATCAGCTGAAAAAACATTAGTATGAATCATATAAGTAATTTAAAAGGCTGCACCACTAATATTTATTTTTATCTTTTTACTGTGTCTCTTAATTTTACATTCATAATGCATAATATTTAAAATAAGATCATCAATTGTTTGATTTGTAATCTTTCTTGTATCATCCAATGTTTTCCTTTTGGATTCCCATTCACTGTTCATTATTTCCATAATCGTTTAAACCACTATACTATTTGTGTTAGGTCCACTAGGGCGAATACCCTGAGAGGGGGGGTGAATCAGGGTATGACTAATTAAAAAATAAAGCCCGTTCTGATCTTGTTTCGCTGTTAAGAAAAACACTCTTCTCTCTATTTCCTGCTGCACAATATAAACAGAAAGTAAAGCAAGCACAGGACACAACAATTTTACTTGGTTCACCGCTAAGGGCTACGTCCAAGGATCATACACCGACAGGTTTCCGGTCATACCAAGTCCACTAAACTTCACTAGCTGTAGATTACAATGTTCGGGCTAGATCACTTCTATGCCCAGGCTCACTGCCTATTCAAGGTTTAGGGTTAGCTCACTTCTTTCCCAAGGGTCACTCCATGTTTCTCTCTCTCTGGCTCACTGCCGGTGGAGAGGATCACCTTCTTCCTCTTCCTAAGCTCACTGCTCTGTGAAGGGAATCCAATCACAGTTTATAGACCTGTAGGTCTCTTCATTTCCATTAAGGAATGCATATTTCTCTGTATGTAGATGCTCTTTTGAAGTTCAACTTTCACCCGTAGATGAATACCCCTTTTCCACTATCCACTGGGAAAACAACCTTTGGAAAGACCTTCGCAAAGCACCCTACAATGCGAGGCTCCCAATTTCACGAAGCTCAAACAAGCCTTCGCGAAGCTCCTGCCTTTTCGCGAAGCTCACTCGCGAAGCTCCTTCGCGAAGCACTCTCGCGATGCTCAAGCCGTCGCAAAGCAACAACCCTCGCGAAGCTAAGTAAGCCAACGCGGAGCTCGCAGGTTTCGCGGAGCTACAATAGCCGCCGCGAAGCACCTCTTTCGTGAAGCACACTGGCTCCGCGAACCACCTTCGCAAATCGAGAGCAAAGTATTTTCTCTGAAAATTCTCTCTGCTTCGCCCGAAGGGGTCGGCCTCTATTTATAGGCGATTCCACCGACCCTCGAACTTTCCATGCGAAGTCAACGCCACATCATCTCAAATCGCGAAGCTCCAATGTTTTTTTCGGAATTCTGTCCTAATCGCAAAGCTCCACGGCAATCTTCTGTTCGCGGAGCTTGACGTAGTCGTGATGAATCACCGTCAACTTACCTTCGCGGCTCGTTCCTTCGCCGCGAAGCTCCCTCGCGAAGCCCAACATTCCTTCGCACCTTCTCCGCGAAGCTCTCTCGCAAAGCCCTTCTCCGCCGCGATGCGCTTCAGCCTCTGCCGTTCGCGAAGCTTGACGTAACCGCGAAACATCACCGCCTCCATTCTTCTGGTCTTCGCGATTTCCAAACCATGCATCCTATCTTCGCGTAATTCATGCTTTTTCCATATTAAATTATGCTCTTCATGGAAATCCACTTTTCGCGATGCTCACCAAACTCCAAATTTTGGACCCCAAAAATTTGCCAAACACTGGGAAACGGCGCCACCTTGTACTGCTCTTTTGTACCGCCTCCAGATCGTCCTTTTCCTTTGTCATCGTTCTTTGTCAACAATGATTGTCAACAACATCTTGGGAACTCGACAAATATCCATGAAAGCCTGCTTTGTCAACAAACACAATCAACCAAAAATACTGCAATGTTACCTTGAGGGATTTTTTCCCAACAATTTGAATGATACTTTTCTCCAAGAGAATGTAGAATATTGAAAACAGTCATAAATCTTTGATTCATTTTTTATATTGATTCTATATGTAAAAAATAAAAATCTTGATAATCTTCTCTCATCACTTCTCTTCTAATTTCCACAAATGTAGAAGTTTTAAAGTGAGTGACGTATAACATTTTCCGTATAATATTATAATCTTGACACAAATGAATTTAATGGTATATATTCCTACTCATCAAAAATAATAGAGTATTCCTTACTATAAAATTCAATTTATATTTTTGTGTCTCATTATGAGTTAACATAATAATGATATTTTAGGTATCTTGTAATATTCAATAAGAATGTTAAAATTATAATTACTAGTATTGATAAAAAAAGTGTTTGCATCTTATCTCTCAATTATTTATTATCATTACCATAAAAAATAATAGGTTGATTGGGATTGAGTTTTTCTAAATTGCCAACATTAATATATGTAAACATGCAAATAATATAAAATATTTTTCTAAAAACATCTTCGTTTAAAATATTTATAAACAGTTAGTTTATAAAGAACAAAATAAAAATTGGCAATAATAAATGAAGTAAAAAAATAGAAAGTAAAAATAGTAGAACCTGTTCTGATATTGATTGTTGGATAAAAGGAGTTTAAAATGTCACACAATAGGGGGTATGAATTGTAGTTTAAAAAATTAAAATAAAACAAAACATAAACACTTTTTGAATATAAACATCATCCAAAAAGAATGTCTAATGATATGAGTAAAAAAATAGAAACATAAAATGTCTGGTTATAATAGTACTTCTAATATCTATTAAAAACACACCAATAAATTAATATGTTTAGACAGATAATTATACAAACTAGTTACCTATTACATTAACAATGGTAATTTAATTCTTTGACAATATAAGAAATAAAAATATTATTAAAGTAAGAATAACTTAGAAAATTTAATAAAAGAAATTACTCTTTAGCATTAAGAGTTAAGACAACTTGAAAATAGTTAATAAACATATCCATAAATTTATACCAACTATAAGGCTTTTATTATGTCACAAGGAAATCACACAATAAGAAGAGTGGTTTTTATGTCTTGTAATCCCATATAAGCCCTCAATATGATGATTATACTCTTTATTCCTAGCCTCAGAATACCTCGATCTGATGGATCCAATCAACCTCTATCTTCCTACTTCCATGAATCCTTTGATTAATACCATGATCGGGAAAGTAATTACAAAAGAAAATTTTATTTCTGGGGAATTAAAATCCTTACATGCATTCTATAAATATTTAACTCTCTAAATTATTACAAAGACAAAGAATGATAATTTCACACATGGTAATATTTAGATTATTTGAGTTGTGAATTGTAACATTTTCCATCTATTCAACTGACCTTATATTTATAGGAGGAAATCCAACGATCATATTTTATAGTTAGCTATAATGAACTTTAACATATTTCTCTTAATAGATCATAATGATCTAGATTAACTAAATATTTATCACAATTTTGTTTGGCGCAATTATAGATATTTTTTGTATTATATTGAATAGAAACAAATCCATATATTCTGATTATAAATATTAGACAGCCTGAGTTAATTACGTATGGATTATAAATCCAATAAAATGACTGAGGTTCAGTATGATGTATTAGTACCAATGCCAATCCTATAGCCCTGATATTTTTTAGTTTGATATACAAGACATAATTCTAACCACTATTCAAAAAAATGGCCAGTAAGATTGATTAGATTCAACTTCAATCTGATGGATTTGATTGAATAATATAAAAGGTTGTGTTTTTATTACATTAGTACATTTATATGGTTAGTAAAAATTAATTTATTCTAAAAAAATACTAAAACAATTTGGATATAAAAAGTTAGAAAATGTAGTTTTAAAAAGGTGTTTGTGATTTTCAAAACTAAAGGAATTGAAATGTATGGAGTAATAATTCTGACTCAACACAATATCTAGAAATAATTTTGGGAAAGATTCCCCTAAAATATACATAGTTATTAAATAAATATTGTAGATCCTTAATAGTAGTCCCCAGACATTTATCATACTAATATTATAACCTCTAACTCTTATAAATATTCACCCAAAAACTACACCAACTCTTAGACCTGCTTTTTCTTCAACCCAACCTTCACCAAAAAACATTTCTTATACTGAAAATACTAATAATCTCATATTTCAAATTTCTAAATAATACTAAAATATTAAGGATGATTGTATATTTTCAATATACCAAAATGAAGTAGTAAAAACCTTGAATACATTCCAAACCCAAGTCCAAACCCAACTGAACTTACCCTTTATTAATGTTGTTGATATCAATTTTGACTCCCTTCATTCCATATTGGATTCTTCATCCTAGTATACTAACCCTCACCACATATTATTATACCTTATTTGATTTTCTCATTGCCTCTAACTATAATATCTGAGACGTGGTTCAATGCTAGTGAAAAAAGTGATAGTCATCTGGAGCAACTGTTTAAAAAACATAAAGGATAAAGTATTAAAAAAAGAAAAATATATATCAATTGTTCGATACTGAAAATTGAATTTCTATTTCATAACAAGGATAGTTAAACTTATTTACAATCCTTAAAAATAAAAGGTAATATTTATAATATAATTAATATATTTTTTAGACAATAAACTAATTCATCATAATTTATTCATTATATAATTATGTATCATCTTTCTTACTTTTTTATAATCACAATGGAGGAGAAATAAAAAAACCAATAAAGATGGATAAATAAACTAAGGATAACTTAACTAAAAATAGATAAAAATTTAAAAAAGGTAAATATTAATAATGTGGGGATTTAAAAATTTTCCTGGTATCTGACCCAATATTTATATTATCATTATATTTGAAGACATATCTTATTTAAAAAAATCTAATCTATTATATCATTTTTATTTGTTAATATGTTACTAGTAACTCTAAATTTACTCTTAATTACTCAGTTATATTATATATATTGATTTTATATTCTATCATGAACCAACAAGAGAGTAAAGACGGATAAATATCTAAAAATGGGGAGTGGAGATCAACCAAATAGGAGCCACATATCACTATAACAAGAGGTATAGATTAAGGTGAATGTTAGTGTATCTCAAAAAATAAAATATTTAATTATTTTTTTTCCCAGATAAATGATTCAACTAATTCAATGGTCAATATTTTTAATTTTATTTATGATTCAGGTTTTAACTTCATTTTATTCATCTATAAATATAACAACTGGACCACACTAAGATCTATGAATTTTGGGTATTCTCTTTCTATATTATATAATATATTATTACATAATTATATAAAAAACCATAATAGATTTATACTATATAGTGTGGTGGTCACATATGTAATGGAAATAAAACATTTCTATCAACCGCTATTATCATTAGTCTTTCACTATACCAAATTCATCCCATTCCAATAATGTAACATGTCAAATTTCAATTCTCTATCTTATCTCTCCACCAATAAAACACCTATATTGTTTCATCCCCTTTTTATCATGAATCCCATGTGTGTGTCATGTTTCATGTGCCACTTCGCATCTTTATCAAAAAACAAATCAATCATAAATATCTTTTATTTCTTGTACCTTAATTGGGAATCCATTAAAAACCACCTTTAATGACTAGTGACAGTGATCAACTTTCCCTAGATTGACACTATGCTAACTAGATCACTATTTAGTTTCTTCCTCATTACTCGAATCAACTTTGAGCTACTCAAATCACTATCAAGATACATTCTAATTTCATGAATCGCCTTTGGGCCATCAAGATCACCATTTGGATTCTTCGTCACTGATGAGATTATTGTTGGCTTACCCAGATCATCATCAAGATTATTCATTAATGCTCGAATCCCATTCAAGCTTCCTGGATCACCATTGGGATTATATATTATTGCTTTAATCAATATTAGGCCACTTCAATCACTTTGAAATTTTGTTTTTCTAAGTCATATGTCTTATCACCCATCCCTTTAGGTCCATAATATGGGTTTCATATCACTGAGTGTTTTGAGGATGAAAGACAGAAACCATATCAATTGTCCATTTGGTTTTTCAAGATGAACAATATATTCCTGAAGCATTTTGGGTCCACAAAATAATGATCAATTTCACATGGCCTTTAAAGTCTAGAAATTGTGCACCATTTAATCCTAATAATTTGTGGTTATTATTCTATTTACCTTTCATAAAAGATATTAAAGAAGTTTTCATCATTAACTAGGGGCTACATATTCTTTATCAACATGGGATTTCATCAATTCATCTATTATTTCAACTTCATATTAACCATTTTTATTATGAGGGTTAGCTCATGGAAAAGGGGATATATGAAACAAGCATGGGATATCGAAATTTCTTCTTATTATTATTTTTAATTATTTTTGTTCTCTTATCATGTATCCATGAGAGCTAAACTAGGATTATGGTGGTGCGTTCGAATATTTATTAAATTTAGAAATTTATAAATGGGTTTGACCAGATTTATTATTTGACTAAGTCAATGGTCAATAGTGTGATATGTATTATGATTTAGTTTCTAAATTTATTTTTTATCTATAAATATTAAAATCATACCTCACACAACTGAATGTATTCTAGGTATTTTCCTTTTATAGTTAAGATATTCCACCACTTTTATGGAATAAACTCACCCCACTACACCAGGATTCATTATATTGATTACTTATTCCATTATATCGTTTCCATTGACTTCTTCCCTGATGCCCATACCATCCCAAATAATTATAAACTTTAGTGACCAAAACTTAAAAACCGAAACTCTTATAAACTATGTGATAAATTCCAAAGGATTTCATGGAGGCAGGGTATCGGAGTGGCCTCTACAGAATCTCGACGAATAACCACATGATGGGGACCTATTTCAATAGAGTTATGATTCCAACTAATAGTGATGTATGTTTCATGGTTTTTCCAAATTATGTATATTGATTCCATATATCCTAAACAAGAAAAGCATTGACCAGTGGCTAGATCTGTGTGGCTTCTAAGAGTGTTATTATTTCAATAGAAAATACAAGGGGGTGTAAATATTGAGTGGGTAAGTGGAAAATTCCATTATAGATAATTAGTTTATTTTTTAATTATGATTCATCATCTAGTATGTTTCTCAAATTAAATCTTGGTATTTTTTTGTTTTTTTTCATGTTTCAAGAATTATTTTCTTCCTATATAAAAAATATTTAAAAATAAAAAATTCTCTCATTATTTCTTATTTTAATATTCCAATTATTATACTCTCATTATATGCTTGAATTTTTTACTCTAATACTTTCATGATATTTATTTCTAATACTAAATATTTATTAGGATATTTATATGATATATATTATTAGAAAATATTAATTATGTTTTCATTATTTTATAACTTATCATTTCTTGTTATCTTAAAAACTGAGGAGTTATTGTTGAGTTATTAGCCTAAATTCTTTGTTATAGTAAATTATTAAAATTATCAACTATCACAAATAAGAAACTCAAGATATATTTAATTAATAAATAAAATTTAAGAAAAATATATCAAATCATGAACTTTCCAAAAAATATGAATAAAATTGACAGTTTTTAGTAGGTTAACTAGAAAAATCAAAAACACTCCACCATAACATCAATTAGAGTTATATTTATCAATATCTAGAATATCAATTTTTTAATATTTAAACATAAATATTTAATGTTGAAATATATTATTTTGAAACTTTTATAAATATTTAACAATATATTAAAGTTCACTTTTTAAATTTTATCTCCATAAATCTTTTTAATATTTTCATAATATTACAGAAGCTCCAACATATGTATTTAAACTAGATAAATTCAAATATTTTATATAACCCCTTAAAACTCCCTATATGTTCCAATAAAATTGGAATAATTTAATACACTTGACTTTTGGAATTCATATGTAATTTTCAATGATAAAAAATATCTATTGGTAAAATTATCAAGTTTAAAAAAAGGTCCATTAATAGAAAACCCAAAAAAAACTATGTCTATAATAGAGTAAGTGATCATTTGAGATTAAATCATTCTATTTTTGATAATTTTCCCTTTATTTTATCAAAAATGAAGTTTATTTATTTGGTCATTATTTATTACTCTGTATTCATTATTTTTGTCCTTATATTTATATTTTTAAGATTACAAAAAATATTCAAAAAGACCATCTCCAGAAATGAATATATTGAAGTTTATCTATACATTTTTTTGAATAAATAAATTTTAGTGATATGAACTTAATTTTCTTAATTTTTTTAATAAAAGTTGAATGAAATTTCTACTCATTGATGAGAATATTCATACTCAAGATAGGATCTGGTATTTTTATTGTGATTATATAATAAAGCTATTCTATGATAGAAATTTTTTTATCTAATTAATTTAACAAATTTTATAGAGGATTGTAGATTTTTTATCTAGAATATCTTTAACAAATATTTTACCTATTATATTTTTATTAAAGCTATTCTTTAATTTTTTTGATTTCCACTATATATTTTTTAAGTGCAGTGTTAACCATTTTAAAAATTTGTTATAGTTAATTTTCAATTATTTTCTCAATTGGTTTTTTAAATACTTTATTTTATATTTTAAAAAATATTTATTATCGATACTCACTATTTTAACTTCAAGTTGTCTTTCTAGTATATATTTTTATACATTGATTAATTTTTATACTTCTTATACATTAAATTTACCACCTCTTGAAATATATAATATGAAACCATAAATATAATCTTTATAATAAATGTTTTATCTTATTTTTACTACCATAAATAAAATTATTTAAGTTGAAATATGTAGATTATTTGTGTTTGTTTAACGTATTTTTATAAATTAAAATTTTATTAGACTAGAAACATAATATTCATGTATATATTTACTACCATCATCCATCATATATAATTATCTCATATAATTATTATAATTTGTTTTTACTTCTTTTGAATGTTGAACGATCATTAAGTTGGGGAATACTAGTTAGGGATATATATATATTATAGAAGTATATTTTCATAATTTCATTGATTGGTATTTTTTCTAGAAATATATATTAAATGAAATGGAGTCGTCCTCATTTTTATCTTATTATGTTATCATATATTTTTATTATTTAATCTAATAATATAATTTTCCTTAAAATACTTCATTTGTATTTGAAACTATATGATGGATAAAATTCTAGTTAATTCAATCGTACAATAGTCATACAATTATTAACATTATGTATTTGTAATTATTGTTAAATGAATAAATATAACTCTTTATCAAATTACATGGTCTATATTATGTGAATATTTGGTGACTAATTATTTCTTAAAAGAATTCAACAATTTATATTATTAGACTATAAAATAAGTTTTCCTTTAGTTAGTCTTAGGATAAACCACTTATAAACTAAGGAATCATAGGAAGTCAAAACATTCTTACATAATACTATTTGGATGAAAAGTATTAATTTTTAATTATAAATATAATCTTGTTAAATTTGTTTCAAAGGATGTTGAGGAGATTTTTCTAGGTTATTCTGTCTCTAGTAAGGATTATCATGTTTTAAAAAAATGAACATTCATTGTTAATGAAATGGTAAATGTAAACATTAATGAATGTGATCCTTATAAGAAACCCAAACATCTAGAATCTAATTATTAAAAAAATAATACCTATTATATTTTATTACCACAAGTTATATCATATCCATCATAAATTGACATTTTTGAATGTAGGATAAAAACTCGACTATTGAAATTCAGTTCAAGAGAAAATAATTGTTAGATATAAGAAGGTCAAGATTCCCTTTTACCTAGGAATTAATCAATCGTAATGAATCAACCCCTTGAGAATATCATTAATGATGTGATTCAAATAGGTGAAAAATGTTCTTATGAAATGAATATGGTAATCCTATAATATTATAATAAATTTAGCCTAAAACTACTCATGAATCTCTAGGTTAGAAAATTTGGATAATATTTATGCAGTAATAGCTCAATCAATTTAAAAAAACAAAATTGTAACCCTAGTTGAGCATCCTATGGATCATTTAATTATTGGTCTAAAATGGGCCCTCTGAAATAAATGTGATGACAAAGAATTTATTGTTAAGAATAATGAAACACTAGTAGTTATGGGTTATATCCATGAAGAAAGTATAGATTATTAAGAGGATTGTTCTATGGTATCTATAATTTTATCATTTCTTATACTAAAATATTTTTCATCTCACCTTAACTTTAATCTATTTTCAAATGGATGTAAATAGTTTTTTCCTTAAAGGTTATGTTTAGGAGGTTTATTATATAGAAAACCCCATGGTTTGATGATATTAATTTTTTGAAAAAAGTATTTATAATTTCCAAGGATATCTAATGAATTAAACATTCCCCTGGACCCTAGTATGATTGATAGTCTATATATCAGCTGCCAATTTTTTTTAAATGTTATGGAAGATCCATGAATTATTATCAAAAAAATTAGGAAAACATCATTATACAAACTCATATCAATGAAATTATCATTAGATTAGATTATAAAACTCTCACTGAAATTTTTTGGAAATTGTGGGATCTACATTTGGGGTATAAGACCCTTTATCAAAATATTGTCTATTTGGGTTTTCTCCCTCACAGTTTTGTTCTTTAGTAGGGATAATTTCCCATTAGGATGGCTCACTACTCATCCCCTTTTCATAATTTATTGTGAGGGGGTGGGGGATAGATGGGCTTATATACCATTCCAAAAACACCTCTTGTCTCCAATGTGGATCAGGGAACTTAGTGTCATGATGTGACCCACATACGTCACTCCATGACACTCATACAACTAAAAACTATGACTTGTAGAGAATGAACTATCATTTATTTGGGACCCAAAAAATCTTTACCTACGTTATATCACAAAAAAATTATAGTATTCCCACCTCCTCTGATACCATTTGTAGTATGTATATTGTGGATACAATACCCTCTATCACAACATTGTCTACTTTTGGTCACTCCCTCAGGGTTTTGTTCTTCACTATGGACTACTACCTAGTAGGGTGACTCACTACCCATGCCCCTCTGAAAAGTAATTTTGATGGGGAGGGGATTTCTATGGATTTTATACCATTCTGAATACTGCTAAAATCTAGGATGTGGGTTAGGGGTATTGGTTTGATGGTGTGACACCCATATGTCACATCTTGACACCCCTGTAGCCAGTAATCATGATCCATAGGGCATAAACTGTCATTCATTTAGGACTCCAATGGAAAAAATGTATAGTTAATTCAATATGAGCATTATGGGTCAACATAATTTCTTTTTTAGATTCTAAATAACATAGATACATGAAGTAACAATATTATCTCAATGTTAGTACATAATATATCTACATAAAGTTTTTTGTTTTGAAAATGTTGTAAGTATTAGAACTTTAGTAGGCACCTCTAGTAATCAATACCTTAATGAATTTGGGAAACTATTAGATCAAAAAAAGTATAGAGGCCTGATCAGAATCTTAATTTACATGAAATCCAATCAAAAATACATTATATAATTTGTATTCTTATGTGTGAGGTTCTATTAAAATCTCAAGGAATACAATCTTAATATTGATATGAAGATCTTATGTTAATATAAAGGAAAATCAGAACATGAAATTTTTTTATTCCCCAGTAACTGAGTAGACATTAAGTAGTTATTATGATGATGAAATAAGTAGTTGTAAAATTGATCAGAATGGAACATTCAAAACATGTCATTTTCTTGGATATTCGTTAGTTTCATAGTAGGGTAAGAAAAACACTCGGTTTCATTTTATATTAATAAAGATGGATATATCATATCTAGAAGTTGTTGCGCTCATTTTTTAAGATTCAGAACACAATCAAAAAAATTAATTTTAATTCCATTCAATTTCCAAATATTTTCTATAGAACAAGCCCTAGTTATTTTTCATTAAACCCAACACATCACTCATAAGACAAAAAAACATATACATAATACTTCACTTCCTCTTTGACACACAAAAAAGGGTATATTATTTTAATTTTATAAAAAATAAAAATAAAT
Source organism: Viscum album (assembly GCA_963277665.1). Taxonomy (NCBI): domain Eukaryota; kingdom Viridiplantae; phylum Streptophyta; class Magnoliopsida; order Santalales; family Viscaceae; genus Viscum; species Viscum album. Next base: position 1,205,152,120 of record OY728159.1, on the reverse strand, counting down.
ACACAAATATTTTTACTAAACTATTAAATTATAATAAATTTACATATTTTTAAACAAAAGATAACAATGATCATCGCAAAGGAATCATAGTTTTTTCTTCTCACTTCACTATCTCTTCACATTAAAAAAATCTTGAGAAAGGGGTAGAATATTCATATTTTATAATTATGCTAATTTAGTATAAAGGTAAATTACACTACCTGAAAGATCATGGAATGGAATATACCAAAAAAAAATATGTACTTATAATACAACTATGCCTAATGAATGTCACTTGTATATTTGATTTTAATAGTAAATAACTTCTGTTAAGTATCATTTATGTCATGCTTTATTCTAATGAGAATATATTTTTCATGGAAATTTTACAAATAAATTTATATTGTATTATTCAAGTGCTAATGCCTTCATATTGTTTTATGTTTTTCACCCAAATTCCCTAATATACTAGATTTTTCTTTATTTGTTGAAACATTTACTCTTGTATTGTAAGATTTATTTCTTTTGTGAAAGATTATATATGTTTTATTAACCCACAAGAAATGGAGAATTGTTTTTTTTTATTTTCTTAGGGGGATATTCATTATTTCTATGGAAGAAAAGATAAATCATTTTGAACATTCTATGAAAAAGTATTTTTTAGAATAATATCATTCATAAGAATAAAAATATAACTACTAAAAGGTTTACTCCTTGTACTCTTATCATCTATTCATCATTATCATTAATTCACTTTTTTCTTGTGAATTAATTTAATATCTTAAGAGGGAATAAATATTTTGTAAGTTATAGGAATTTTTTATCACATTTATAATATTTTTTCTTAACTACAGTAAATATTCTTAATTCATTCTCAATGACTCTTATTTTTTTGGATTTTTTTACCATCACAATGGATAATGTACAATAATAATTGGATTGTGGTTTCTTTTTTCTTATTTTTTTCCTTTCTTAAGGGGAATAAATATTTTAAGGAAGATATATTGGAGATTTTATATAGTTCTATTATTACTAACCCTAAGTGTATTAAATGATAAATTTTAATTTTCTCAGATTTTATATCATGGGAGAGATTCAAAGAATAGTGTAGGATGATTTCATTTTAATAATTTGGTTAAACAAACATTTAATTTAGTTTTCATTTATAATTTATTATTTTCAAAATGGGGGAAATTATTGAGTTAGTCATATTCTTTCTTATCCTCAGTTTTGATGAATCACAATACACTTCTTTGTGGTTAAGATTTAACATAGAGTTGGATGGTTTAGTTTCTTTATGTAAAGACGTACATCATAGTCATATGTTCTCATGAACTGGTCTGAATGATATATCCTATAGAATATAGAGAATCTTCAAAATGTAATACATACAAGAATTTTTTTATATTATTTAATGACTTACTCAGACGATGAAGCTATATCTATTAGTGGATGGGGAATATTCTGATGTTATTTTAACCATTCCTAAAATCTCAAAATGTGACCATTGGGTCTTATTATAATAAAGGATAAAAATTGTAGTGAGTAATTTTAGAAATGGATGAATCAGTTACACTTTGGGGATATTACTTAAAATTATTTTGGGGTTTTCATCATCTCAAATATTTAATCACTTCTGATTGTAATTTTTCTTTTAATGAGGTCTTTGCTCAAGAAACCATTTTATGATGTATCTTTATAAATACCTTATCTTCCATTATAATTATTCACATTTTTATAATGCATGATAAATGTGGTTAAAAGGATTAAGCTAAAAATTTTGTTAAGTTTATAATCAATGAATTCCAACGGAAAGAAATTGTTTCTGGTAGTGATATTGAAGAGGTCCATAGGGCTAGATCAACCTATGTCATATGTTTTTGTCAAATAAGTTCCATTTTTGGAAATTAGTAAATTATGAAAGGTTTATATAAAAAACATTCATGAGGTTATTTTAAAACTTGTTTTAGTATTCTGAACAACCTTCTTCTTTGGTGTAAAAGTGAGTACTTTTCTTATTAGAAGTGTTTTCGTAATAATTATACTTTTTGGAGTATAATGATTTTTATTTTTCACTCCGATAATTTCTTTAAATAATTTTTTATTTTCAACTATTTTAAAATAGTTATTGGATATTATTTATTTTTGGATAGGTTTATTTTAAAATTCATAATAAATTATTTCTTGGGTAATTTAATTATTTATCTTTGGTCATTTTCTTCGACTACATTTAGTTTTTTAACTATAATTTGAGCAGAAATCATAAATTCTGGTCAAATAATTACTAAAGTGGTAAAAAAAATTAAAAAATATATATTTAATATAATTTCCCGCCCCCTTATAGTTCCATATCACTCATCATCTATGAAAACATTTTTTATACATGAGACATATTTTTAAATACATAAAACATGAAAGAAATTTTTTATGTTTTATGATTTTGAGATTTTTTTATAAACATAGATCATGGGATATTGAAAGTATAAATATATTTAAAACATGCATATTTGTTATTAAATAGTAATAATTTTACATATATTGTAAGAACATTTCATTTTAGTGAGTTAATATTTATTATTTTGTATAAATAAAATATTAAATAATATTTTTATGTGATATGTTTTTTGATCTTTATAAACACAAACCATGTGTTAAAAAAATAATAAATATATTTAAAATAAATAGAAAATTAAATATTATTTAATATATGATATAAAAAAATATTTTTATGCCTAATACACATGTTGCTGAAGCTTATATTGATTTTAAACATGTAATATATCATTATATTATATGAATTTTTAATGGAAACAAAAACTATATCTTTAATTAATATTTTGAATTTTTAAATAGAGAATATGTTTTGAATTTAGAATGTATTAAGAATAAAACTCTAATATATTTCTTTTTTTATCGATTATAAAAATAGGAATTTTGTTCTCAATGAAAAAATATTTAATATTAGATGTATCTTTTCTTAGAATTCTTTTCTTGTTCAGTATCGTTAGGTTCATTAGTACTCGTTTAAATTAAATGGAAGTGCTTTAGTGGCTCAATTGATCCCAACAAGGGTTTTTAAGGGAATTATTAATTCTTTATTAAAATGATAAAATATAAAACTCTTCTCAAATATTGTGTCATATTCAGAAACATTTTACATCATTGAGTCTAGACTGGGGAGTTTACCCTAGCATAATAAAATCAAAATTTTTATAAGATGTTATACTACGGAGTAGATGTAGTGAGCTTTTAATGAATTATTAAATTTCATCTAACTCAAACCTTGACCATATATAATAATATTTTTTGTTAATGGGAGTGTAATATATGTTTTTGAGGAGTTACATGGCCTTGTAAGAGTATATCATAAGAATACTTGATGGAGAATCAAGCAAGGTTATCAAAAAAAGGTATAGTTCTCTGATCTATGCATTAATTTTTTTGAGTGAAACTCTATATTATTGTTTAATTATTAAACCATTTAATAATAGAATGAAATTTTAGTATGATTTTCACATTTACATATTGAATCCACTTCCTTTAGATTCATCAAAATCTGAAGAAAATTTTTCAAGGTAACCTATCGAGAATTTCTATTGGCCTTTTTTAAAATTTATAAAAAAACTTTTCATCCTATTGAATCATTTATCCAACCATTCATGTTTTGAAACCATTCAACAAGATAAATCAAAACCCATTATAATTAAATTAATATAATTTATTAACTATGAGAACTCCTAGAGATAATCTAACACCTTTTTCATATTCTCTCTATTATTTGAGGTACTTATATTTTGATCCACAAATAAAAAAGCATAGATTTAGAATCATCATGTTACAATAGACTAGACTCATAATTTTGGTCTTAATAAAATAAATTAAATGGAATTAAAACCACCATGTGTGATAGAGGATGGTGGTTTGTGAAAAGGGGAATGGAGGCAGAATGAGGGTTATCTGATTTGAGATTGGATTGTGAATATTTATATATGACAGGACTAAAAGGATAGGGATTTAGAGGAAATTTGGAACAATCACTAAAATTAATTCACTAATTTGATTGTTTGATTAGATGAAATCAAGTGTGAAATATCTACTATTTTGTGGGATAATTAGTGTGTGATGCAAGAAGATCAAAACTTTCTAATCATTATAATTAGATAGCTTCGAGTGAAGTGGGAGTCATGAAGTTAGTGAGAAATGCGGTCTATCAATGATAATTTTATCCAATAATTAAATTATTGATGAGGTATATATAATCACTTCTGGGGCCATTTGATAATGTGGGAGTTCAGATTGGATGTGTTTGGAGAAATTGAGCCAATAAAGACCACATGTTGTTGTTCCATGTGGCACCCCGTGAATTAAGAAATTTATTTGAGGAATTATGGCGCATTTTTATCTCTCTTTCCAGTATAAAAAATTGTGTTTGAAACCTCCCAATGGAACCACATTTGGGTCATTTCGAGATCATATGCTGGGCTATTTTTGGTTCTGATGATTAAAGAATTTGAAAATTATTATTAATAATATAATAATAATTGTAAATTTTTTAAACAAAGATTTTGTGTGATTTATTACTACCAGTCACTAGAAATGAGGTTTCTAAGTATAATAAACCCATTAAAGTGTTAATTTTTAGGCCAATTTTTATGATTGGCTAATTAATCATGAAAAATACTATTTTAATTTGATAATAATAATTGTTTGGAAACATTTAAGGAACATAAATAGAAAACATGAATTATTCCTTTGGGTGAGTTACTTTACAATGGGATGTGGTATTTATTCTTTGTTTGTGACCAAATAGTTTTGAAATGTGAATCATAAAAAATGAAATAAAATCACTAACTTTATAATCATTTCCCCTAAAATCTGTTGGAAACAGCTATATAAATTTTGAATTCATTAGAAAATACTTAATTTTTTATGATGATAATATGTGATCGAAATAGATGAAAATAAATCAATGAATTTAAAAAAAAAGAATCATGTATATTAATGAAAAATAAACAATATTATCATATTTTCAAATAAGTATGGGTGATTTATGAAAAATAACTAAAATTTAATGTCATGCTTCCAGTAATTGGTGAATTCATGGAAATGTGGTCATGAAATATCACATTTTAGTTGATTAGATGATATAAATGTGATAATCTATATCAAGTAAATGTATCTATTATAACAAAAAAAATGGATAATGGATTTAAATTATAATGGATAGATACAATAATTATTCACTAAGGGTGATAAAGTGTTGGTATATCATTTTTAATAAATTATTTCCCATAATGATTAAATATATTCAAGAAAGTGACTTGTAATCCCAATGAATTATATTTTTCATGATAAGAGATTGAGGAATGGTGTCATGGAATTTAAAGTATAAAGTTGTGTAATCACTATTATAATGATTAAAATAGATTGGATTTGATTGGGTTTCATGGTAAAAATACCCTAATTTTCTTTTGATAGCATGAACATGACTTTTAAAAAGGAATGTAATATCTTTAATTCTGAGATATGGATGGTGAGATAATTCAAGAAGAACATTTTTATATTATTGAATTTACATAACAGGGCCCACCGAGAGCCCATGTAAGTTGGTAGTATGTCTAGTGTGACACCCCAATAATGCTCTAATAGGACATGGGATGGATTTAAGCACCAAGAATCTATATCTCTCATATAGAAGGCCTTATCCAATTAAACTTTCAAAAACACATGTCATTCATCAATATAAATATGAAGGAATTAACCATGTAAAATTCCAAAAATAATGTAAATTCATGAGAAAAATTCTAAACATCATATCTGTATAATAATGCAATACTAATAATAAAGTGGGAAAATGTAAGACATAACATATAGTAAGAAATAAAACATAAGAAAAATATAAATTTTCACCACATCAAACCATCCAAAAATACAGACATCAATTTTCCCCACCTAAAACCCCTAAGCTCTGGTACCTCCATCACCACATCCACCATAATCACCTATGAAATGTGAATTTTTTGTATATACACAACATGTGTGGTAATGAGGCCCATGAATGGGTGAGTATAATAACACTCAATAGGAAGGAATGAAAATATAAAGGATGAAAGAAACAAAAAAATATACTCTTTATATATAAACTCCAATATTTTTTATAAGAGTAACATAACTAAAGATAGGGAAAATCTTGATCATTGATCAACCCTAATAAATTATAATCCCTAATAGAAAACTTGGAATATTTCCTTTAGAATCATTTCATATCGACATCTATCTATCTTTATTTATAAATAATCCTTATATAATCATGGTGTGGGGTCCAAACCTCACTATGGTGTTCATTTCGTCGAGGGGGAACCAACCCCTTTGGATGACCTACACTTCATAATGTGTAACTTTCATTAACATGGGGTTACTTCATCTATATATTATTGACCTAGACCCTATAAATAAAGTGGGATGCTTAGTCCAATAAATATAGAGATTATCTGATCCCTAGAGATTGTTTTTCACCGTGGTGAGAAACTGAAATAATGTCCACTCTTTCCATGTTACCAAATCCCCATTATTTCATACACATAGATTAGGAACTCTACCTATCCAAAACACCTCTGAATGGATCTATGATGTTGGTGAGAAACACACCAATTCACTCTACATAGAAAAATTATCATAAAAAACTACTCATATATCAAATTATGAATTCTAATAAAGATAGAATAAAAATAACTCAAATTAAATAGGAAACAGAGTGTAACCTTGGATACACTGTGTGTGAAGGTTTTATAGCTCCAAGTTCATGTGATATTAAACTAATTGGTGTTTCCAAATAGGAAAATATTGTGTAACATATTATGAAAACTCAATATTTATTATCAAGGGTATATGTTTCATGTTCCCCAAGTATATGGCGTGCACGTATTCAACATGATGGGTTGGATAGTTTAGGATACTTTGTGTGTATTTCAAATTTCATCATGTTTCGTCACAGTTATAAACGAAATGTCAGCTAAAACACAAATTATATGGGGCTATCACTTTGACATTTCATGTAGTCATGTACATGTTGAGTTACATAGTCTCTAGATATATGTCACATAACATCTATGTCCCAAATACCAGGTATGTAGAGACCCATATCTTCACATACAGAGACATTAAATTACTTTAATACATAACAAAAACAAACACACAAGGACCGTAATAGTTTAGTTTCTTTGGAAACTCGGAAAAATAATCTTCTAATATTGGTGAAAGATCTTCAACATCTCCCATAAATATCTTCCCTTTTTTCTTACCTAAAACCTTTCTTTATATCCTAGGGAAAATAAAACATATAAAGGGTGAGCTCAAATACTCAGTAATGGTAATCATGAAGAAAATAAAACAAACCATATACATTTGAACTTTAAAACATGAACATAAAGTTTAAACATAAAAATATTGAGTTATGAAATAAATCTTGGTAGTACGTAAGGCATAGATCATAAAGGAACATAAATCATGATAAAATAACATGGTAATAAAACATTTAATTGTGGAAAACCATTAAGCATGTGATATTATTTCCATAGTAGTCAAGGCATTGCTTCCAAGACTATCTTAGTGGACAAAGTCCATTTCTGAATCGAGTTCTCTCCTCATTCCAGTCATGTATCAGTGAACCGTATTAAATCATTCTTTTGTGTGCCACAAAATAAACATACATCATTCATAATAACCCAATAAATAAAATGGGTTTCATAAAAATCATCCCATCATAACATAATCCATATAAAAGAAATGGAAATCATTTCATAATAATAAAAATCAAACCATTTAAATAATAGATAAATTATACTGGAAACATAATCATAATAAATAATTTCATCTTAGATGGAAAATAGTTTTGATAAAACACTTGAAATGAATTCTTTAAGAAAAATATACTTTCTTCTTCAAAATCATTTTCATTTTTCAAAATTCATTGGAATTTTAAAAGAAAAAGATTTTTTTGAGAATAACCATGAAAAATTTTAGAAGAAGCTTCATGAAAATTAGGCGTTATTAAACCGTAAAAATCCGTTCATGCCGTATAAGTTAAAAAAACATTCTCCTCGTACTTTTCACAGAAAATTCAAAAAGAACCTCATATGGTAAACAAAAGAAAGATTCCTTCCATAACACAAGGTAAAAGTAAAAACGGGGTAAACAATACTTTAACCATACATGGAAGAATATTAAACACTTTATGAAAACATTTTTATGGACATGGAAGAAAAATATAACCCAAGTAAATACTTACGTATAAGAAATCTCGGATAAAAATGAGATTGAAAAATTATCCCTTACCTTAGGTCTGATATGCTTCGTAAATATTTGAAACTCTTGTATAGTGAGTTTAAACATATTATTAACTTGTAAAAAACATAATAATATCTATGATATCATCTATGATTCGCTTATGACATTATATTACCCGTTCTTTTGTCAATTCCATGTTAAAGCATCGTTTTAGGTCAAATCGTATCATTTATCGTACATGTTTCGAATTGTTGTTATTACTTATATCCTGATATAATTAATTACAGAATGAAAAAAATTATTTATAGATAACATATATTAATCATATATATATTATATATCGATAAATGGAATGAAATACACCGTTCATGGAGACGGTAGGTCGTACGTACGCATGAATGTTGTTTTCCTTTCCTTATTGACTTGAATGGAAGTAAGTAGATGACATATATATATATATATCCAGTAGATTTGTCATTTAATATATTTCATTATTATTCATTATATATACTTTATAATCATTCTTGAATGGTTAACATGGATAATGAATCTCATCGCGTCGTGGAGACGGTAATCTGTCCGTACGCACGAGCGATGATATCGTTCCCATAATTATTGAATGGAATTGGAGTGGATGATATAATATCTCAGAATTAGTATCATGTTATAATAATCATATATATTTATTCATTACACCATTATACCCATCCAAGTAAGGTGGTGGTAGAAAAACATATTACACCACGTTGTGGAGACGGTATTCCGTATGTACGCACGCGCGGTGATTTCATTTTTCATAGGATGGATAGAAGGTGAAACAGGGTTGTTTCATACATATAATAACATATAATTATATAATTAATACTGATGTTATTACTATATAATGAAACAACTAATGAAGAGGTACTAGAATAAGAAAGAAATTTGAAAGAATCGGTAGAAGAGATTACCTCTACTTCGGCGTGCCTCTTTTAAACATCCTCTTAGGGAACTAGAGTTGGTATTTTGAGAAGACCAGAACCTCTATGATATAACAATAGAGGTTTAGAAGAGAAATTTTCAGGGGTTTTCTGAGCTTGACGGCTCAAAATTGTGTAAATAATAGAGGGAGGAGGTGCCCTTTTATAAGGGATGAGAGGGGCACCTTTGGAAAAACTTAAAATATTATTTTATAATAAATTCATATTCGGTTTATAATGGATCCAAAGTGACTTATTTTCTATGCTAGTGTAGGGATGGGTCGAAATCCTCTCAACTAATAGTTTCTAGACATGTTTTGGATACCATTTTAACCTTATCATTTAGATTTAACTCTAAGTTAAATAATTTAACTTTTACCGTGTCTTCTTGTATTCTTACACTATATGGTTAAAAAACATACTATAAACTAAAAATATAACCCCAATTGGTTCATTAATATCATATATATGTTTATATAAGTATTTTTCTGAACCTTAGATTTTTAGGACCATTATATCAATTAATAATATAAAATTTGTTTTAAAAACACTTTTATGTCAATTTTGACACTACTTGGTATTTTTGTTTTCTCTAAATTCATAACAGCATTATTACTTCGAAAAAAATTCAACTAACTGACCCTAATATGTTATATTAACCTATAAAATTAGTGTAATTCATAAAAAGTCTCAAATAAATTTCTTTGGGTATTTATAATATCGACTATGTTAATATTTCATTAATAAGTTAATTACTTCATCATCATTGTGTCATAAATAAATTAAATTATTTATTGTATAAAAATTATAAATAAACTACCATTATGTAGGAAATATTTTTAGATTTCTAATGAATATTTATATTTGAATTTATATTATGTATAACCCAATATTAAAAATGTTTTACTTATTAATGTTTGATTTTAATTATTTTAAATCTTCTTTGAATTAAATAATAATAAATCTCTTAATCTAATCCAAGTGGACCTAAATGGTCATATTTTATTCCTAAGGTAGTTTTTGGTCGAATCATACTTATCTAATAGAATTAGGACATGTTTTGGGGTAATAATAATATAATTTTTACCCTGAATTGCCCTATCTACTTTTAACTGTGTTAAATAAAAGTAAAAAGTTACTATTCACCAAATATTATTTTTATCATATTGAACCACATTTTACTCCTTGATATTAACCAAGTGTCTCAGATTTTCGAAATTCAACGCACAGAAGCTGTAAAATTATGTTTTATATACAATTGCAAATGCTCATAGGAGGTGGGTAAAAGACGGTAAAAAGTTCAATAAAATGTTTATATATCTAAAATTATTATAAAATGACTCCAATGAATTATATTGAGAATATAAAGGTATTATGTATCAATTTTGACATAAAATAAATTTAAATAAAATAAATAATTATTTAAATAAAAGTCAGTTTTTAAATAGTAATCTAGTGTTTTCACTATTCATCAAAATTTGAAAGTTTTCATAAAAATACCAAAACATCACCCTATGTTAATTTCGATATTCCGAATTGAAATATGGAGTCCATTTTGAAAGATAAAATTTATAGAATTTCAAAAATTGGGTATTACTATTCATAACGGCTAGTTTATATACTATTTCTATATCATATTTTTGTTTAGTGAAACTCAGTATTGCGTACAACACATGCTATTGAAGAAGGTCTTGATTGCTTGTAATGCAAGTCAAGTCAGCGTTGGATGTAGTGAAAGCTCTGTTTGGTGTTGCGTATAGTACATGATAATCTTGGCGTAACATACAACAGAAGATATGAAAGGATTTAAAAATAATATATCTCATAAAATCTTAGGTTGTTACATTCTACCCCCCTTAAAATGAATTTCACCCTCAAAATTCATCGGGGTTATAAATTTTTTACTACATAAAATTTTCTTTCATAGAAACCCACATCATAAAAAGGATTACTAATACTTAATTTTAAAAACTAAAGTATGAAACATAACGGTTACCCAAATTAACTCATCATTGGGATTCCACAAAGGAGAACATAGGAGAAAATATGGATATGGAAGAAAAATATAACCATCAAGTTCTGATTGAGAGTGGTAGAGGACATGGATATGAAAAATCTAACAATCACAAAGCAATAAATTTGTGATGATCTAAGGTACCATCTAATTCATTGGATATGAGGACACTAGGACAACATTTTTGGTTTTCAAGATCATTTGACTAAAGTTGGAGAATTTGAATTAGAAGAAATACTTACTTGATTTTGGTACAATCTTACCATTTCTCGTGCCTTGAACAATTTACACTTCACCTCTTGAAGAAATGAAGTTGAATTTTTCTTTTGAAAAGTGTTAGCAGATCATGCAATAGAGTGATAGGTACTTCCATCTATCTTGAACATTAGGTTAACAAAAGTTATAAGTCCATCTTATGGTGAGATTAATCGTATATGGTTCCAAAAATGGACTTATACATTATATATCATACCACTTAATAAAATAAAACTAGTTTCTACTAACCAGGTACTTTTTGTTGGCCAGTGGTAGGTGATAAAGGCCTGTCGCACTTCGGTTGTGGGTTCGATTCCCGCATCGTTGTCCGACGTGATGGGTTATCGCCCATCCTATGGGTTGTCAGTTTTCTCAAACTACACTATTATAACATTCCAGAAATAATATCGAAAAAAAAATTTCTATCCTTAAACAATACTATCTGATGTATAACATAATTCATTCCAATATTTAGGCTTATCCAAAATACATATGTCCAATCTCATAGTATAAATAAAACAATTACTTGAAAGGTTACATAACAAGAACGTGAATACCATCATTTATCCCCCATATATCATAAAATATATCTTTCTGGTCACATTCCAAACATGTGAATACCTTAATCATATATTCTCTTGAAAAATTAATACCAATTGAACCTTAGTGAAAACATTAATGCTGTAAAAATTTAACTCATTCCACATACCAAAATCCCAAAATTTCTATATACTCAAACCAGGATATAACTTTTTCCATATATTAGTTATGAGCTCATTTCATTTTCTCTTTATCCCTTCATTATATGAAAATCATCTTCTTTCCAAAAATATTTCAATCACTTTTCATGGTTACCAGTACCATATAATTATTGAAAACCAATATATAGATATTCCAAAATTCCACAATACCATAAATGAGATTCCATGATAATATTTTGAAATCCCATTACATAAACACTTAATCATTCTACAACATCAATTTTAAACTCAACATCACAAATAGTGATCGCATGTGACTCACCTTTATATTTTTCCTTAAGAGGTTTCTCACGTCAATCATTATTAACCCTTGGATTAGGGCACTGATTATCATAATGCCCCATTTCCTTGCACTTGTAGCAATGAAGTGTTGGTGGATCATTCTATGTAGTCTTTTCTCTACTCACGTCATTAGAATCCTTTTTCCCATTACTTCGGCACTCAGCTACTCGATGACCTTCTTTTCCACACTTGAAACATTTTCTAGTACCTTTTAGACAATTTCCACCATGCTCTTTTCCACACTTTGAGCATAAAGAAACAATCATCGTCTTTTCACCATTGTTCTGAGATTTTTCCTTAAACTTCATCTTTTGTTTCTTGTCAAAACCATGAGATAGATATGTAACACCAACTTCTAATTCTACCTTGATATCACAACGCACAATTTCTTCATAGGTACTAAAGTCTCTTATAGTTAATGCCCTTCGAAGACTTAGTTTTAAGCCACTGAAGAATCGATCAACTTTACTTTCAGGTTGGATGATAAGCCCAGATTCATACCTTGAAAGCCTTGTAAAATTCACCTCGTATATACCAACAGATTCATCATCCTTTTTCTTAAGCTCAAGGAACTCCTTTTCCTTATTTTTTTGAATAATACGAGGGAAGAACTTATTGAAAAATAAGTTCTTGAACTCGTCCCATTCCATGGATTCAATTTCACCTTGGGGCCTTGTATTCTTAATTAGAGTCCACCACTGGTCTTCTTCACCTTCTAAACGATAAACAGCCAGAATGATTTTTTCACGTTCCGAACAACGAATTATGGAAAATATCATTTCAATTGTACGGATCCATTTTTCAGAAACAAGTGTATTAGAAGACCCACTGAAAGAAGGTGGACGTTTCCTCATGAAGGACTCAATGGAATATTGTTCCCTTCTAGGCTCATTTCAAAGTCCAGAATGATTCATAGCTTTTGTACGTATAGAAATAAGATTTTTTACTCCATCTCCCATAAAATTGGTTTGTTCTGGAGGACAATGATTGCATTTTCCATTACATTGATCAACACAGTTCCTTCAGGTTCCAGCCATCGTCTAAAACCCAAAAAGAATAGTGTGAGAGGAAAAAACATGCTAGGAAAATAGCATAATAAAGGGGGATTACATTCAATATATAACATCATTGGTTTAATTCTATTATTGTTACCATAATTTTAGGACTATAACCTATGCGTATACTTATCCTTAGGGACATCCCTAGACATACATTAGAAATATCTCTAGGGATTTCACTAAACTTTTCACATCCTAGTTTCCAAAGGTTAACTAATAATTTCCTCCAATAATGACTGTAGAGACCCATAGCTTGATGTACATAGATATTAAATTACTTTAATACATAAAAAACACACAAGGACTGTAATAGTTTTGTGTCTTTGGAAACATGGAAAATTAATCTTCTAATCTTGGTGAAAGATCTTCAACATCTCCCATAAAGATCTTCCCTTTTTTCTTACCTAAAAACTTTCTTTATATCCGGGAGAAAAGAAAACATATAAAGGGTAAGCTCAAATTCTTAGTAAGGGTATGAATGGAGAAAATAAAACAAACCATATACCTTTTAACTTCAAAACATGAACATAAAGTTTAAACATCAAAATATTGAGTTGTGAAATAAATCTTGGTAGTACGTAAGGAATAGATCATAAAGGAACATAAATCATGATAAAATATCATGGGAATAAAACATTTAATTGTGTAAAACCATTAATCACATGATATGACTTCCATAGTAGACAAGTCATTACTTCCAAGACCATCTTAGTGTACAAAGTCCCTTTCTGAATCGAGTTCACTCCTCGTTCCAGTCCTGTATCACTGAACCATATTAACTTACCGTTCTAGCTATGTCTATCTCAATAGATATAAATATTTACCCATGCATTGGAGGGAGATATAGGTCACACCCATATCATTATGAAATCATTCTTTTGTGTGCCACAAAATAAACATTCATCATTCATAATAACCAAACAAATAAAACGGTTTTCATAAACATCGTACCATCATAACATAATTCATATAAAAGAAATGGATATCATTTCATAATAATAAAAATCAAACCATATAAAAAATAGATACATAATAATTGAAACAAAATAATTCTAAATAATTTCATCTTAGATGGAAAATAGTTTTGATAAATCACTTGAAATGAATACATGAGGAAAATATCCTTTCTTCTTCAAAATCATTTTCTTTTCTCAAAATACCATGAAATTTTAAAATAAAAGGATTTTTTTGAAAATAATAATGAAAAATTATAGAATAAGCTTCATGAAAACTAGGCGTTATGAAACCGTAAAATCCATTCTTTCCGTATAAGTTAAAAAAACATTCTCCTCGTACTTTTAACAGAAAAGTCAAAAAGTACCTCGTACGGTAAAAAAATAAAGATTCCTTCCATAACACAAGGTAAAAGTAAAAAATGGGGTAAACATGACTTTAACCATACATGGGAGAATATTAAAAACTTTATGAAAACATTTTTATGGACATGTATGAATAATATAACCCCAGTAAATACTTACGTATAAGCAATCTCAAATAAATATGAGATTGCAAAATTATCCCTTACCTTAGGTCTGATATGCTTCGTACATATCCGAAACTCCTATATAGTGGGTTTAAACAAATTATTAACATTTAACATAACCATAATAATATTTATGATATCATATATGATTCACTTATGACTTTATATTACCCGTTCTTTTATCAATTCCATGTTAAAGCATCGTTTTAGGTAAAATAGTTTCATTTATCGTATGTGTTTCAACTTGTTATTATTACTTATATCCTGATTTACTTTATTAAAGAATGTAAAAAATGATTTATATATAATATATATTCAGTATATATATATATATATTATATCGATAAATGGAATGAAATACACCGTTCATGGAGACAGTAGGCCATACGTAGGCATGAACGCTGTTTTCTTTTCCTTATTGACTTGAATGGAAGTAAGTAGATGACATATATATATATACAAAAATACAGTAGATTTATCATTTCAAATATTTAATTATTATTCATTATATATACTTTATAATCATTCTTTAATGGTTAACATGGATAATTAATCTCATCGTGTCGTGGAGACATTAATCCGTGCGTACGCACGAGCGATGATATCGTTCCCATAATTATTGAATGGAATTGGAGTGGATGATATAATATCTCAGAATTATTATCATTTTATAATAATCATATATAGTTATTCTTCACACCATTATACCTATCCAAGTAAGGTGGTGGTAGAAAAACATATTACACCACGGCGTGGAGACGGTATTCCATACGTACACACGCGCGATGATTTCATTTTTATTAAGATGGATAAAAGGTGAAATAGGGTTGTTTAATATTTATAATCACATGTAAGTATATAATTATTACTGATGTTATTAATTTATAATGAAACAACTAAATAAGAATTAGTAGAAGAAGAAAGAAACTTGAAAGAATCGGTAGAAGAGATTACATCTACTTCGACGTGCCTCTTTTAAACTTCCTCTTTGGTTACTAGAGTTGGTCATTTGAGAAGACCAGAACCTCTATGGTATAACTAGATAGGTTTAGAAGAGGAATTTTCAGGTTTTGGCCGAGCTTGAAGGCTCAAAATTGTGAAATAGGTGTGGGAGGAGGTTCCCTTTTATAAGGGAGGAGAGGGGCACCTTAGGAAAAACTTAAAATATTATTTTATAATAAATTCATATTCGGTTTATAATGGATCCAAAGTGACTTATTTCTAGGATAGGGTGGGGATGGTTCGAAATCCTCTCAACCAATAGGTTTTAGACAAGTTTAGGATACCATTTTAACCTTATCATTTAGATATAACTCTATGTTAAATAATTTAACTTTTATCGTGTCTTCATGTATTCTTACACTATATGGTTAACAAACTTATTATAAACTTCCAATAGAACCCCAATTGGTTCATTAATGTCATATATATTATTATATAATTCCTTTGGACTAGAATAAGATTTTTAAGACAATTATATCAATTAATAATATAATATTTGTTTTATAAACGCTTTTATGTCAATTTTGACGCTATTTGGTCTTTTTGTTCTCTCTAAATTTATAACAGCATTAATATTTCGAAAAAAATCATCTAACCAACCCTAATATGTTATATTAACTTATAAAATTAGTGTAATGCATAAAAAGTCTCAAATTACATTTCTTTGGGTATTTATAATATCAATTTTGTTAATATTTCATTAATAAGGTAATTACTGCATCATCATTGTGTCATAAATAAATTAAATTATTTAATGTCTAAAAATTATAAATAAAATACTATTATGTAGTAAATCATTTTATATTTCTAATTAAAATTTATAGTCTAATTTATCTTTTGTATAACCCTATATTAAATATTTTTTACTTATTCAACTATGATTTTAATTCTTTTCACTCCTCTTTGAATTAAATAATGATAAATGTCCTAATCTAATCCAAGTGGACTTAAATGGTCATATTTTATTCCTAAGGTTGTTTTTGGTCGAATCATACATATCCAATAGATTTACGATATGTGTTAGGATAATTATAATATCATTTTTACGCTTAATTACCCTATTTACTTTTAACCGTGGTAAATAAAAGTAAAAAAGTTACTATTCACCAAAAATTATTTTTATCTTATTGAACCACATTTTTCTCATTGATATTAACCATGTCTCTTAGATTTTATAAATTCAATTCACAGAAGTGGTAAAATTAAGTTTTATGTACAATTGCAAATGCTCCTAGGAGGTGGTTAAAAGACGGTAAAAAGGTCAATAAAATTTTTATATATCTAAAACTATTATATAATGACTCTAATGAATTACATTGAACTAATATAGGTATTATGTATCAATTTTGACATAAAATAAATTTAAATAAAATAAAAAATTATTTAAATAAAAATTCGGTTTTTAAATAGTAACCAAGTGTTTTCACTATTCATCAAAAATTGAAAGTTTTTAGAAAAATACCGAAAGTTCACCCTATGCTAATTTCAATATTCCAAATCGAAAAATAAAGTCTATTTTGAAAGATAAAATTTATAAAATTTCAAAAATTGGGTATTAATATTCATAACGGCTAGTTTATATAATATTTTAAAAACATAACCTTGTTTAGTGAAACTCGGTATTGCGTACAACACACGCTATTGAAAAAGGTCTTGATTGCATGTAATGCAAGCCAAGTCAGGGATGTGGGTAGTGAAAACTTCATTTGGTGTTGCGTATAGTACAAGATAATCTTGGTATAGCGTACAACAGAAGATATGAAAGAAAATAAAAGGAATATATCTCATAAAATCTCGGGGTGTTACAAGGTATGTACCCAGATCCAATACACTACTACCACAAGAGTATTTCCCATTCCCAATAGGATGGTAATTAGAATTATTAGTCTATGTTTGAATATTGGGAATTAATTAACCATTATTATTAATATAATATGTTAGGTGAACTTCAATTGAAATATCAGCAATACATGTCCATATACCAAACATTTTCAAGATAAAAAAGTAAATAACCTATAGTAATTGAATATCAATAAGATAGAGAGGGATAATAAAGAAATCTCTATATGAACAGAACTATAAATGTAAATCCATTATATATGTAAAAATAAAACCACATCATATATCATTATAAAAACATTACATCCTTGGCTCGGATAGGTGATGTCCTAATGCAGGTCAAGCCGACCATGACCTCCCACTCTAATACCTCATGAATATTGAACCAATAAACCTTCACCAGATCCCATATAATTGGTTCTATTTATTATAGATAATAATATACCATTCATACCAGAAATACCACAATTGAAACATCTTTTCCACTGGAGTATCCATGTTTGGTGTGAGAATATATATACTCAGTAGGGAACCACCAACGTGGCTCCACAAAACTATCATTAACCAGATGTATTCATGACATGTCTACTCATTTTCATCAATATAATAAATAAGTTTCATAAATAGTAATCAATAAAACATGGAATTAATAAAGCACAAGAATTAAGAAACTTGATAAAATGATACAATGAATATAAGGCCCCGGCCTTAAACCTTACTTAATATTGAATTAAATGTATAAATCACATTGAGGATCTTTTCAGGATTAGAGTTTTAGAGAATTAGAACATAACTATTACATCTCAAAAGCTTACAAAGTAGACACTTATACTATGTTTCCATAAAATAAAAACTCTTAAAATGAAACATGTCTAGTTCCATGTTTTAGATAGCATGACTTTCCCTTGATCCCATCCTTGACCTTATTCCACATTAAGACCTATGAAAAACATTTCAAAAAAAACATGGGGTGAGCATAAAAAGCTCAGTAAGGGATACACAAAGAATGAAAACTGTTAGTTTTTCAAACATCAATTAAACCATGTATACTTTATCAAAGTAATACCTTCACCTTCATGAAGTAGTCAAAACTCTTTACTAAATAAAATATCATTAAATACCTTTTTGTAACCAAAGGATTACCATAAAACCCAAATAAAGAACACATAACATATAAAGGTAACTTGGGACATAAACATACTTAAGTGGAATAACCATACGGTTGACTTCTACACATATCACTTAATGGAATAGCCATACGGCCAACTTCCATACATACTTAATGGAATAGCCATACGGCCGACTTCCATACCCAATGCATTGAAGGTTATAACATAACCACCCATCCTGGTATTCACGGCACCACCCGTCATATGGTTTATCACGTAACCACCCGTCAAATGTCCAAGTACCATTATAAAATCATAAGACATAAAGCAAACAAAAAGGAAAGAAAACATTTCCACACTTTGATCACAATATATCACTCAAATATATTGACATAACAAATCCATTATAAAAACCAGTTTCAATACCAAAATACATAAAAGAGTATATGGTATTTGTTTCATTTAAAAAAAACATTACGACTTGTTCAAGAAGCCAAAGACCAAAATAATACTCGCGGCGGGGGGAAAGTTCGTTGTCACCGCGTACATTAAAAGAAACATTCCTTTTTTTCATTTAGTAAAACGCTTCGTAGAAAAAGATTCCTTTTGTATGAAAGTAAAATTCAAAGGGGTTTATACACCGTATGAAAGAAAGTTGTGTATAAAATGAAATATGCCTCAATGAAAGAAGATTGAGACGAAGTCCCTTACCTCGGGTCCGACTTGACTCGATCATTCTTTAACGTCCTGAATAATAAACTTGAGTTAATTTCTACTTGATTAAGAACCTTTTTCAATTTCATTATTACTTTAATATCACTTATTATCATGGTATAAACATTATTTAATCATTTAAGTTAATAATGTTTGTTTTGTCGATATTTGGTTCTTAAGTCGAAAGTGGACTTCTTACAATTACATGTTGTTCGTGTGGCCAAAGGTTCATTATATCCAGAATGATATTCATGATTTTGATATCATATATATCATATATATCCGTCATATACATGTATTTATAATATCACATAATCATTTAGAGGTAAGAAATGAAATGCACCATTCAAGGAGACAGTAAGTTGTACGTACCCATGAACGCTACTTTCATATCTTTGTCATATTAATGGAATTAAAACTAAATGAGAGGTATGTATATTTTAATTCCATAATTATATTCATCATTTATATGTAACATAAATTATATATATCCATTATAAATATGTACTTTTAATAGTACATTACATTTGGGGATAAGAAATGAAATTCACCGTTCATGGAGGCGGTAAGCCATACGTATGCATGAACGCTACTTTCATTTATATGTCATACATTAATGGTAATAAATAATAATTATATAGAGGTATATTATAATTCCAGTATAACATCATATATAATAACTTTAAATCCATCCTTTATACGTCCCACATATGGCATTAATGAATCACATCACTTTGAGGGGGCGGTAGTCCGCACTTCCTTAAATGAAGATTTCGTGTTTACCCATAATGGAAACCAAAAAGGTATGCCCAAAATGAAAAATACAGAAGCTTAAGGAAAACATAAACATATTATATATCATATATAAATATAGTTTCATCTTAATGGCCACCTTTTAAGGTGTTAAAATAATGTTGAACAATCATCGTTTCGGGAGGCCAAAATTCACCATCCACGGAAACAGTATGTTCTTTAACCCTTAGATGTAGTTGTCTGTAAGTGTAGCTCAAATAATTATTATAAAAACATCCTAGTATATTGATTATACTGGATTTGTTACAAAAGAAATTAATAAAAAGAGTTTAGGGGGTTGGAGAAGCAAAATAAAACAAAAGGACTCAAGTGAAGACATTACCTTAAAATCGGGTAACTCCCTTTGGTTTGAGCTCAAAGGCTTTCTTGGGAAGACTTCTGCCCAAAGTGAGGCTTCAAGGAGTAATAGAGGGAAGTGGAGAGACAAAATGGTCAGGTTTTAGCCAATCCAAAGGCTTTGGAAGTGCGGGTAAGGTGGTAGAGGTGGGGGCCTTTTATAAGAGGAGAGGAGGGGCACTCTTGGAAGGTAAAGAAAAGTCACTTTATTTTAAAATGGTATTCGGATTTAAGATTTCTCACATTGATATAATTCGATCATAAGGTGATAAGGGTTCGAAATACACTCATACAATAGGTTTTGGACATGTTTATGTCTTAGATATTATATTATCTTTCCATTTTATTTAAATTGTTAAATAATGAGGTCATCGCTGCATCATCATGATGTCATAAATAATTTAATTTATTTAATGTCTAAAAATTAAAAAAAAATACTATGATGTAGGAAATAGATTTATCTTTCAAATGAATATTTATAGTCAAAAATATGACTTGTATAACCCCATGTAAAAATTGTTTTAGTAAAACATTTCATGTTTGTGTCATTTTTACTTTAACATTAAATAAAAAGATATTTATGTCATTTTCCAACCAAAGTGGCTCCATGGGGTCCCCAAATTGACCCATGGATTTTCTTGGTCGGACATGACACATCCAATGAGGTTAGGACATGTTTCAAGTTCATTTCATTTTATTAAAATATTATTCTTACCTTAAACTACACTAATTACCTCTAATCGCGATTAAAAACTTAAAAGTTACTATTCACCAAAAAATTATTTTAATCTCATTGAACCACATTTTACTCCTTAATGAAAACCATGTAAGTCGGATTTTTGAAATTCAAAACACAGAGGTGGTAAAATTTCATTTAAACAAAAAATCAGTTTTTTAAGTACCACTTAGTGGTTTCACTATTCATCAAAAATTGTAATTTTTCAGAAAAATACCAAAACTTCACCCTAAGCTATATTTGATATTCCGAATTCAAAAATGAAATACATTTTACAAAATTAAAAACATATAAGTTTAATAAATTAATTTAATAATTAATTCCTGTTGTCATAGAAAATAGCGTGTTTTTATGAAACAATAAGTATCAAAAGATTGACACTAGTTTAAGTCCGATTTCAAAGTGAAATTAATTCCAACGGCCACTATTGGATTTAATGGTAAAAATATATTCTAATTTCAATTTAAAAACAATTCAAAAGATAATCTAATAATTTAAATAAATTATATTAAAAAGAGGTTTTGAATTAAAATACAACATTTTACACTATTCATTAAAAAATGAACTTTATCGGAAAAATACCAAAAATTTACACAAAGTAAATTTTGATGTCCATATTATAAAGAAGAGTTATATTTGGTCCAATAGAAGTTATAAGAGTGAACAAAACTATATTTAATGAGGGTTCTCCATCAAAAGGCGATAAGTGAACCTTTAGTGAAAACTAGGGCATATACGCCTAAAATTGAATTCTTTCCGTATTTTAAGACTTTATTGTTTATTGGATAATTGTAAAAACATTTAAAAAACATATATAATCATATTTTAGTTATTTATATCCATTCCCGCCAATACAATGGCTATGTTTTAACTACCATTTAAAATAATATTATTTTATTACTAGTGTGCAATGAAAGATTTCAATGAAACTCTTTGTTGCGTATCGGGTACGCTATCGAACATAGAAACCCTTTTAAAGTAAAATTTATATTTAATTCGTAAATATTAATAAATATCAAAATTCTTTATTCTTTATTTACCTAGGAGGTTACATCCTTCCCCCCTTTTGGGAATTGTGTCCTCGTAATTTTATTCACCTATCAAAATAAGTGGGGGTATTTATCCCTCATAGCATTTTCAGATTCCCACGTTGCCTCTTCAACCATATGGTTTTTCCATAAAACCTTTACCTGGTGAATTACCTTATTTCGCAACACTTGCTCTCTTCGTTCAAGAATTTGGAATGGTTGTTCTTCATAAGTTAGGTTCTCTTCCAGTTGAACTACCTCTGGACTCAAAACATGAGATGAATATGTCATATACTTCCTCAACATCGAAACATGAAAATCATTGTGTACCTGAGATAAACTCAGAGGTAAATCCACTCTGTATGCAATTGATCCAACTCTCTCCAGAATTTCATATGGCCCAATGAACCTTGGACTCAGCTTTCCTTTCTTACCAAATCGAATCACACTTTTCCATGGAGAAACCTTGAGAAAAACATGATCACTTACCTAAAAAGATAGATCCTTCCTCCGGTTATCCGTATAACTCTTATGCCTGCTTTGAGCTATTCTCATGTGTTTCCGAATCAACTGAACTTTTTCTACCATCTCTTCTACCAATTCTGGTCCCATCAGCTTCCTTTCACCAACTTCATCCCAAAAATGCTGGAGTTCGACACTGCTTCCCATATAATTCCTCAAATGGTGCCATCTTTATACTAGAATGAAAACTGTTATTATAAGAAAACTCAACCAAAGAAAGATGTTGGTCCCAACTTCCCTGATAATCCATCGAACAAGCTCGTAGCATATCCTCCAAGGTCTGAATTGTTCATTCTGACTTCCCATCTGATTGAGGATGAAAAGCTATACTAAAATTTAATTCAGTACCCAATGACTTCTGAAGGCCTTTCCAAAAGTTAGAAGTAAACCTGGGATCACGATCGGACACAATGGAGAGAGGAACTCAATGTAACCTGACTATCTCTTTAAGATATAAACGGGAAAGTTGATCTAGGGAAAAATAATCTCGTATAGCACGGAAATGAGAAGATTTAGTGAAGCGATCAACAATAACCCAGATTGCATTATTACCTCGAGATGTCCTTGGTAATCCCACAACAAAGTCCATGGATATGTTTTCCCATTTCCACTCTGGCACTGGTAAAGGCTGAATCATCCCTTTCAGTAATTGCCTCTCTGTTTTAACCTACAGACAAGTCAAACACATCATAGTAAAATCAGCAATATCTCTTTTCATTCCATCCCACCAGTAATACTCTCGCAGATCTCTGTACATCTTAGTACTGCCAGGATGAACTGAAAACTGAGAAATATGTGCTTCACATAACAACTCTCTCTTTAACTGTGAATCACAAGGCACACACAATCTCTTCCCAAATCTCAAAACACAATTGCTATTAATATTGAATTCATGCAACTTACCTTTCTGAACCAGCTCTACCTTTTTCTGCAACTCACTGTCTTGATTCTGTGCTTGCTTGATTCTGTCTGATAGAGATGATCTCACTGATACCTGAAACAAAACAGAAGGACATCCTACACCAACAACTTTTATTCCAAAGTTCATCAAATAAAAAACCAAAGTATCTCATTCCAAACGTAGCATGGTTAATGAAGCATTACTTTTTCGACTCAAAGCATCGGCCACTTTATTTTCTTTTCCCAGATGGTAGTGAATTGTACAATTATAATCCTTGATTAATTCCAGCCATCTCCTTTGTCTCATGTTCAATTCTTTCTGAGTGAATATATACTTTAAACTTTTGTGATCAGTATATATTTCACACTTTACTCCATACAAATGATGCCTCCAAATTTTTAAAGAAAAAACAATAGCAGCTAATTCCAAATCATGTGTAGGGTAATTTACCTCATGAGTTTTCAACTGACATGAAGCATAAGCAATTACCTGATCATCCTGCATAAGGACACAGCCAAGTCCTGTCAACGAAGCATCACTGTATATAACAAACTCACCATTCCTGGAAGGAAGTGACAAAACTGGATCATTCACCAATCTTCTTTTCAACTCCTGAAAACAATCATCACATTCTTTTTTCCAGATGAACTTAACACCCTTCCAAGTTAGCTTAGTCATTGGACTAGATAACCGTGAAAAATTTTCAACAATCCTTGGGCAGTAACCTGCCAAACCAAGAAAACTATGGATCTTGGTTACATTTGTGGGTCTTGGCCATTCTTAAACAGCTTTTGTTTTAGCAAGATCAACAGTTATGCCATCTTTTGAAATAATGTGACCATGGAAAGAAATTTGTTGTAACCAAAACTCACACTTGCTTAATTTTCCATATAGTTTCTTTTCTTTTCATGTTTGCAAGATGACCCTTAAATTTATTTCATGCTCCTCTTTACTTTTATAAAACACCACAATATCATCAATAAAAACAACCAACATTTTTCATTTGATTCCACAGAGCCATCACTGCAACAAACTATTTAGCTCTGATTCTGACCATCTCAGGATACTGATTTGAAAGTTCATTTCCCTCTGTATGCCTTCCCAGAAAATATGTTCTATTTCCTCTATGAAAAACCATTCTTAACAAACATGTCTCAGATGAAGCAACATGGTAATCTTCAAATGCTATATCATTTAAAAAAAATATTTTTGGATAATCATTTAATAGATTTCTAACTCCTAAAGTTATCTAAACCGACCTCTGATACCAACTATAAGGCCCCGGCCTTAAACCTTACATAATATTGAATTAAATGTATAATTCACATTGAGGATCTTTTCAGGTTTAGAGTTTTATAGAATTAGAACATAACTATTACATCTCAAAAGATTACAAAGTAGACACTTCTACTATGTTTCCATAAAATAAAAACTCTTAAAATGAAACATGTCTAGTTCCATATTTTAGATAGCATGACTTTCCCTTGATCCCATCCTTGACCCTATTCCACATTAAGACCTGTGAAAAACATTTCAAAAAAAAACTTGGGGTGAGCATAAAAAGCTCAATAAGGGATACGCAAAGAATGAAAACTGTTAGTTTTTCAAACATCAAGTAAACCATATATACTTTATCAAAGTAATACCTTCACATTCATGAAGTAGCAACAAATATTTACTGAATAAAATATCATTACTTACCTTTTTGTAACCAAAGGATTGCCATAAAACCCATATAAAGAACACATGACATATAAAGGTAACTTGGGACATAAACATACTTAAGTGGAATAACCATACGGTCGACTTCCACACATATCACTTAATGGAATAGCCATACGGCCAACTTCTATACATACATAATGGAATAGCCATACGGCCGACTTCCATACCCAATGCATTGGAGGTTATAACGAAACCACCCATCCTGGTATTCACGGCCCCACCCATCATATGGTTTATCACGTAACCACCCGTCAAATGTCCATGTACCATTATAAAATCATAATACATAAAGAAAACATAAAGGAAAGAAAACATTTCCACACTTTGATCACAATATATCACTGAAATATATTGACATAAAAAATCCATTATAAAAACCATTTTCAATACCAAAATACAAAAAAGAGTATATGGTATTTATTTCATTTTAAAAAAAACATTACGGCTTGTTCAGGAAGCCAAAGACCAAAATAATACTTGCAGCAGCGGAAAAGGTCGTTGTCACCACGTACGTTAAAAGAAAAATTCCTTTTTGTCGTTTAGTAAAACGCTTCGTAGAAAAATATTCCTTTTGTCTGAAAGTAAAAGTCAAAGTGTTTTATACACCGTATAAAAGAAAGTTATGTATAAAACTTAATATGCCTCAATGAAAGGAGATTGAGACGAAGTCCCTTACCTCGGGTCCGACTTGACTCGATCGTTCTTTAACGTCCTGAATAATAAACTTGAGTTAATTTCTACTTGATTAATACCATGATCGGGAAAGTAATTAAAAAAGAAAATTTTATTTCTGGGGAATTAAAATCCTTACATGCATTCTATAAATATTTAACTCTCTAAATTATTACAAAGACAAAGAATGATAATTTCACACATGGTAATATTTAGATTATTTGAGTTGTGAATTGAAACATTTTCCATCTATTCAACTGACCTTATATTTATAGGAGAAAATCCAAAGATCATATTTTATAGTTAGCTATAATGAACTTTAACATATTTCTCTTAATAGATCATAATGATCTAGATTAACTAAATATTTATCACAATTTTGTTTGGCGCAATTATAGAGATTTTTTGTATTATATTGAATAGAAACAAATCCATATATTCTGATTATAAATATTAGATAGCCTGAGTTAATTACGTATGGATTATAAATCCAATAAAATGACTGAGGTTCAGTATGATGTATTAGTACCAACGCTAATCCTATAGCCATGATATTTTTTAGTTTGATATACAAGACATAATTCTAACCACTATTCAGAAAAATGGCCAGTAAGATTGATTAGATTCAACTTCAATCTGATGGATTTGATTGAATAATATAAAAGTTTATGTTTTTATTATATTAGTACATTTATATGGTTAGTAAAAATTAATTTATTCTAAAAAAATACTAAAACAATTTGGATATAAAAAGTTAGAAAATGTAGTTTTAAAAAGGTGTTTGTGATTTTCAAAACTAAAGGAATTGAAATGTATGGAGTAATAATTCTGACTCAACACAATATCTAGAAATAATTTTGGGAAAGATTCCCCTAAAATATACATAGTTATTAA
The DNA here is from genome assembly GCA_963277665.1 of Viscum album. Classification (NCBI taxonomy): domain Eukaryota; kingdom Viridiplantae; phylum Streptophyta; class Magnoliopsida; order Santalales; family Viscaceae; genus Viscum; species Viscum album. The sequence continues at coordinate 1,205,124,752 of OY728159.1, read as the reverse complement.
ATAAATATTTTAGATCCTTAATAGTAGTCCCAAGACATTTATCATACTAATATTATAACCTCTAACTCTTATAAATATTCACCCAAAAAGTACACCAACTCTTAGACCTTCTTGTTCTTCAACCCAACCTTCACCAAAAAACATTTCTTATACTGAAAATACTAATAATCTCATATTTCAAATTTCTAAATAATACGAAAATATTAAGGATGATTGTATATTTTCAATATACCAAAATGATGTAGTAAAAACCTTGAATACATTCCAAACCCAAGTCCAAACCCAACTGAACTTACCCTTTATTAATGTTGTTGATATCATTTTTGACTCCCTTCATTCCATATTGGATTCTTCATCTTTGTATACTGACCCTCACAACATATTATTATACCTTATTTTATTGTCTCATTTCCTCTAACTATAATATCTGAGACGTGGTTCAATGCTAGTGAAAAAAGTGATAGTCATCTGGAGCAACTGTTTAAAAAACATAAAGGATAAAGTATTAAAAAAAGAAAAAATATATCAATTGTTCGATACTGAAAATTGAATTTCTATTTCATAACAATGATAGTTAAACTTATTTAGAATCCTTAAAAATAAAAGGTAATATTTATAATATAATTAATATATTTTTTAGACAATAAACTAATTCATCATAATTTATTCTTTATATAATTATGTATCATCTTTCTTACTTTTTTATAATCACAATGGAAGAGAAATAAAAAAAATCAATAAAGATTGATAAATAAACTAAGGATAAATTAACTAAAAATAGATAAAAATTTAAAAAAGGTAAATATTAATAATGTGGGGATTTAAAAATTTTCTAGGTATCTGACCCAATATTTATATTATCATTATATTTGAAGACATATCTTATTTAAAAAATCTAATCTATTATATCATTTTTATTTGTTAATATGTTTCTAGTAACTCTAAATTTACTCTTAATTACTCAGTTATATTATATATATTGATTTTATGTTCTATCATGAGCCAACAAGAGCGTAAAGAAGGATAAATCTCTAAAAATGGGGAGTGGAGATCAACCAAATAGGAGCAACATGTCACTATAACAAGAGGTATAGATTAAGGTGAATGTTAGTGTATCTCAAAAAATAAAATATTTAATTATTTTTTTTACCAGATAAATGATTCAACTAATTCAATGGTCAATATTTTTAATTTTATTTATGATTCAGGTTGTAACTTCATTTTATTCATCTATAAATATAACAACTGGACCACACTAAGATGAATGAATTTTGGGTATTATCTTTCTATATTGTATAATATATTATTACATAAGTATATAAAAAACCATAATAGATTTATACTATGTAGTGTGGTGGTCACATATGTAATGGAAATAAAACATTTCTATCAACCGCTATTATCATTAGTCTTTCACTATACCAAATTCATCCCATTCCAATAATGTAACATGTCAAATTTCAATTCTCTATCTTATCTCTCCACCAATAAAACACCTATATTGTGTCATCCCCTTTTTATCATGAATCCCATGTGTGCGTCATGTTTCATGTGCCACTTCGTATCTTTATCAAAAAACAAATCAATCATAAATATCTTTTATTTCTTGTACCTTAATTGGGAATCCATTAAAAACCACCTTTAATGACCAGTGACAGTGATCAACTTTCCCTAGATTGACACTAAGCTAACTAGATCACCATTTAGTTTCTTCCTCATTACTCGAATCAACTTTGAGCTACTCAAATCACTATCAAGATACATTCTCATTTCATGAATCGCCTTTGGGCCATCAAGATCACCATTTGGATTCTTCGTCACTGATGAGATTATTGTTGGCTTACCCAGATCATCATCAAGATTATTCATTAATTCTCGGATCCCATTCAAGCTTCCTGGATCACCACTGGGATTATATATTATTGCTTTAATCAATATTAGGCCACTTCAATCACTTTGAAATTTTGTTTTTCTAAGTCATATGTCTTATCACCCATCCTTTAGGTCCATAATATGGGTTTCATATCATTGAGTGTTTTGAGGATGAAAGACAGAAACCATATCAATTGTCCATTTGGTTTTTCAAGATGAACAATATATTCCTGAAGCCTTTTGGGTCCACAAGATAATGATCAATTTCACCTGGCCTTTAAAGTCTAGAAATTGTGCACCATTTAATCCTAATAATTTGGGGTTATTATTCTATTTACCTTTCATAAAACATATTAAAGAAGTGTTCATCATTAACTAGGGGATACATATTCTTTATCAACATGGGATTTCATCAATTCATATATTATTTCAACTTCATATTAACCATTTTTATTATGAGGGTTAGCTCATGGAAAAGGGGATATATGAAACAAGCATGGGATATCGAAATTTCTCCTTATTATTATTTTTTATTATTTTTGTTCTCTTATCATGTATCCATGAGAGCTAAACTAGGATTATGGTGGTGCGTTAGAATATTTATTAAATTTAGAAATTTATAAATGGGTTTGACCAGATTTATTATTTGACTAAGTCAATGGTCAATAGTGTGATATGTATTAGGATTTAGTTTCTAAATTTATTTTCATCTATAAATATTAAAATCATACCTCACACAACTAAATGTATTCTAGGTATTTTCCTTTTATAGTTAATATATTCCACCACTTTTATGGAATAAACTCACCCCACTACACCAGGATTCATTATATTGATTACTTCTTCCATTATATCATTTCCATTGACTTCTTCCCTGATGCCCATACCATCCCAAATAATTATAAACTTTAGTGACCAAAATGGAAAACTGAAACTCTTATAAACTATGTGATAAATTCCAAAGGATTTCGGGGAGGCAGGGTACCGGAGTGGCCTCTACAGAATCTCCACGAATAACCACATGATGGGGACCTATTTCAATAGAGTGATGATTCCAACTAATAGTGATGTATGTTTCATGGTTTTTCCAAATTCTGTATATTGATTCCATATATCCTGAACAAGAAAATCATTGACCAGTGGCTAGATCTGTGTGGCTTCTAAGAGTGTTATTATTGCAATAGAAAATACAAGGGGGTGTAAATATTGAGTGGGTAAGCGGAAAATTCCATTATAGATAATTAGTTCATTTTTTAATTATGATTCATCATCTAGTATGTTTCTCAAATTAAAGCTTGGTATTTTTTTGTTTTTTTTTCATGTTTCAAGAAATGTTTTCTTCCTATATAAAAAATATTTAAAAATAAAAAATTCTCTCATTATTTATTATTTTAATATTCCAATTATTATACTCTTATTAGATGCTTGAATTTTTTACTCTAATACTTTCATGATATTTATTTATAATACTAAATATTTATTAGGATATTTATATGATATATATTAATAGAAAATATTAATTATGTTTTCATTGTTTTATAACTTATCATTTCTTGTTATCTTAAAAACTGAGGAGTTATTGTTGAGTTATTAGCCTAAATTCTTTGTTATAGTTAATTATTAAAATTATCAACTATCACAAGTAAGAAACTCAAGATAGATTTAATTAATAAATAAAATTTAATAAAAGGATATCAAATCATGAAATTTCCAAAAAATATGAATGAAATTGACAGTTTTTAGTAGGTTAACTAGAAAAATCAAAAACACTCCACCATAACATCAATTAGAGTTATATTTATCACTATCTAGAATATCAATTTTTTAATATTTAAACATAAATATTTAATGTTGAAATATATTATTTTGAAACTTTTATAAATATTTAACAATATATTAAAGTTCACTTTTTAAATTTTATCTCCATAAATCTTTTTAATATTTTCATAATATTACAGAAGCTCCAACATATGTTTTTAAACTAGATAAATTCAAATATTTTGTATAACCCCTTAAAACTCCCTATATGTTCCAATCAAATTGGAATAATCTAATACACTTGACTTTTGGAATTCATATGTAATTTTCAATGATAAAAAATATCTATTGGTAAAATTCTCAAGTTAAGAAAATGGTCCATTAATAGAAAACCCAAAAAACTAAGTCTTTAATAGAGTAAGTGATCATTTGAGATTAAATCATTCTATTTTTGATAATTTTCCCTTTATTTTATCAAAAATGAAGTTTATTTATTTGGTCATTATTTATTACTCTGTATTCTTTATTTTTTGCCTTATATTTATATTTTTAAGATTACAAAAAATATTCAAAAAGGCCATCTCCAGAAATGAATATATTGAAGTTTATCAATACATTTTTTTGAATAAATAAATTTTAGTGATATGAACTTAATTTTCTTAATTTTTTTAATAAAAGTTGAATGAAATTTCTACTCATTGATGAGAATATTCATACTCAAGATAGGATCTGGTATTTTTATTGTGATTATATAATAAAGCTATTCTATGATAGAAATTTTTTAATCTAATTAATTTAAAAAAAATATAGTGGATTGTAGATTTTTTATCTATAATATCTTTAACAAATATTTTACCTATTATATTTTTATTAAAGTTGTTCTTTAATTTTTTTGATTTCCACTATATATTTTTTAAGTGCAGTGTTAACCATTTTAAAAATTTGTTATAGTTAATTTTCAATTATTTTCTCAATTGGTTTTTTAAATACTTTATTTTATATTTTACAAAATATTTATTATCGATACTCACTATTTTAACTTCAAGTTGTCTTTCTAGTATATATTTTTATACATTGATTAATTTTTATAATTCTTATACATTAAATTTACCACCTCTTGAAATATATAATATGAAACCATAAATAGAATCTTTATAATAAATGTTTTATCTTATTTTTACTACCATAAATAAAATTATTTAAGTTGAAATATGTAGATTATTTGTGTTTGTTTAACGTATTTTTATAAATTAAAATTTTATTAGACTAGAAACATAATATTCATGTATATATTGACTACCATCATCCATCATATATAATTATCTCATATAATTATTATAAATTTTTATTTACTTTTTTTGAATGTTGAACAATCATTAAGTTGGGGAATACTAGTTAGGGATATATATATTATAGAAGGATATTTTCATAATTTCATTGATTGGTATTTTTTTCTAGAAATATATATTAAATGAAATGGAATCGTCCTCATTTTTATCTTATTATTTTATCATATATTTTTATTATTTAATCTAATAATATAATTTTCCCTAAAATATTTCATTTGTATTTGAAACTATATGATGGATAAAATTCTAGTTAATTCAATCGTACAATAGTCATACAATTATTAACATTATGTATTTGTAATTATTGTTAAATTAATAAATATAACTCTTTATCAAATTATTTGGTCTATATTATGTGAATATTTGGTGACTACTTATTTCTTAAAAGAATTCAACAATTTATATTATTAGACTATAAAATAAGTTTTCCTTTAGTTAGTCTTAGGATAAACCACTTATAAACTAAGGATGTCACGACCCGACCTCGGGGCCCGTGCCGTGACTACCCCAAGCCCGCCTTCCATAGGCCAGGGGCTGGCGACTAGCACCAAGGCGTAAATCCCGGTAAACAGGGAAGGCATTGCCTTTATAAGTAACAACCACCACAGAGTCAGCAAGCGGAAAGTAACTACAAAGTGCAGAAAAGTAAAGGGGGCCGGAATACAAGCCCAACAGAAAGTACAACTGAAAAGGAAAAGAACAGCAACTGAAGAAAAGACGGCGGCCTCGTGTCGTCCACTGGCAATCCCACCTGAATGGTGGGTACAGATAGCCTTCAGGCTCCTCGGGTCCCACGTCCGCTCCGAGCACGTCCCGCCCAGTGGTCCACCTCCAGGTACCGTCCTGCTCCACGCCCCAACCGTGATCAGCGCTGTCCGTCGTCTACATCCAACACAACAAGGTGCGGGCATAGCCCGTGCAGGGGTGAGTATAAGCTACTCAGTAAGGACCCCAAGACCCCCGAAGGTCTCCCGAAATCCACAAAGGATATAGCACAAAAAGGAAGGTGCAATCACGAAGTAACATCTGACTCGACTTAGGTATATGCCCATACATATACCTAAGTCCCCACTTCTAGCTCTTCTCACGAGCTCAAGAACAACTCAATCAACATAGGAAAGCAAGACTCAAATCAACAAAGGAGAGTAAACAGTAAATCCACAAAGGATAGTTCAACACAATCCACAAAGGAGAGTAACATAAGATTCAGCTCAACCAGGTATACTATTTCAGATGACGTCAAAGATGATCACTAATCCATCTAAGTCGTCGGACCCACGAAGGATCGATAGGTACTAACCCCCGCAAAAGACCCACATAGGATCGGGCTCACACAGAACCTGTAGGCAGTGGCTCACACAAAACCGGTAGTAAGGACCCACACAGGATCGGGCCCACACAGGACCTGTAGCACTGATCCACGTAGGATCGCTGAGTGCAGTAGTCGACGCAGTCCACTGAGGATCTCTGCACAGTCATCGCCGCAGTCCACGAAGGATCTCTGCTCTGTCGTCATCGCAGTCCACGGAGGATCTCTGCTCTGCCGTTGTCGCAGTCCACGGAGGATCTCTGCTCTGTCGTCGAAGTCACAGCCAGCACTAGGGTTCCCGCACACAGTGAGCTCGTTTAGGAGGGTCCGCTCCACGAGCCGAGAGGCTGATACATCAACTGACACGTAGTCCGAAGTTGATGTATCCAAAAGTTCCGTATCGACAACAGGATCTCAACGCAACAGACGACGCGTCAAACGGACGCCCGGTCTGAGAGTTATTGGCATTTTCGTCCCAAGGGCCCGGTTGGTTTTTAGGGAAAAACCAACCCGACCGTACTCCGCCTGTGTCCGATCCTCGGGCGGAGTATGCCAAAAGTTCTGTCTCACATAGAGGAAACTACCACAGCTGACGGTACGTCGATCGGACGTCCGTAGCTCAAGTTATGAGCGTTTCCGCTCCGAGGGCCCGGTTGGTTTCGTGTACGATCCAACCCGGCCGAACCAAAAGTCTTCCGAAACCTTGAGTATAATATACCGAAACGACCGTATCGATCCAACGATCGCGTAGCCGCTGACGGTTCATCAATCGGAGGTCCTAGGCCAAGATATGGGCAAAAGACCGAAGAGGGCCCGAAAACGGGGGTTCTGGGCCCGGGGCGACCCGGCCCGAACCCGCCCCCTGGGTCGGCCGGACCGGGTCGACCCGAACCGGGTCGACCCGACCCGGATGGGCCAGGTCCGGTCCAGCCTGGGCGCGGCCCGGCCGACCGGACCGGCCGGCTCGGCTTCGGCCGCGCGGTCGAAGAGAAACCGCCGCGGGTTTGACCCGCGGCTTGGAGGAACGCGGCCCGCGCGGGCCGCGTGCTGGGCGGCCGGACCGCGGACGCGGTCCGGCGGTTCGCCGCCGCCGCCGCCGCCTTCCGCGGGCCGCCGGAGTTGCTCCTGTGGCCCGTTTTGCCTCATGTCTGCGCCATAGCTCCTCCCGGGGGCTGATCTTCACTGCGGGATCAACGGATCGCCCCTGCCGCACGGTTCGTCGTCGTCCGCCAAATCCGCACAACAAAAAGATCGGCGGAGGGTTTCCGGGTCTTGATTGTTAGACCCGCACCCTCTGCGTTAGTCATAAACTCAACGGGAGGAAAAGAAAATAACCAATCAACAATTTTAAAATAAATTAAAATTGTTCCGTGATCGGGTTCTTTATTTTAAAAGAATAAACACGGGAAAATAAAATATTCCAACAACCCCTACCTCGAAGTTGCCATCGGACGTGAGGTCGTCGCGGAATCGCTCGTCGCGAAAGGAGGGGATCGTCACGTCGTTCGCGGAAGAGACGTTCGTCGCACCGCGGGAAAAGCGTCGCGCCGACGATCTCCGGATCTAGAACAAACGGATTTAATTAATTAAATCCGTTGTTATTGAAATTAAAAAAAGGAGAATTAAACGATCCGTTTCTCACCTTAGTTGCCGAACGAGGATCGGCCGCGGAAGAAGAGGCGTCGCCGAAGAACGTCGTGGGTAGAGCTCGTCGACGTCGCAGATCACGGTGTGCGTCGTCGAATTCCGGTTCCGGCGTACTTCGCGTTCTTCGCGTTCTTCGCGTTCTTCGCGGGGAGGGTGGAGGCTCAGAGGATTCGCACAACGATAGCAATCCTCCAAAATAGACAAGTTTGTCTATTTTATTAATTTGCCAACGAACGCAAACGCGTAAGTAACGACCCATTAAATTCGTTGAATTAATTCAACGAATGAAACAGCACATTTAATTCACGAAATAAACCGCCCAATTAAATGGTCTGTTAAGAATTAAGGAAAACGCGTTGGTTGACTTTTCAGTTATTTTGACGGGTTTTCGCGGGTGCGTTCCTTAGCGAAAGAAACGGCGGGGCTCGTGCGGGCCCCACCGCACAAATATCCTACCAAGGGGTAGGGTATTTTCGGATAGCACCCTATCCGCTTTAACTCAGTTCAAGTGGCTTCCAAGCGGCTTCCAAGCGACTTAAGTGAAATAAAATAAAGTTGTCGCACAACCTTTATTTTATTTCCGACTTAAAGCCCAAAATTTTAAAAACCACGATTGAGCAAACGCAACTCCGGAAGAGGCGTTTCTAAGAAAATATCGGCGCTGCGATTTCATCGGTGCCCTCAGAATTCGATTCCGGGCACCGGTTCAAAAGATAGAAAAACCCGCTCGTCCGTTCACTGAACGTACCCGAGCCAAACTTCGGAAATTGATTCCGGGCACACTGGGCCTCGGAATCAGGTGTCGTCTGAAGCTGCGCTCTTCTAAAATTCCAAAGAAAATTAAGGAAAAAAAAAATTCCCTTGAAATTTGCGGGTCTTTACATTACTCCCACCTGAGGGCTTTACGTCCCCGTAAAGATACATCAAAAACTATGGGAACAAATGGGGGTACTGAGCACGCATCTGAGCCTCCCGCTCCCAAGTGCTCTCCTGGAGGTTCCCGTGCTGCCATATGATGCGCACAAGAGGAATTGACCGCCCACGTAGGACCCGCTCCTGTCGATACTCGATCTCCACTGGGACCTCCGCAAAAGTCGCCCCATCATCCACGTCCAGCTCCCCAAAGACGATGATGTGCGTCGGGTCGTGCACGTATCTCCTCAGCTGAGACACGTGGAAGACGTCGTGCACCCGGTGCAACTGCGGTGGTAGAGCCAGGCGATAAGCCACCTCTCCTATCCTGCTGAGGACCTGGAAAGGCCCGATGAAGCGTGGAGACAACTTGCCGCCTCGGCCAAATCTCCGTAAACCACGTCGAGGTGAGACACGCAAAAAGACGTGGTCGCCATCCTCGAACTCTAGTGGCCTCCGCCTCCTGTCGGCATATGACTTCTGCCAGCTCTGAGCTATCCTCATCCTCTCCTGGATGATCTGGACCTTCTCTGTCGTGGCTCAGACCATCTCTGGTCCCACGAGTACTGACTCCCCAGGGTCTGTCCAGCACAACGGTGATCTGCAGGGTCTGCCGTACAACGCCTCGTATGGTGCCATCCCGATGGTGGAGTGGTAGCTATTGTTGTACGCAAACTCCACCAAGGGTAGGTGGTCCTCCCAGCTGCGACCAAAGTCGAGAACGCATGCACGGAGCATGTCCTCGAGTGTCTGTATGGTCCTCTCCGTCTGACCATCCATCTGAGGGTGGAAGGCTGTGCTCAGATGGAGCCGCGTCCCGAACGCCTCCTGCAACCCCTTCCAAAGCCGGGAAGTGAAACGAGCATCTCGATCGGAGACGATAGACGATGGCACACCGTGAAGCCGTACGATCTCCTGGACGTAAAGACGTCCCAAGCTCTCCACTGAGCCCTGCTCTCTGATGGGTAAGAAGTGTGCCGACTTGGTGAGTCGGTCGACAATCACCCAAATGGATTCGTGACCTCTGGAAGTGCGTGGAAGTCCAGTCACGAAGTCCATAGATATGCCATCCCACTTCCACTCCGGGACCTCCAAGGGCTGTACCAAGACTGCTGGTACCTGATGCTCTGCCTTCACCTGCTGGCAGGTGAGGCATCGTGAAACGAACTCTGCCACAGCTTTCTTCAGACTCGGCCACCAGTGCTGTCGTCTGAGATCCTGGTACATCTTCGCCACTCCGGGATGTACCGCCAAGGGAGAAGTGTGAAACTCTCTCAGCACCTCCTCCCGTAAAGCGACTGGTACGAAGGTACGTCCTCTGAAAAGGATGTCGTGCTCTGCTCCAAGGGAGAAGCCATCAGGCGCCTGACCTGAGGATATCAGTGCACGCCGGGTCTCACAGTCAGCGTCCCCACGCTGATCCTCTCTGGCCCGCTGTAGAAGTGGAGGAGAGACTGTGAGAGACTGAAGAAAGGCTACTCCGTCTCTATCCACGAAGGATATCTGTAAGGAGGCTAGCTACTCTGTCGCCTCCTCAAGTAGCTGAATGCCCGTCCTCCTGCTGAGGGCATCGGCTACCAAGTTCCCCTTCCCAGGAGTATAGACTATCTCAAAGTCATAGTCCTGGAGGAACTCAAGCCATCTCCGCTGTCTCAGGTTCAGGTCCTTCTGAGAGAAGATATACCTGAGACTCTGGTGGTCAGAAAAGACTGTGAAGCGCTCGCCCATCAGATAGTGCCGCCAAGTCTTCAGAGCGAAGACCACTGCTGCTAACTCCAGGTCATGAGTGGCGTAGTTCTGCTCATGCGGCCTCAACTGACGTGATCCGTAGGCGATCACGGCCCGCTCCTGCATCAGGACGCACCCGAGTCCAGTCCCTGATGCATCGCAGTAAACTACGTACCCAACTCCCTCCTCAGGCAACCTCAAGATAGGTGCGCTGGTCAATCTCTGTCTCAGCTCCTGGAAGCTCTGCTGACATCTGTCTGACCACACAAAGGCTTTCCCCTTCTTCTTCAAGGCTGAGAGTGGTGCCGCAACTCTGGAGAAGTCTGGCACAAATCTCCGATAGTATCCGGCTAGGCCCAAGAAGCTCCGCACCTCCGTCACGCTCCTGGGTGGCTCCCAAGCTAGCACTGCCTTGATCTTCACGGGATCCACTGCAACTCCCGCCTCAGAGATGACGTGCCCCAAGAAGTGGACCTCACGTAACCAGAACTGGCACTTTGAGAGCTTTCCATAAAGCTGGTGCTCTCGGAGTGTGTCTAGCACAACTCGCAGGTGGTAGGCATGCTCCTCCTCAGTCGTCGAGTATACCAAAATGTCGTCAATGAAGACCACGACAAATCGGTCGAGGTATGGCTGGAAGATCCTGTTCATGAGGCTCATGAACACTGCTGGAGCATTGGTTACGCCGAATGGCATAACCAAGAACTCATAATGGCCATACCGACACCTGAAGGCCGTCTTCTGCACGTCCTCGTCTCGAACTCTGAGCTGATGATAGCCTGACCGGAGGTCTATCTTCGAGAACCACCGCGCTCCCCTGAGCTGATCGAAGACGTCATCAATCCGTGGCAGCGGATACTTGTTCCTCACTGTCACCTGGTTCAGGCGACGATAGTCGACACACAGTCGCAAGCTCCCGTCCGCCTTCTTGGCGAACAATATTGGGGAAGCCCAGGGTGAAATACTGGGTCGGATAAACCCCTTGCTCTGCAAGTACTCCAACTGTACCCGCAGCTCTCGAAGCTCGGCGGGGGCCATCCGATATGCTGGAGTAGATATCGGGGCTGTCCCGGGGTACAAGTCGATGTAAAAGTCTACCTCTCTATGAGGAGGTAGCCCTGGAACGTCGTCGGGAAAGACGTCCATGTACTGGTCCACCACTGCAGGAAAAACTGGACTCCGCACGTCCACTGCTCCTAGGATGAGGCTAGCCAACTGATGAGAGATGGGCTGCACTCTCCTCCGCGGAAGTCCATCCTGTGCTGCAAAGGTTCCCTTCTCGCCGGTGAAGGTAAACCTGCTCCCGTCGGTACGAACACATCGCACCTTGCGCCTAAAACAGTCGATCTGGGCATGAACCGTGGATAGCCAATCCATGCCCAAGATGACGTCGTAAGGCCTCGACGCCGCTACAAGGAGATCCCAGCCGAAGCTCTCGCCTCCTAGAGTAAGCTCACACTGCCGGCACCAGTGCGTAATCGTCGAGTCTGCTCCCGTAGGAGTCTCTAGCCGTAAGGATCGAGCCAACGGCTCAGTCGGAATCTCCGAGCTCCGAACAAGGGTAGAGGCTATGAAAGAGTGACTCGCTCCTGTGTCTATAAGTACTGCAGCAAGGGTGGAATAGACACAGATCGTACCTCGAATCATCTCTGGCATGTCGGGGTCGTAGGCCTCCACTGCCTGGAGCTGGGCATGTCCCTGCCCGCCAGCTCCCTGTGGTCGAGGTGGCCCTCCTGGTGGTGGTGGGGGTAGAGCCTGGAAGCGTCGCCCACCACCCACTGCTCGGCCAGCTCCTCTGCCTCGTCCGCCTCCTCCCTGCGGACCGCCACGGTCGACCCTCTGCCTCTGCCTGGGTGGCCCCTCCACCGTCTTCTGCTCCTCTGATCGGCGAGTCGGGTAGTCACGAGCCATGTGACCCTGCCCGCCGCAGGAGTAGCACAGCCTGCCTCTCGGAAGGCTGGCACTCCGCTGTGTGCCCCGCACTGCTGAGCCGGTGTCCTGAGGCCGTCTGCGTGGGGGTCTAGTCTGCCTGGACCCGAGAGTCATCTGTCGGCTACCTGCTGCCGAAGACTCAGCTACCTGTCGCCCTGCGCTAGGTCTCGCCGCTGAAGAAGGCTCTGCCAGGAAGCTCTCGATCAGGAGGGCTCGCTCCAGCACTCCCGCCTGGGTCGGAATGCTGAGGGAGATCAGCGACGCCCGAATCTCCTGCCGCAAGCCCTGCTCGAAGGTCCGGGCCCGGAAGAAGGGGTCCCGTACCATGTCGGTCGAGTAGCGAGATAGGTCAGTGAACCTCGCCGCGTACTGAGCGACCGTCATGCTGCCCTGGCGCAGCTGGAGAAGCTCCTGGATGCGCACCGCTCGGAGGGTGGCCGGGACGAACTCAGAGCGGAAGAGGCTCTCGAAGTCCGTCCAGAGCAAGGATTCCTCATCGTGAACCTGGAGCATCAAGCTCCACCATCGTCATGTCGCCGCCTGCAGGAGGCTCGCCGTGAGAATCACCATGAGATCCGCTGGTGTCCTCACTAGCCTAAAGATCCGCACCACCGCCTCTAGCCAGTTCTCGGCGGCCTGGGGCTCCGCCTCACCGCGAAACCTGGGCGGTCGCTGGCTCTGAAACTCATGCAGTTCCCTGAGGCGACGTGCATCGTCAGCGTCTGGTACTGGTAGCATCGGTGGCTCGGCGGGTAAAGCTACCGCTGGTGCCACTGCTGGCAAAGGGCCCTGCACCGAGGCCTCGTCGCTCGGTGGGCTGCCGTCGTGCCCTACACTTGAAACCCTAGCTGGCTGTCGTCGCGGGGCCATCCTGAAAAGGAGAACAAGAGCACCACAGTCAGAACAGTATACCTGGTGAGCTGGCACAAGTAATCACAAGGAAAACTTGAGACTTTCATGAAGCAGATCAGTATACCCGGTGAGCTGACACAAGTAATCACAAAGAAACTTGAAACACACACGCAATCAATGTTTTCATGCATTAAGTCGGAAATCAGGAGTCAGGGTCCTCGTGTACGGATACGTCGGCCGCCGCACCAACACTGGGCTCCCTGAACTGATAACCACACTCAATACACTAAACACTATTGCTTCATATAGAAAGAAAAGACGATCAGAGTCTGCGGTAGAACCGACCACCTCTGATACCAATTTGTCACGACCCGACCTCGGGGCCCGTGCCGTGACTACCCCAAGCCCGCCTTCCATAGGCCAGGGGCTGGCGACTAGCACCAAGGCGTAAATCCCGGTAAACAGGGAAGGCATTGCCTTTATAAGTAACAACCACCACAGAGTCAGCAAGCGGAAAGTAACTACAAAGTGCAGAAAAGTAAAGGGGGCCGGAATACAAGCCCAACAGAAAGTACAACTGAAAAGGAAAAGAACAGCAACTGAAGAAAAGATGGCGGCCTCGTGTCGTCCACTGGCAATCCCACCTGAAGGGTGGGTACAGATAGCCTCCAGGCTCCTCGGGTCCCACGTCCGCTCCGACCACGTCCCGCCCAGTGGTCCACCTCCAGGTACCGTCCTGCTCCACGCCCCAACCGTGATCAGCGCTGTCCGTCGTCTGCATCCAACACAACAAGGTGCGGGCATAGCCCGTGCAGGGGTGAGTATAAGCTACTCAGTAAGGACCCCGAGACCCCCGAAGGTCTCCCGAAATCCACAATGGATATAGCACAAAAAGGAAGGTGCAATCACGAAGTGACATCTGACTCGACTTAGGTATATGCCCATACATATACCTAAGTCCCCACTTCTAGCTCTGCTCACGAGCTCAAGAACAACTCAATCCACTTAGGAAAGCAAGACTCAAATCAACAAAGGACAGTAAACAGTAAATCCACATAGGATAGTTCAACACAATCCACAAAGGAGAGTAACATAAGATTCAGCTCAACCAGGTATACTATTTTAGATGACGTCAAAGATGATCACTGATCCATCTAAGTCGTCGGACCCACGAAGGATCGATAGGTACTAACCCCCGCAAAAGACCCACATAGGATCGGGCTCACACAGAACCTGTAGGCAGTGGCTCACACAGAACCGGTAGTAAGGACCCACACAGGATCGGGCCCACACAGGACCTGTAGCACTGATCCACGTAGGATCGCTGAGTGTAGTAGTCGACGCAGTCCACTGAGGATCTCTGCACTGTCGTCGCCGCAGTCCACGAAGGATCTCTGCTCTGTCGTCGTCGCAGTCCACGGAGGATCTCTGCTCTGCCGTCGTCGCAGTCCACGGAGGATCTCTGCTCTGTCGTCGAAGTCACAGCCAGCACTAGGGTTCCCGCACACAGCGAGCTCGTTTAGGAGGGTCCGCTCCACGAGCAGAGAGGCTGATACATCAACTGACACGTAGTCCGAAGTTGATGTATCCAAAAGTTCCGTATCGACAACAGGATCTCAACGCAACAGACGGCGCGTCAAACGGACGCCCGGTCTGAGAGTTATTGGCATTTTCGTCCCAGGGGCCCGGTTGGTTTTTAGGGCAAAACCAACCCGACCGTACTCCGCCTGTGTCCGATCCTCGGGCGGAGTATGCCAAAAGTTCCGTCTCACTTAGAGGAAACTACCACAGCTGACGGTACGTCGATCGGACGTCCGTAGCACAAGTTATGAGTGTTTCCGCTCCGAGGGCCCGGTTGGTTTCGTGTACGATCCAACCCGGCCGAACCCAAAGTCTTCCGAAACCTTGAGTATAATATACCGAAACGACCGTATCGATCCAAGGATCGCGTATCCGCTAACGGTTCGTCAATCGGAGGTCCTAGGCCCAAGATATGGGCAAAAGACCGAAGAGGGCCCGAAAACGGGGGTTCTGGGCCCGGGGCGACCCGGCCCGAAACCCCCCTGGGTCGGCCGGACCGGGTCGACCCGAACCGGGTCGACCCGACCCGGCCCGACCCGGCTAGGCCGAGTCCGGTCCGGCCTGGGTGCGGCCCGGCCGACCGGACCGGCCGGCTCGGCTTCGGCCGAGCGGCCGAAGAGAAACCGCTGCGGGTTTGACCCGCGGCTTGGAGAAACGCGGCCCGCACGGGCCGCGTGCTGGGTGGCCGGACCGCGGACGCGGTCCGGCGGTTCGCCGCCGCCGCGGTCGAGCCGCGGCGGATTCTTCCGGCGGCGCGCCGGGCGCCGGCGACCCGCGCCGCCGCCGCCTTCCTCGGGCCGCCGGAGTTGCTCCGGTGGCCCGTTTTGCCTCCCGTCTGCGCCATAGCTCCTCCCGGGGGCCGATCTTCACTGCGGGATCAACGGATCGCCCCTGCCGCACGGTTCGTTGTCGTCCGCCAAATCCACACAACAAAAAGATCGGCGGAGGGTTGCCGGGTCTTGATTGTTAGACCCGCACCCTCCGCGTTAGTCATAAACTCAACGGGAGGAAAAGAAAATAACCAATCAACAATTTTAAAATAAATTAAAATTGTTCCGTGATCGGGTTCTTTATTTTAAAAGAATAAACACGGGAAAATAAAATATTCCAACAACCCCTACCTCAAAGTTGCCGTCGGACGTGAGGTCGTCGCGGAATCGCTCGTCGCGAAAGGAGTGGATCGTCACGTCGTTCGCGGAAGAGACGTTCGTCGCACCGCGGGAAAAGCGTCGCGCCGACGATCTCCGGATCTAGAACAAACGGATTTAATTAATTAAATCCGTTGTTATTGAAATTAAAAAAAAGGAGAATTAAACGATCCGTTTCTCACCTTAGTTGCCGAACGAGGATCGGCCGCGGAAGAAGAGGCGTCGCCGAAGAACGTCGCGGGTAGAGCTCGTCGACGTCGAAGATCACGGTGTGCGTCGTCGAATTCCGGTTCCGGCGTTCTTCGCGTTTTTCGCGTTCTTCACGGGGAGGGTGGAGGCTCAGAGGATTCGCACAACGATAGCAATCCTCCAAAATAGACAAGTTTTTCTATTTTATTAATTTGCCAACGAACGCAAACGCGTAAGTAACGACCCATTAAATTCGTTGAATTAATTCAACGAATGAAACAGCCCATTTAATTCACGAAATAAACCGCCCAATTAAATGGTCTGTTAAGAATTAAGGAAAACGCGTCGGTTGACTTTTCAGTTTTTTTGACGGGTTTTCGCGGGTGCGTTACTTAGCGAAAGAAACGGCGGGGCTCGTGCGGGCCCCACCGCACAAATATCCTACCAAGGGGTAGGGTATTTCCGGATAGCACCCTATCCGCTTTAACTCAGTTCAAGTGGCTTCCAAGCGGCTTCCAAGCGGCTTAAGTGAAATAAAATAAAGTTGTCGCACAACCTTTATTTTATTTCCGACTTAAAGCCCAAAATTTTAAAAACCACAGTTGAGCAAACGCAACTCCGGAAGAGGCGTTTCTAAGCAAATACCGGCGCTGCGATTTCATCGGTGCCCTCAGAATTCGATTCTGGGCACCGGTTCAAAAGATAGAAAAACCCGCTCGTCCGTTCACTGAACGTACCCGAGCCAAACTTCGGAAATTGATTCCGGGAACACCGGGCCTCGGAATCAGGTGCCGTCTGAAGCTGCGCTCTTGTAAAATTCCAAAAAAAATTAAGGAAAAAAATTTCATTGAAATTTGCGGGTCTTTACAAAGGAATCATAGGAAGTCAAAACATTCTTACATAATACTATTTGGATGAAAAGTATTAATTCCTAATTATAAATATAATCTTGTTAAATTTGTTCCAAAAGTTGTTGAGGAGATTTTTCTAGGTTATTCTATCTCTAGTAAGGATTATCATGTTTTAAAAAAATGAACATTCATTGTTAATTAAATGGTAAATGTAAACATTGATGAATGTGATCCTTATAAGAAACCAAAACATCTAGAATCTAATTATTAAAAAAAATAAATCCTATTATATTTTATTACCAGAAGTTATATCATATCCATCATAAATTGACATTTTTGAATGTAGGATAAAAACTCGACTATTGAAATTCAGTTCAAGAGAAAATAATTGTTAGATATAAGAAGGTCAAGATTCCCTTTTACCTAGGAATTAATAAATCGTAATGAATCAACCCCTTGAGAATATCATTAATGATGTGATTCAAATAGGTGAAAAAAGTTCTTATGAAATGAATATGGTAATCCTATAATATTATAATAACTTTAGCCTAAAACTACTCATGAATCTCTAGGTTAGAAAATTTGGATAATTTTTATGCAGTAATAGCTCAATCAATTTAAAAAAACAAAATTGTAACCCTAGTTGAGCATCCTATGGATCATTTAATTATTGGTCTAAAATGGGCCCTCTAAAATAAATGTGATGACAAAGAAGCTATTGTTAGGAATAATGAAACACTAGTAGTTATGGGTTATATCCATGAAGAAAGTATAGATTATTAAGAGGATTGTTCTATGGTATCTATAATTTTATCATTTCTTATACTAAAATATTTTTCATCTCACCTAAACTTTAATCTATTTTCAAATGGATGTAAATAGGTTTTTCCTTAAAGGTTATGTTTAGGAGGTTTATTATGTAGAAAACCCCATGGTTTAAAGATATTAATTTTTTGAAAAAGGTATTTATAATTTCCAAGGATCTCTAATGAATTAAACATTCCCCTGGAGCCTAGTATGATTGATAGTCTAGATATCAGCTGCCAATTTGTTTTTAAATGTTATGCAAGATCCATGAATTATTATCAAAAAAATTATGAAAAACATCATTATACAAACTCATATCAATGAAATTGTCATTAGATTAGATTATAAAACACTCACTGAAATTTTTTGGAAATTGTGGGATCTACATTTGGGGTATAAGACCCTTTATCAAAATATTGTCTATTTGGGTTTTCTCCCTCACAGTTTTGTTCTTTAGTAGGGATAATTTCCCATTAGGATGGCTCACTACTCATCGCCTTTTCATAATTTATTGTGAGGGGGTGGGGGATAGATGGGCTTATATACCATTCCAAAAACACCTCTTGTCTCCAATGTGGATCAGGAAACTAAGTGTCATGATGTGACCCACATACGTCACTCCATGACACCCATACAACTAAAAACTATGACTTTTAGGGAATGCACTATCATTTATTTGGGACCCAAAAAATCTTTACCTAAGTTATATCCCAAAAAATTATAGTATTCCTACCTCCTCTGATACCATTTTTAGTATGTATATTGTGGATACAATACCCTCTATCACAACATTGTCTACTTTGGGTCACTCCATCAGGGTTTTGTTCTTCACTATGGACTACTACATAGTAGGGTGGCTCACTACCCATGCCCCTCTGAAAAGTAATTTTGATGGGGAGGGGATTTCTATGGATTTTATACCATTCTGAATACTGCTAAAATCTAGGATGGGGGTTAGGGGTATTGATTTGATGGTGTTACACCCATATGTCACATCTTGACACCCCTGTAGCCAGTAATCATGATCCATAGGGCATACAATGTCATTCATTTAGGACTCCAATGGAAAAAATGTATAGTTAATTCAATATGAGCATTATGGGTCAACATAATTTCTTTTTTAGATTCTAAATAACATAGATACATGAAGTAACAATATTATCTCAATGTTAGTACATAATATATCTACATAAAGTTTTTTGTTTTGAAAATGTTTTAAGTATTAGAACTTTAGTAGGAACCTCTAGTAAACAATACCATAATGAATTTGGGAAACTATTAGATCAAAAAAAGTATAGAGGCCTGATCAGAACCTTAATTTACATGAAATCCAATCAAAAATACATTATATAATTTGTATTCTTATGTGTGAGGTTCTATTAAAATCTCAAGGAATACAGTCTTAATATTGATATGAAGAGCTTATGTTAATATAAAGGAAAATCAGAACATGAAATTTTTTTATTCCCGAGTAACTGAGTAGACATTAAGTAGTTATTATGATGCTGAAATAAGTAGTTGTAAAATTGATTAGAATGGAACATTCAAAACATGTCATTTTCTTGGATATTCGTTAGTTTCATAGTAGGGTAAGAAGAAACACTCTGTTTCATTTTATATTAATAAAGATGGATATATCATTTCTAGAAGTTGTTGCGCTCATTTTTTAAGATTCAAAACACAATCAAAAAAATTAATTTTAATTCCATTCAATTTCCAAATATTTTCTATAGAACAAGCCCTAGTTATTTTTCTGTAAACCCAACACATCACTCATAAGACAAAAAACATATACATAATACTTCACTTCCTCTTTGACACACAAAAAAGGGTATACTATTTTAATTTTATAAAAAATAAAAATAAATACACAAATATTTTTACTAAACTATTAAATTATAATAAATTTACATATTTTTAAACAAAAGATAACAATGATCATCGCAAAGGAATCATAATTTTTTCTTCTCACTTCACTATCTCTTCACATTAAAAAAATCTTGAGAAATGGGTAGAATATTCATATTTTATAATTATGCTAATTTAGTATAAAGGTAAATTACACTACCTGGAAGATCATGGAATGGAATATACCAAAAAAACTATGTACTTATAATACAACTATGCCTAATGAATGTCACTTGTATATTTGATTTTAATAGTAAATAACTTCTCTTAAGTATCATTTATGTCATGCTTTATTATAATGAGAATATATTTTTCATGGAAATTTTACAAATAAATTTATATTGTATTATTCAAGTGATAATGCCTTCATATTGTTTTATGTTTTTCACCCAAATTCCCTAATATACTAGATTTTTCTTTATTTGTTGAAACATTTACTCGTGTATTATAAGATTTATTACTTTTGTGAAAGATTATATATGTTTTATTAACCCACAAGAAATGGAGAATTGTTTTTTTTATTTTCGTAGGGGGATATTCATTATTTCTATGGAAGAAAAGATAACTCATTTTGAACATTCTATGAAAAAGTATTTTTTAGAATAATATCATTCATAAGAAACAAAATATAACTACTAAAAGGTTTACTCCTTGTACTCTTATCATCTATTCGTCATTATCATTAATTCACTTTTTTCTTGTGAATTCATTTAATATCTTAAGAGGGAATAAATATTTTGGAAGTTATAGGAATTTTTTATCACATTTATAATATTTTTTCTTAACTACAGTAAATATTCTTAATTCTTTCTCAATGACTCTTATTTTTTTGGATTTGTTTACCATCACAATAGATAAGGTACAATAATAATTCGATTGTGGTTTCTTTTTTCTTATTTTTTTCCTTTCTTAAGGGGAATAAATATTTTAAGGAAGATATATTGGAGATTTTATATAGTTCTATTATTACTAACCCTAAGTGTATTAAATGATAAATTTTAATTTCCTCAAATTTTATATCATGGGAGAGATTCAAAGAATAGTGTAGGATGATTTCATTTTAATAATTTGGTTAAACATACATTTAATTTAGTTTTCATTTATTATTTATTATTTTCAAAATGGGGGAAATTATTGAGTTAGTCATATTCTTTCTTATCCTCAGTTTTGATGAATTACAATACACTTCTTTGTGGTTAAGATTTAACTTAGAGTTGGATAGTTTAGTTTCTTTATGTAAAGACGTACATCATAGTCATATGTTCTCATGAACTGGTCTGAATGATATATCCTATAGAATATAGAGAAACTTCAAAATGTAATACATAAAAGAATTTTTTTATATTATTTAATGACTTACTCAGACGATGAAGCTATATCTATTGGTGGATGGGGAATATTCTGATGTTATTTTAACCATTCCTAAAATCTCAAAATGTGACCATTGGGTCTTATTATAATAAAGGATAAAAATTGTAGTGAGTAATTTTAGAAATGGATGAATCAGTTACACTTTGGGGATATTACTTAAAATTATTTTGGGGTTTTCATCATCTCAAATATTTAATCACTTCTGATTGTAATTTTTCTTTTAATGAGGTCTTTGCTCAAGAAACCATTTTATGATGTATCTTTATAAATACCTTATCTTCCATTATAATTATTCACATTTTTATAATGCATGATAAATGTGGTTAAAAGGATTAAGCTAAAAATTATGTTAAGTTTATAATCAATGAATTCCAAGGGAAAGGAATTGTTTTTGGTTGTGATATTGAAGAGGTCCATAGGGCTAGATCAACCTATGTCAGATGTTTTTGTCAAATAAGTTCCATTTTTTTGAAATTAATAAATTATGAAAGGTTTATATAAAAAACATTCATGAGGTTATTTTAAAACTTGTTTTAGTATTCTGAAGAACCTTCTCCTTTGGTGTAAAAGTGAGTACTTTTCTTATTAGAAGTGTTTTCGTAATAATTATACTTTTTGGAGAATAATGATTTTTATTTTTAACTCCGAGCATTTCTTTAAATAATTTTTTATTTTCAACTATTTTAAAATATTTTTTGGATATTATTTATTTTTGGATAAGTTTATTTTAAAATTCATAATAAATTATTTCTTGGGTAATTTAATTATTTATCTTTGGTCATTTTCTTCGACTACATTTAGTTTTTTAACTATAATTTGAGCAGAAATCATAAATTCTGGTCAAATAATTACTAAAGTGGTAAAAAAAATTAAAAAATATATATTTAATATAATTTCCCACCCCTTTATAGTTCCATATCACTCATCATCTATGAAAACATTTTTTATACATGAGACATATTTTTAAATACATAAAACATGAAAGAAATTTTTTATGTTTTATGATTTTGAGATTTTTTTATAAACATAGATCATGGGATATTGAAAGTATAAATATATTTAAAACATGCATATTTGTTATTAAATAGTATTAATTTTACATATATTGTAAGAACATTTCATTTTAGTGAGTTAATATTTATTATTTTGTATAAATAAAATATTAAATAATATTTTTATGTGATATGTTTTTTGATCTTTATAAACACAAACCTTGTGTTACAAAAATAATAAATATATTTAAAATAAATTGAAAATTAAATATTATTTAATATATGATATAATAAAATATTTTTATGAATAATACACATGTCGCTGAAGCTTATATTGATTTTAAACATGTAATATATCATTATATTTTATGAATTTTTAATGGAAACAAAAACTATATCTTTAATTAATATTTTTGAATTTTTAAATAGAGAATATGTTTTGAATTTAGAATGTATTAAGAATAAAACTCTAATATATTTCTTTTTTTATCGATTATAAAAATAGGAATTTTGTTCTCAATGAAAAAATATTTAATATTAGATGTATCTTTTCTTAGAATTCTTTTCTTGTTCAGTATCGTTAGGTTCATTAGTACTCGTTTAAATTAAATGGAAGTGCTTTAGTGGATCAATTGATCCCAACAAGGGTTTTTAAGGGAATTATTAATTCTTTATTAAAATGATAAAATATAAAACTCCTCTCAAATAGTGTGTCATATTCAGAAACATTTTACATCATTGAGTCTAGACTGGGGAGTTTACCCTAGCATAATACAATCAAAAATTTTATAAGATGTTATACTACGGAGTAGATGTAGTGAGCTTTTAATGAATTATTAAATTTCATCTAACTCAAACCTTGACCATATATAATTATATTTTTAGTTAATGGGAGTGTAATATATGTTTTTGAGGAGTTACATGGTCTTTTAAGAGTATATCATAAGAATACTTGATGGACAATCAAGCAAGGTTATCAAAAAAAGGTATAGTTCTCTGATCTACGCGTTCATTTTTTTTGAGTGAAACTCTATATTATTGTTTAATTATTAAACCATTGAATAATAGAATGAAATTTTAGTATGATTTTCACATTTACATATTGAATCCACTTCCTTTAGATTCATCAAAATCTGAAGAAAATTTTTCAAGGTAACCTATCGAGAATTTCTATTGGCCTTTTTGAAAATTTATAAAAAAACTTTTCATCCTATTGAATCATTTATCCAACCATTAATGTTTGGAAACAATTCAACAAGATAAATCAAAACCCATTATAATTAAATTAATATAATTTATTAACTATTAGAACTCCTAGAGAGAATCTAACACCTTTTTCATATTCTCTTTATTATTTGAGGTACTTATATTTTGATCCACAAATAAAAAAGCATAGATTTAGAATCATCATGTTACAATAGACTAGACTCATAATTTTGGTCTTAATAAAATAAATTAAATGGAATTAAAACCACCATGTGTGATAGAGGATAGAGGTTTGTGAAATGGGGAATGGAGGCAGAATGAGGGTCATCTGATTTGAGATTGGATTGTGAATATTTATATATGACAGGACTAAAAGGATAGGGCTTTAGAAGAAATTTGGAACAATCACTAAAATTAATTCACTAATTTGGTTGTTTGATTAGATGAAATCAAGTGTGAAATATCTACTATTTTGTGGGATAATTAGTGTGTGATGTACGAAGATCAAAACATTCTAATCATTATAATTAGATAGCTTCGAGTGAAGTGGGAGTCATGAAGTAAGTGAGAAATGCGGTCTATCAATGATAATATTATCCAATAATTATATTATTTATGAGGTATATATAATCACTTCTGGGTCCATTTGATAATGTGGGAGTTCAGATTGGATGTGTTTGTATAAATTGAACCAATAAAGACCACATGTTGTGGTTCCATGTGGCACCCCATGACTTATGAAATTTATTTTAGGAATTATGGCGCATTTTTATCTCTCTTTCCAGTATAAAAAATTGTGTTTGAAACCTCCCAATGGAACCACATTTGGGTCATTTCGAGATCATATGATGGGATATTTTTGGTTCTGATGATTACAAGAATTTGAAAATTATTATTAATAATATAATAATAATTTTAAATTTTTTAAACAAAGATTTTGTGTGATTTATTACTACCAGTCACTAGAAATGAGGCTTCCAAGTATAATAAACCCATTAAAGTGTTAATTTTTAGGCCAATTTTTATAATTGGCTAATTTAATCATGAAAAATACTATTTTAATTTGATAATAATAATTGTTTGGAAACATTTAAGGAATATAAATAGAAAACATGAATTATTCCTTTGGGTGTGTTACTTTACAATGGGATGTGGTATTTATTCTTTGTTTGTGACCAAATAGTTTTGAAATGTGAATCATATAAAATGAAATAAAATCATTAACTTTATAATCATTTCCCCTAAAATATGTTGGAAACAGTTATATAAATTTTGAATTCATTAGAAAATAATTAATTTTTTATGATGATAATTTGTGATCGAAATAGATGATAATAAATCAATGAATTTAAAAAAAGAATCATGTATATTAATGAAAAATAAACAATATTATCATATTTTCAAATAAGTATGGGTGATTTATGAAAAATAACTAAAATTTAATGTCATGCTTCCAGTAATTGGTGAATTCATGGAAATGTGGTCATGAAATATCACATTTTAGTTGATTAGATGATATAAATGTGATAATCTATATCAAGTAAATGTATCTATTATAACAAAAAAAATGGATAATGGATTTAAATTATAATGGATAGATACAATAATTATTCACTAAGGGTGATAAAGTGTTGGTATATCATTTTTAATAAATTATTTCCCATAATGATTAAATATATTCAAGAAAGTGACTTGTAATCCCAATGAATTATATTTTTCATGATAAAAGATTGAGGAATGGTGTCAGGGAATTTAAAGTATAAAGTTGTGTAATCACTATTATAATGATTAAAATAGATTGGATTTGATTGGGGTTCATGGTAAAACTACCCTAATTTACTTTTGATAACATGAACATGACTTGCAAAAAGGAATGTAATATCTTTAATTCTGTGATATGGATAGTGAGATAATTCAAGAAGAACATTTTTATATTATTGAATTTACATAACATGGCCCACCGAGAGCCCATGTAAGTTGGTAGTATGTCTAGTGTGACACCCCAATAATGCTCTAATAGGACATGGGATGGATTCAAGCACCAAGAATATATATCTCTCATATAGAAGGCCTTATCCAATTAAACTTTCAAAAACATATGTCTTTCATCAATATAAATATGAAGGAATCAACCATGTAAAATTCGAAAAATAATGTAAATGCATGAGAAAAATTCTAAACATCATATCTGTATAATAATGCAATACTAATAATAAAGTGGGAAAATGTAAGACATAACATCTAGTAAGAAATAAAACATAAGAAAAATATAAATTTTCACCACATCAAACCATCCAAAAATACAGACATCAATTTTCCCCACCTAAAACCCATAAGCTCTAGTACCTCCATCACCACATCCACTATAATCACCTATGAAATGTGCATTTTTTGTATATACACAACATGTGTGGTAATGAGGCCCATGAATGGGTGAGTATAATAACACTCAATAGGAAGGAATGAAAATATAAAGGATGAAAGAAACATAAAAATATACTCTTTATATATAAACTCAAATATTTTCTATAAGAGTAACATAACTAAAGATAGGGAAAATCTTGATCATTGATCAACCCTAATAAATTATAATCCCTAATAGAAAACTTGTAATATTTCCTTTAGAATCATTTCATATCGACATCTATCTATCTTTATTTATAAATAATCCTTATATAATCATGGTGTGGGGTCCAAACCTCCCTATGGTGTTCATTTTGTCGAGGGGGAACCAACCCCTTTGGATGACCTACACTTCATAATGTGTAACTTTCATTAACATGGGGGTTACTTCATCTATATATTATTGACCTAGACCCTATAAATAAAGTGGGATGCCTAGTCCAATAAATATAGAGAGTATCTGATCCCTAAAGATTGTTTTTCACCGTCCTGAGAAACTGAAATATTGTCCACTCTTTCCAAGTTACCAAATCCCCATTATTTCATCCACATAGATTAGGAACTCTACCTATCCAAAACACCTCTGAATGGATCTATGATGTTGGTGAGAAACACACCAATTCAATCTACATAGAAAAATTATCATAACAGACTACTCATATATCAAATTATAAATTCTAATAAAGATAGAATAAAAATAACTCAAATTAAATAGGAAACAGAGTGTAACCTTGGATACACTGTGTGTGAAGGTTTTATAGATCCATGTTCATGTGATATTAAACTAATTGGTGTTTCCAAATAGGACAATATTGTGCAACACATTATGAAAACTCAATATTTATTATCAAGGGTATATATT
This sequence comes from Viscum album, assembly GCA_963277665.1. Taxonomy (NCBI): domain Eukaryota; kingdom Viridiplantae; phylum Streptophyta; class Magnoliopsida; order Santalales; family Viscaceae; genus Viscum; species Viscum album. The sequence goes on along the minus strand of OY728159.1, from coordinate 1,205,098,075 downwards.
TCATGTTCCCCAAGTATATGGCGTGCACGTATTCAACATGATGGGTTGGATAGTTTAGGATACTTTGTGTGTATTTCAAATTTCATCATGTTTCGTCACAGTTATAAACGAAATGTCAGCTAAAACAAAAATTATATGGGGCTATCACTTTGACATTTCATGTAGTCATGTACATATTGAGTTACATAGTCTCTAGATATATGTCACATAACATCTATGACCCAAATACCAGGTATGTAGAGACCCATATCTTGACATACATAGACATTAAATTACTTTAATACATAACAAAAACAAACACACAAGGACCGTAATAGTTTAGTTTCTTTGGAAACTCGGAAAAATAATCTTCTAATATTGGTGAAATATCTTCAACATCTCCCATAAATATCTTCCCTTTTTTCTTACCTAAAACCTTTCTTTATATCCTAGGGAAAATAAAACATATAAAGGGTGAGCTCAAATACTCAGTAAGGGTAATCATGAAGAAAATAAAACAAACCATATACATTTGAACTTTAAAACATGAACATAAAGTTTAAACATAAAAATATTGAGTTATGAAATAAATCTTGGTAGTACGTAAGGCATAGATCATAAAGGAACATAAATCATGATAAAATAACATGGTAATAAAACATTTAATTGTGGAAAACCATTAAGCATGTGATATTATTTCCATAGTAGTCAAGGCATTGCTTCCAAGACTATCTTAGTTGACAAAGTCCCTTTCTGAATCGAGTTCTCTCCTCGTTCCAGTCATGTATCAGTGAACCATATTAACTTACCGTTCCAGCCATGTCTATCTAATGAGATATAAATCTTTACCCAATGCATTGGATGGAGATATAGGTCCCACCCATCTCATAATTAAATCATTCTTTTGTGTGCCACAAAATAAACATACATCATTCATAATAACCCAATAAATAAAATGGGTTTCATAAAAATCATCCCATCATAACATAATCCATATAAAAGAAATGGAAATCATTTCATAATAATAAAAATCAAACCATTTAAATAATAGATAAATTATACTTGAAACATAATCATAATAAATAATTTCATCTTAGATGGAAAATAGTTTTGATAAAACACTTGAAATGAATTCTTTAGGAAAATATACTTTCTTCTTCAAAATCATTTTCATTTTTCAAAATTCATTGGAATTTTAAAAGAAAAATATTTTTTTGAGAATAACCATGAAAACTTTTATAAGAAGCTTTATGAAAATTATGCGTTATTAAACCGTAAAAATCCGTTCATGCCGTATAAGTTAAAAAAACATTCTCCTCGTACTTTTCAGAGAAAATTCAAAAAGTACATCATATGGTAAACAAAAGAAAGATTCCTTCCATAACACAAGGTAAAAGTAAAAAGGGGGTAAACATTACTTTAACCATACATGGAGGAATATTAAACACTTTATGAAAACATTTTTATGGACATGGAAGAAAAATATAACCCAAGTAAATACTTACGTATAAGAAATCTCGGATAAAAATGAGATTGAAAAATTATCCCTTACCTTAGGTCTGATATGCTTCGTAAATATCTGAAACTCTTGTATAGTGAGTTTAAACATATTATTAACTTGTAACAAAAACATAATAATATCTATGATATCATATATGATTCGCTTATGACATTATATTACCCGTTCTTTTGTCAATTCCATGTTAAAGCATTGTTTTAGGTCAAATCGTTTCATTTATCGTACATGTTTAGAATTTTTGTTATTACTTATATCCTGATATAATTAATTACATAATGAAAAAAATTATTTATAGATAATATATATTAATCATATATATATGATATATCGATAAATGGAATGAAATACATCGTTCATGGAGATGGTAGTTCGTACGTACGCATGAATGTTGTTTTCCTTTCCTTATTGACTTGAATGGAAGTAAGTAGATGACATATATATATATATATCCAGTAGATTTATCATTTAATATATTTCATTACCATTCATTATATATACTTTATAATCATTCTTGAATGGTTAACATGGATAATGAATCTCATCGCGTCGTGGAGACGGTAATCTGTGCGTACGCACGAGCGATGATATCGTTCCCATAATTATTGAATGGAATTGGAGTGGATGATATAATATCTCAGAATTAGTATCATTCTATAATAATCATATATATTTATTCGTTACACCATTATACCCATCCAAGTAAGGTGGTGGTAGAAAAACATATTACACCACGTCGTGGAGACGGTATTCCGTATGTACGCACGCGCGGTGATTTCATTTTTCATAGGATGGATAGAAGGTGAACAGGGTTGTTTCATACTTATAATAACATATCATTATATAATTAATACTGATTTTATTACTTTATAATGAAACAAATAATGAAGAGGTACTAGAATAAGAAAGAAACTTGATTGAATCGGTAGAAGAGATTACCTCTACTTCGGCGTGCCTCTTTTAAACATCCTCTTAGGGAACTAGAGTTGGTATTTTGAGAAGACCAGAACCTCTATGATATAACAATAGAGGTTTAGAATAGAAATTTTCAGGGGTTTTCTGAGCTTGACGGATCAAAATTGTGTAAATAAAAGAGGGAGGAGGTGCCCTTTTATAAGGGATGAGAGGGGCACCTTTGGAAAAACATAAAATATTATTTTATAATAAATTCATATTCGGTTTATAATGGATCCAAAGTGATTTATTTTCTATTATAGGGTAGGGATGGGTCAAAATCCTCTCAACTAATAGTTTCTAGACATGTTTTGGATACCATTTTAACCTTATCATTTAGATTTAACTCTAAGTTAAATAATTTAACTTTTACGGTGTCTTCTTGTATTCTTACACTATATGGTTAACAAACATACTATAAACTAACAATATAACCCCAATTGGTTCATTAATGTCATATATATGTTTATATAAGTATTTTTTCTGAACCTTAGATTTTTAGGACCATTATATCAATTAATAATATAAAATTTGTTTTAAAAACACTTTTATGTCAATTTTGACACTACTTGGTATTTTTGTTTTCTCTAAATTCATAACAGCATTATTACTTCGAAAAAAATTCAACTAACTGACCCTAATATGTTATATTAACCTATAAAATTAGTGTAATTCATAAAAAGTCTCAAATAAATTTCTTTGGGTATTTATAATGTCGACTATGTTAATATTTCCTTAATAAGTTAATTACTGCATCATCATTGTGTCATAAATAAATTAAATTATTTATTGTATAAAAATTATAAATAAATTACCATTATGTAGGAAATATTTTTAGATTTCTAATGAATATTTATATTTGAATTTATATTATGTATAACCCAATATTAAAAATGTTTTACTTATTAATCTTTGATTTTAATTATTTTAAATATTCTTTGAATTAAATAATAATAAATCTCTTAATCTAATCCAAGTGGACCTAAATGGTCATATTTTATTCCTAAGGTAGTTTTTGGTCGAATCATACTTATCCAATAGAATTAGGACATGTTTTGGGGTAATAATAATATAATTTTTACCCTGAATTACCCTATCTACTTTTAACCGTGGTAAATAAAAGTAAAAAGTTACTATTCGCCAAATATTATTTTCATCTTATTGAACCACATTTTACTCCTTGATATTAACCAAGTGTCTCAAATTTTCGAAATTCAACGCACAGAAGCTGTAAAATTATGTTTTATATACAATTGCAAATGCTCATAAGAGGTGGGTAAAAGACGGTAAAAAGTTCAATAAAATTTTTATATATCTAAAATTATTATAAAACGACTCCAATGAGTTATATTGAGAATATAAAGGTATTATGTATCAATTTCGACATAAAATAAATTTAAATAAAATAAATAATTATTTAAATAAAAGTCAGTTTTTAAATAGTAATCTAGTGTTTTCACTATTCATCAAAATTTGAAAGTTTTCATAAAAATACCAAAACATCACCCTATGCTAATTTCGATATTCCGAATTGAAATATGGAGTCCATTTTGAAAGATAAAATTTATAGAATTTCAAAAATTGGTTATTACTATTCATAACGACTAGTTTATATACTATTTCTATAACATATTGTTTTTTAGTGAAACTCGGTATTGCGTACAACACATGCTATTGAAGAAGGGCTTGATTGCGTGTAATGAAAGTCAAGTCAGCGTTGCATGTAGTGAAAGATCTGTTTGGTGTTGCATATAGTACATGATAATCTTTGCGTAACATACAACAGAAGATATGAAAGGATTTAAAAATAATATATCTCATAAAATCTTAGGGTGTTACATTCTACCCCCCTTAAAATGAATTTCACCCTCAAAATTCATCGGGGTTATAAATTTTTTACTACATAAAAGTTTCTTTCATAGAAACCCACATCATAAAAAGTAGTACTAATACTTAATTTTAAAAACTAAAGTATGAAACATAACGGTTACCCAAATTAACTCATCATTGGGATTCCACAAAGGAGAACATAGGAGAAAATATGGATATGGAAGAAAAATATAACCATCAAGTTCTGATTGAGAGTGGTAGAGGACATGGATATGAAAAATCTTACAATCACAAAGCAATAAATTTGTGATGATCTAAGGTACCATCTGATTCATCGGATATGAGAACACTAGGACAACATTTTTGGTTTTCAAGATCATTTGAATAAAGTTGGAGAATTTGAATTAGAAGAAATACTTACTTGATTTTGGTACAATCTTACCATTGCTCGTGCCTTGAACAATTTCCACTTCACCTCTTAAAGAAATGAGGTTGAATTTTTCTTTTTAAAAGTGTTAGCAGATCATGCAATAGAGTGATAGGTACTTCCATCTATCTTGAACATTAGGTTAACAAAAGTTATAAGTCCATCTTATGGTGAGATTAATCGTATATGGTTCCAAAAATGGACTTATACATTATATATCATACCACTTAATAAAATAAAACTAGTTTCTACTAACCAGGGACTTCTTGTTGGCCAGTGCTAGGCGATAAAGGCCTGTCGCACTTCGGTTGTGGGTTCGATTCACGCATCCTTGTTCGACGTGATGGGTTATCGCCCATCCTATGGGTTGTCATTTTTCTCAAACTACAATATTATAACATTCCAGAAATAATATCGAAAAAAAATTTCTATCCTTAAACAATACTATCTGATGTCTAACATAATTCATTTTAGTATTTTGGCTTATCCAAAATACATATGTCCAATCTCATAGTATAAATAAAACAATTACTTGAAAGGTTACATAACAAGCACGTGAATACCATCATTTATCCCCCATATATCATAAAATATATCTTTCTGGTCACATTCCAAACATGTGAATACCTTAATCATGTATTCTCTTGAAAAATTAATACCAATTGAACCTTAGTGAAAACATTAATGCTGTAAAAAGTTAACTCATTCCACATACTAAAATCCCAAAATTTCTATATACTCAAACCAGGATATAACTTTTTCCATATATTAGTTATGAGCTCATTTCATTTTCTATTTATCCCTTCATTATATGCAAATCATCTTCTTTCCAAAAATATTTCAATCACTTTTCATGGTTTCCAGTACCATATAATTATTGAAAACCAATATATAGATATTCCAAAATTCCACAATACCATAAATGATATTCCATGATACTATTTTGAAATACCATTACATAAACACTTAATCATTCCACAACATCATTTTTAAACTCAACATCACAAATAGTGATCGCATGTGACTCACCTTTATATTTTTCCTTAAGAGGTTGCTCACGTCAATCATTATTAACCCTTGGATTAGGGCACTGATTATCATAATGCCCCATTTCCTTGCACTTGTAGCATTGAAGTGTTGGTGGATCATTCTATGTAGTCTTTTCTCTAATCACGTCATTAGAATCCTTTTTCCCATTACTTCGGCACTCAGCTACTCGATGACCTTCTTTTCCACACTTGAAAAATTTTCTAGTACCTTTTAGACAATTTCCACCATGCTCTTTTCCACACTTTGAGCATAAAGAAACATTCATCATCTTTTCACCATTGTTCTGAGATTTTTCCTTAAACTTCATCTTTTGTTTCTTGTCAAAACCATGAGATAGATATGTAACACCAACTTCTAATTCTACCTTGATATCACAACACACAATTTCTTCATAGGTACTAAAGTCTCTTATAGTTAATGCCCTTAGAAGACTTAGTTTTAAGCCACTGAAGAATCGATCAACTTTACTTTCAGGTTGGATGATAAACCCAGATTCATACCTTGAAAGCATTGTAAAATTCACCTCGTATATACCAACAGATTCATCATCCTTTTTCTTAAGCTCAAGGAACTCCTTTTCCATATTTGTTTGAATAATACGAGGGAAGAACTTATTGAAAAATAAGTTCTTGAACTCATCCCATTCCATGGATTCAATTTCACCTTGGGGCCTCGTATTCTTAATTAGAGTCCACCACTGGTCTTCTTCACCTTCTAAATGATAAACAGCCAGAATGATTTTTTCACGTTCCGAACAACGAATTATGGAAAATATCATTTCAATTGTACGGATCCATTGTTCAGAAACAAGTGTATTAGAAGACCCACTGAAAGAAGGTGGACGTTTCCTCGTGAAGGACTCAATGGAATATTGTTCCCTTCTCTGCTCATTTCGAAGTCCAGAATGATACATAGCTTTTGTAAGTATAGAAATAAGATTTTTCACTCCATCTCCCATAAAATTAGTTTGTTCTGGAGGACAATCATTGCATTTTCCATTACATTGATCAACGCAGTTCCTTCAGGTTCCAGCCATCATCTAAAACCCAAAAAGAATAGTGTGAGAGGAAAAATAACATGCTAGGAAAATAGCATAATAAAGGGGTATTACATTCAATATATAACATCTTTGGTTTAATTATATTATTGTTACCATAATTTTAGGACTATAGCCTATGCGTATACTTATCCTTAGGGACATCCCTAGACATACATTAGAAATATCTCTAGGGATTTCACTAAAGTTTTCACATCCTAGTTTCCAAAGGTTAACTAATCCTTTCCTCCAATAATGACTGTAGAGACCCATAGCTTGATGTATATAGATATTAAATTACTTTAATACTTAAAAAACACAAAAGGACCGTAATAGTTTTGTGTCTTTGGAAACTTGGAAAAGTAATCTTCTAATCTTGGTGAAAGATCTTCATCATCTCTCATAAAGATCTTCCCTTTTTTTCTTACCTAAAAACATTCTTTATATCTGGGAGAAAAGAAAACATATAAAGGGTAAGCTCAAATTCTCAGTAAGGGTATGAATGGAGAAAATAAAACAACCCATATACCTTTTAACTTCAAAACATGAACATAATGTTTAAACATCAAAATATTGAGTTGTGAAATAAATCTTGGTAGTACGTAAGGAATAGATCATAAAGGAACATAAATCATGATAAAATATCATGGGAATAAAACATTTAATTGTGTAAAACCATTAATCACATGATATGATTTCCATAGTAGACAAGTCATTACTTCCAAGACCATCTTAGTGTACAAAGTCCCTTTCTGAATCGAGTTCACTCCTCGTTCCAGTCCTGTATCACTAAACCATATTAACTTACCATTCCAGTTATGTCTATCTCAATAGATATAAATCTTTACCCATGCATTGGAGGGAGATATAGGTCACACCCATATCATTATGAAATCATTCTTTTGTGTGCTACAAAATAAACATTCATCATTCATAATAACCAAACGAATAAAATGGGTTTCATAAACATCATCCCATCATAACATAATTCATATAAAAGAAATGAATATCATTTCATAATAATAAAAATCAAACCATGTAAATAATAGATACATAATACTTGAAACAAAATCATTCTAAATAATGTCATCTTATATGGAAAATAGTTTTGATAAATCACTTGAAATGAATACCTAAGGAAAATATCTTTTCTTCTTCAAAATCATTTTCTTTTCTCAAAATACCATGAAATTTTAAAATAAAAGGATTTTGTTGAAAATAATAATGAAACATTATAGAATAAGCTTCATGAAAACTAGGCATTATGAAACCGTAAAAATCCATTCTTTCCGCATAAGTTAAAAAAACATTCTCCTCGTACTTTTAACAGAAAAGTCAAAAAGTACCTCGTACGGTAAAAAAATAAAGATTCCTTCCATAACACAAGGTAAAAGTAAAAAAGGGGGTAAACCTGACTTTAACCATACATGGGAGAATATTAAAAACTTTATGAAAACATTTTTATGGACATGGATGAATAATATAACCCCAGTAAATACTTACGTATAAGCAATCTCAAATAAAAATGAGATTGCAAAATTATCCCTTACCTTAGGTCTGATATGCTTCGTACATATCCGAAACTCCTATATAGTGGGTTTAAACAAATTATTAACATTTAACATAACCATAATAATATTTATGATATCATATATGATTCACTTATGACTTTATATTACCCGTTCTTTTATCAATTCCATGTTAAAGCATCGTTTTAGGTAAAATCGCTTCATTTATCGTACGTGTTTCAACTTGTTATTATTACTTATATCCTGATTTACTTTATTACAGAATGTAAAAAATGATTTATATATAATATATATTCAGTATATATATATATATATATTATCGATAAATGGAATGAAATACACCGTTCATGGAGACGGTAGGCCATATGTAGGTATGAATGCTGTTTTCTTTTCCTTATTGACTTGAATGGAAGTAAGTAGATGACATATATATATACATAAATACAGTAGCTTTATCATTTCAAATATTTCATTATTATTCATTATATATACTTTATAATCATTCTTGAATGGTTAACATGGATAATTAATCTCATCGTGTCGTGGAGACATTAATCTGTGCGTACGCACGAGTGATGATATCGTTCCCATAATTATTGAATGGAATTAGAGTGGATGATATAATATCTCAAAATTAGTATCATTTTATAATAATCATATATAGTTATTCTTCACACCATTATACCTATCCAAGTAAGGTGGTGGTAGAAAAACATATTACACCACGGCGTGGAGACGGTATTCCGTACGTACACATGCGCGATGATTTCATTTTTATTAAGATGGATAAAAGGTGAAATAGGGTTGTTTAATATTTATAATCACATGTAAGTATATAATTATTACTGATGTTATTAATTTATAATTAAACAACTAAAGAAGCATTAGTAGAAGAAAAAAGAAACTTGAAAGAATCGGTAGAAGAGATTACATCTACTTCGACGTGCCTCTTTTAAACTTCCTCTTTGGTTACTAGAGTTGGTCTTTTGAGAAGACCAGAACATCTATGGTATAACTAGATAGGTTTGGAAAAGAAATGTTCAGGTTTTGGCCGAGCTTGAAGGCTCAAAATTGTGTAAAGAGGTGTGGGAGGAGGTTCCCTTTTATAAGGGAGGAGAGGGGCACCATAGGAAAAACATAAAATATTATTTTATAATAAATTCATATTCGGTTTATAATGGATCCAAAGTGACTTATTTCTAGGATAGGGTGGGGATGGTTCGAAATCCTCTCAACCAATAGGTTTTATACAAGTTTAGGATACCATTGTAACCTTATCATTTAGATATAACTCTATGTTAAATAATTTAACTTTTATCGTGTCTTCATGTATTCTTACACAATATGGTTAACAAACTTACTATAAACTGCCAATAGAACCCCAATTGGTTCATTAATGTCATATATATTATCATATAATTCCTTTGGACTAGAATAATATTTTTAAGACAATTATATCAATTAATAATATAATATTTGTTTTAAATACTCTTTTATGTCAATTTTGACGCTATTTGGTCTTTTTGTTCTCTCTAAATTTATAACAGCATTAATATTTCGAAAACAAATCATCTAACCAACCCTAATATGTTATATTAACCTATAAAATTAGTTTAATGCATAAAAAGTCTCAAATTACATTTTTTTTGGGTATTTATAATATCAATTTTGTTAATATTTCATTAATAAGGTAATTACTGCATCATCATTGTGTCATAAATAAATTAAATTATTTAATGTCTAAAAATTATAAATAAAATACTATTATGTAGTAAATCATTTTATATTTCTAATTAAAATTTATAGTCTAATTTATCTTTTGTATTACCCTATATTAAATTTTTTTTACTTATTCAACTATGATTTTAATTCTTTTAACTCCTCTTTGAATTAAATAATGATAAATGTCCTAATCTAATCCAAGTGGACTTAAATGGTCATATTTTATTCCTAAGGTTGTTTTTGGTCGAATCATACATATCCAATAGATTTACGATATGTGTTAGGGTAATTATAATATCATTTTTAAGCTTAATTACCCTATTTACTTTTAACCGTGGTAAATAAAAGTAAAAAGTTACTATTCACCAAAAATTATTTTTATCTTATTGAACCACATTTTACTCATTGATATTAACCGTGTCTCTTAGATTTTATAAATTCAATTCACAGAAGTGGTAAAATTAAGTTTTATGTACAATTGAAAATGCTCCTAGGAGGTGGTTAAAAGACGGTAAAAAGGTCAATAAAATTTTTATATATCTAAAACTATTGTATAATGACTCTAATGAATTACATTGAACTAATATAGGTATTATGTATCAATTTTGACATAAAATAAATTTAAATAAAATAAAAAATTATTTAAATAAAAATTCGGTTTTTAAATAGTAACCAAGTGTTTTCACTATTCATCAAAAATTGAATGTTTTCAGAAAAATACCGAAAGTTCACCTTATGATAATTTCAATATTCCAAATCGAAAAATAAAGTCCATTTTGAAAGATAAAATTTATAAAATTTCAAAAATTGGGTATTAATATTCATAACAGCTAGTTTATATAATATTTTAAAAACATAACCTTGTTTAGTGAAACTCGGTATTGCGTACAACACACGCTATTGAAAAAGGTCTTGATTGCATGTAATTCAAGCCAAGTCAGGGATGTGTGTAGTGAAAACTTCATTTGGTGTTGCGTATAGTACAAGATAATCTTGGTATAGCGTACAACAAAAGATATGAAATAAAATAAAAGGAATATATCTCATAAAAGCTCGGGGTGTTACAAAGTATGTACCCAGATCCAATACACTACTACCACAAGAGTATTTCCCATTCCCAATAGGATGGTAATTAGCATTATTAGTCTGTGTTTGAATATTGGGAATTAATTAACCATTATTATTAATATAATATGTTAGGTGAACTTCAATTGAAATATCAGCAATACATGTCCATATACCAGACATTTTCAAGATAAAAAAGTAAATAACCTATAGTAATTGAATATCAATAAGATAGAGAGGGATAATAAAGAAATCTCTATATGAACAGAACTATAAATGTAAATCCATTATATATGTAAAAATATAACCACATCATATATCATTATAAAAACATTACATCCTTGGCTCGGATAGGTGATGTCCTAATGCTGGTCAAGCCGACCATGACCTCCCACTCTAATACCTCATGAATATTGAACAAATAAACCTTCACCAGATCCCATATAATTGGTTCTATTTATTATAGATAATAATATACCAGAAATACCAGAAATACCACAATTGAAACATCTTTTCCACTAGAGTATCCATGTTTGGTGTGAGAATATATATACTCAGTAGGGAACCACCAACGTGGCTCCATAAAACTATCATTAACCAGATGTATTCATGACATGTCTACTCATTTTCATTAATATAATAAATAAGTTTCATAAATAGTAATCAATAAAACATGGAATTAATAAAGCACAAGAATTAGGAAACTTGATAAAATGATACAATGAATATAAGGCCCCGGCCTTAAACTTTACTTAATATTGAATTAAATGTATAATTCACATTGATGATCTTTTCAGGTTTAGAGTTTTAGAGAATTAGAACATAACTATTACATCTCAAAATCTTACAAAGTAGACACTTATACTATGTTTCCATAAAATAAAAACTCTTAAAATGAAACATGTCTAGTTCCATGTTTTAGATAGCATGACTTTCCCTTGATCCCATCCTTGACCTTATTCCACATTAAGACCTGTGAAAAACATTTCAATAAAAACTTGGGGTGAGCATAAAAAGCTCAGTAAGGGATACACAAAGAATGAAAACTGTTAGTTTTTCAAACATCAATTAAACCATGTATACTTTATCAAAGTAATACCTTCACCTTCATGAAGTAGTAAAAACTCTTTACGGAATAAAATATCATTACATACCTTTTTGTAACCAAAGGATTACGATAAAACCCATATAAAGAACACATAACATATAAAGTTAACTTGGGGCATAAACATACTTAAGTGGAATAACCATACGGTTGACTTCTACACATATCACTTAATGGAATAGCCATACGGCCAACTTCCATACATACTTAATGGAATAGCCATACGGCCGACTTCAATACCCAATGCATTGGAGGTAATAACATAACCACCCGTCCTGGTATTCACGGCACCACCCGTCATATGGTTTATCACGTAACCACTCGTCAAATGTCCAAGTACCATTATAAAATCATAAGACATAAAGAAAACATAAAGGAAAGAAAACATTTCCACACTTTGATCACAATATATCACTCACATATATTGACATAACAAATCCATTATAAAAACCAGTTTCAATACCAAAATACATAAAAGAGTATATGGTATTTATTTCATTTTAAAAAAAACATTACGGCTTGTTCAAGAAGCCAAAGACCAAAATAATACTCGCGGTGAGGGAAAAGTTCGTTGTCACCGCGTACGTTAAAAGAAACATTCCTTTTTGTCGTTTAGTAAAACGCTTCGAAGAAAAATATTCCTTTTGTATGAAAGTAAAAGTAAAAGGGGTTTATACACCGTATAAAAGAAAGTTGTGTATAAAATGAAATATGCCTCAATGAAAGGATATTGAGACGAAGTCCCTTACCTCGGGTCCGACTTGACTCGATCATTCTTTAACGTCCTGAATAATAAACTTGAGTTAATTTCTACTTGATTAAGAACCTTTTTCAAGTTCATTATTACTTTAATATCACTTATTATCATGGTATAAACATTATGTAATCATTTAAGTTAATAATGTTTGTTTTGTTGATATTTGGTTCTTAAGTTGAAAGAGGACTTCTTACAATTACATGTTGTTCGTGTGGCCAAAGGTTCATTATATCCAGAATGATATTAATGATTTTGATATCATATATATCATATATATCCTTCATATACATGTTTTTATAATACCACACAATCATTTAGAGGTAAGAAATGAATTGCACCGTTCAGGGAGACAGTAAGTTGTACGTACGCATGAACGCTACTTTCATTTCTTTGTCATATTAATGGAATTAAAACTAAATGAGAGTTACGTATATTTTAATTCCATAATTATATTAATCATTTATATGTAACATACATTATATATATCCATTATAAATATGTACTTTTAATAGTACATTACATTTGGGGATAAGAAATGAAATTCACCGTTCATGAAGGCGGTAAGCCATACGTACGCATGAACGCTACTTTCATTTATATCTCATACATTAATGGAAAGAAATAATAATTATATAGAGGTATATTATAATTCCAGTATAACATCATATATAATAACTTTAAATCCATCCTTTATACGTCCCACATATGGCATTAACGAATCACATCACTTTGAGGGGGCGGTAGTCCGCACTTCCTTAAATGAAGATATCGCGTTTACCCATAATGGAAACCAAAAAGGTGTGCCCAAAATGAAAAATACAGAAGCTTAAGGAAAACATAAACATATTATATATCATATATAAATATAGTTTCATCTTAATGGCCACCTTTGAAGGTGTTAAAATAATGTTGAACAATCATCATTTCGGGAGGCCAAAATTCGCCATCCACGGAAACAGTATGTTCTTTAACCATTAGATGTAGCTGTGTGTAAGTGTAGCTTGAATACATATTATAAAAACATCCTAGTATATTTATTATACTGGATTTGTTACAAAATAAATTAATAAAAAGAGTTTAGGGGGTTGGAGAAGCAAAATAAAACAAAAGGACTGAAGTGAAGACATTACCTTAAAATCGGGTAACTCCCTTTGGTTTGAGCTCAAAGGCTTTCTTGGGAAGACTTCTGCCCAAAGTGAGCCTTCAAGGAGTAATAGAGGGAAGTGGAGAGACAAAATGGGCAGGTTTTGGCCGAGCCAAATGCTTTGGAAGTGTGGGTAAGGTGGTAGAGGTGTGGGCCTTTTATAAGAGCAGAGGAGGGGCACTCTTGGAAGGTAAAGAAAAGTCACTTTATTTTAAAATGGTATTCGGATTTAAGATGTCTCACATTGATATAATTATAGAATAAGGTGATAAGGGTTCTAAATACACTCATCCAATAGGTTTTGGACATGTTTAGGTCTTAGAAATTATATTATATTTCCATTTTATTTAAATCGTTAAATAATGAGGTCATCGCTGCATCATCATGATGTCATAAATAATTTAATTTATTTAATGTCTAAAAATTAAAAAAAATACTATGATTTAGGAAATCGTTTTAGCTTTCCAATGAATATTTATAGTCAAAAATATGACTTGTATAACCCCATGTAAAAATTGTTTTAGTAAAACATTTCATGCTTGTGTCATTTTTACTTTAACATTAAATAAAAAGATATTTATGTCATTTTCCAACCAAAGTGGCTCCATGGGGTCCCCAAGTTGACCCGTGGATTTTCTTGGTCGGACATGACACATACAATGAGGTTAGGACATGTTTCAAGTTCATTTCATTTTATTAAAATATTATTCTTTCCTTAAACTACACTAATTACCTCTAATCGCGATTAAGAACATAAAAGTTACTATTCACCAAAAAATTATTTTAATCTCATTGAACCACATTTTACTCCTTAATGACAACCATGTATGTCGGATTTTTGAAATTCAAAACACAGAGGTGGTAAAATTTCATTTAAACAAAAAATCAGTTTTTTAAGTACCACTTAGTGGTTTCACTATTCATCAAAAATTGAAATTTTTCAGAAAAATACCAAAACGTCACCCTAAGCTATATTTGATATTCCGAATTCAAAAATGAAATACATTTTACAAAATTAAAAACATATAAGTTGCATTAATTAATTTAATAATTAATTCCCGCTGTCATAGAAAATAGCGTGTTTTTATGAAACAATAAGTATCAAAAGATTGACACTAGTTTAAGTCCGATTTCAAAGTGAAATTAATTCCAACGACAACTATTGGATTTAATGGTAAAAATATATTCTAATTTCACTTTAAAACCAATTCAAAAGATAATCTAATCATTTAAATAAATTATATTAAAAAGAGGTTTTGAATTAAATTACAACATTTTACACTATTCATTAAAAAATGAACTTTATCGGAAAAATACCAAAAATTTACACAAAGTAAATTTTGATGTCCAGATTCTAAAGAAGAGTTATATTTGGTCCAATAGAAGTTATAAGAGTGAACAAAACTATATTTAATGAGGGTTCTCCATCAAAAGGTGATAAGTGAACCTTTAGTGAAAACTAGGGCATATACGCCTAAAATTGAATTCTTTCCATATTTTAAGCCTTTATCGTTTATTGGATAAATGTAAAAACATTTAAAAAACATATATAATCATATTTTAGTTATTTCTATCCATTCCCGCCAATACAATGGCTATGTTTTAACTACCATTTAAAATAATATTATTTTATTACTAGTGTGCAACGAAAGATTTCAATGAAACTCTTTGTTGCGTATCGGGTGCGCTATCGAACATAGAAACCCTTTTAAAGTAAAATTTATATTTAATTAGTAAATATTAATAAATATCAAAATTATTTATTCTTTATTTACCTGGGATGTTACATCCTTCCCCCCTTTTGGGAATTGTGTCCTCGTAATTTTATTCACCTATCAAAATAAGAGGGGGTATTTATCCCTCATAGCATTTTCAGATTCCCACGTTGCCTCTTCAACCATATGGTTTTTCCACAAAACCTTTACCTGGTGAATTACCTTATTTCGCAACACTTTCTCTCTTCGTTCAAGAATTTGGACTGGTTGTTCTTCATAAGATAGGTTCTCTTCCAGTTGAACTACCTCTGGACTCAAAACATGAGATGAATCTGGCATATACTTCCTCAACATCGAAACATGAAAATCATTGTGTACCTAAGATAAACTCGGAGGTAAAGCCACTCTGTGTGCAATTGATCCAACTCTCTCCAGAATTTCATATGGCCCAATTAACCTTGGACTCAGCTTTCCTTTCTTACCAAATCGCATCACACTTTTCCATGGAGAAACTTTGAGAAAAACATGATCACTTACCTCGAAAGATAGATCCTTCCTCCCGTTATCCGCATAACTCTTCTGCCTGCTTTGAGCTGTTCTCATGTGTTTCCGAATCAACTGAAATTTTTCTACCATCTCTTCTAACAATTTTGGTCCCATCAGCTTCCTTTCACCAACTTCATCCCAAAATGATGGAGTTCGACACTGCTTCCCATATAATGCCTCAAATGGTGCCATCTTTATACTGGAATGAAAACTTTTATTATAAGAAAACTCAACCAAAGAAAGATGTTGGTCCCAACTTCCCTGATAATCCATCGAACAAGCTCGTAGCATATCCTCCAAGGTCTGAATTGTTCATTCTGACTGCCCATCTGATTGAGGATGAAAAGCTATACTAAAATTTAATTCAGTACCCAATGACTTCTGAAGGCCTTTCCAAAAGTTAGAAGTAAACCTGGGATCACGATCGGACACAATGGAGAGAGGAACTCAATGTAACCTGACTATTTCTTTAAGATATAAATGGGAAAGTTGATCTAGGGAAAAATTATCTCGTATAGCACGGAAATTAGCAGATTTAGTCAAGCGAACAACAATAACCCATATTGCATTATTACCTCGAGATGTCATTGGTAATACCACAACAAAGTCCATGGATATGTATTCCCATTTCCACTCTGGAACTAGTAAAGGCTGAAGCATCCCTTTCAGTAATTGCCTCTCTGCTTTAACCTGCAGACAAGTCAAACACATCATAGTAAAATCCGCAATATCTCTTTTCATTCCATCCCACCAGTAATACTCTCGCAGATCTCTGTACATCTTAGTACTGCCAGGATGAACTGAAAATAGAGAAATATGTGCTTCACATAACAACTCTCTCTTCAACTGTGAATCACAAGGAACACACAATATCTTCCCAAATCTCAAAACACAATCACTATCAATATTGAATTCATGCAACTTACCTTTCTGAACCAGCTCTACCTTTTTCTACAACTCACTGTCTTGATTCTGTGCTTGCTTGATTCTGTCTGATAGAGATGATCTCACTGATACCTGAAACAAAACAGAAGGACATCCTGTACCAACAACTTTTATGCCAAAGTTCATCAAATCAAAAACCAAAGTATCTCGTTCCAAACGTAGCATGGTTAATGAAGCATTACGTTTTCGACTCAAAGCATCGACCGCTTTATTTTCTTTTCCCAGATGGTAGTGAATTGTACAATCATAATCCTTAATTAATTCCATCCATCTCCTTTGTCTCATGTTCAATTATTTCTGAGTGAATATATACTTTAAACTTTTGTGATCAGTATATATTTCACACTTTACTCCATACAAATGATGCCTCTAAATTTTTAAAGCAAAAACAATAGCAGCTAATTCCAAATCATGTGTAGGGTAATTTACCTCATGAGTTTTAAACTGACGTGAAGCATAAGCAATTACCTGATCATCATGCATAAGGACACAGCCAAGTCCTGTCAACGAAGCATCACTGTATATAACAAACTCACCATTCTTGGAAGGAAGTGCCAAAACTGGATCATTCACCAATCTTCTTTTCAACTCCTGAAAACAATCATCACATTCTTTTTTCCAGATGAACTTAACACCCTTCCAAGTTAGCTTAGTCATTGGACTAGATAACCGTGAAAATTTTTCAACAATCCATCGGTAGTAACCTGCCAAACCAAGAAAACTATGGATCTCGGTTACATTTGTGGGTCTTGGCCATTCTTCAACAACTTTTGTTTTAGCAAGATCAATAGTTATTCCATCTTTTGAAATAATGTGACCATGGAAAGAAATTTGTTGTAACCAAAACTCACACTTGCTGAATTTTCCATACAGTTTCTTTTCTTTTAAGGTTTGCAAGATGACCCTTAAATTTCTTTCATGCTCCTCTTTACTTTTAGAAAACGCCACAATATCATCAATAAAAAGAACCAACATTTTTCAACTGATTCAACAGAGCCATCACTGCAACAAACTGTTTAGCTCTGATTCTGACCATCTCAGGATACTGATTTGAAAGGTCATTTCCCTCTGTATGCCTTCCCAGAAAATATGATCTATTTCCTCTATGAAAAAACATTCTTAACAAACATGTCTCAGATAAAGAAACCTGGTAATCTTCAAATTCTATATCATTTTAAAAAAATATTTTTGGATAATCATTTAATAGATTTCTAACTCCTAAAGTTATCTAAACCGACCTCTGATACCAACTATAAGGCCCCGGCCTTAAACCTTACATAATATTGAATTAAATGTATAATTCACATTGATGATCTTTTCAGGTTTAGAGTTTTAGAGAATTAGAACATAACTATTACATCTCAAAATATTACAAAGTAGACACTTCTACTATATTTCCATAAAATAAAAACTCTTAGAATGAAACATGTCTAGTTCCATGTTTTAGATAGCATGACTTTCCCTTGATCCCATCCTTGACCCTATTCCACATTAAGACCTGTGAAAAACATTTCAAAAAAAACTTGGGGTGAGCATAAAAAGCTCAATAAGGGATATGCAAAGAATGAAAACTATTAGTTTTTCAAACATCAAGTAAACCATGTATACTTTATCAAAGTAATACCTTCACATTCATGAAGTAGTAACAAATATTTACTGAATAAAATATCATTAATTACCTTTTTGTAACCAAAGGATTACCATAAAACCCATATAAAGAACACATAACATATAAAGGTAACTTGGGACATAAACATACTTAAGTGGAATAACCATACGGTCGACTTCCACACATATCACTTAATGGAATAGCCATATGGACAACTTCTATACATACTTAATGGAATAGCCATACGGCCAACTTCCATACCCAATGCATTGGAGGTTATAACATAACCACCCATCCTGGTATTCATGGCACCACCCGTCATATGGTTTATCACGTAACCACCCGTCAAATGTCCAAGTACCATTATAAAATCATAATACATAAAGAAAACATAAAGGAAAGAAAACATTTCCACACTTTGATCACAATATATCACTCAAATATATTGAAATAAAAAATCCATTATAAAAACCATTTTAAATACCAAAATACAAAAAAGAGTATATGGTATTTATTTCATTTTAAAAAAAACATTACGGCTTGTTCAGGAAGCCAAAGACCAAAATAATACTCACGGCGGAGGAAAAGGTCGTTGTCACCACGTACGTTAAAAGAAACATTCCTTTTTGTCGTTTAGTAAAACGCTTCGTAGAAAAATATTCCATTTTTATGAAAGTAAAATTCAAAGGGTTTTATACACCGTATAAAAGAAAGTTATGTATAAAACTAAATATGCCTCAATGAAAAGAGATTGAGACGAAGTCCCTTACCTCGGGTCCGACTTGACTCGATCGTTCTTTAATGTCCTGAATAATAAACTTGAGTTAATTTCTACTTGATTAAGAACCATTTTCAAGTTCAGTATTACTTTTATATCACTTATTATCATGTTATAAACATTATGTAATCATTTCAGTTAATAATGTTTGTTTTGTCGATATTTGGTTCTTAAGTCGAAAGGGGACTTCTTACAATTACATGTTGTTCGTGTGGTCAAAGGTTCATTATATGCAGAATGATATTCATGATTTTGATATTATATATATCATATATATCCATCATATACATGTATTTATAATATCACATAATCATTTAGAGGTAAGAAATGAAATACACCGTTCATGGAGACGGTAAGCCGTACGTACGCATGAACACTACTTTGATTTCATTATCATATTAATGGAATTAAAACTAAATACGAGGTATGTATATTTTAATTCCATAATTATATTCATCATTTATATGTAACATACATTATATATATACATTATAAATATGTACTTTTAATAGTACAATACATTTGGGGATAAGAAATGAAATGCACCGTTCATGGAGCCGGTAAGCCGTACGTACGCATGAACGCTACTTTCATTTATATCTCATAAATTAATGGAAAGAAATAATAATGATATAGAGGTATACTATAATTTCAGTATAACATCATATATAATAACTTTAAATCCATCCTTTATACGTCCCGCATATGGCATTAACGAATCACATCACTTTGAGGGGGCGGTAGTCCGCACTTCCTTAAATGAAGATATCGCGTTTACCCATAATGGAAACCAAAAAGTTATGCCCAAAATGAAAAATACAGAAGCTTAAGGAAAACATAAACATATTATATATCATATATAAATATAGTTTCATCTTAATGGCCACCTTTGAAGGTGTTAAAAGAATGTTGAACAATCATCGTTTCGGGAGGCCGAAATTCGCCATCCACGGAAACAGTATGTTCTTTAACCATTAGAAGTATTTGTGTGTAAGTGTAGCTCGAATCCTTATTATAACAACATCCTAGTATATTGATGATACTTTATTTGTTACAAAATAAATTAACAAAAAGATTTTAGGGGGTTGGGAAGCAAAATAAAACAAAAGGACTCAAGTGAAGACATTACCATAAAATCAGGTAACTCCCTTTGGTTTGAGCTCAAAGGCTTCCTTGGGAAGACTTCTGCCCAAAGTGAGGCTTCAAGGAGTAAGAGAGGGAAGTGGAGAGACAAAATGGGTAGGGGTTGGCCGAGCCAAAGGCTTTGGAAGTGTGGGTAAGGCGGTAGAGGTGGGGGCCTTTTATAAGAGGAGAGGAAGGGCACTCTTGGAAGGTAAAGAAAAGTCAATTTATTTTAAAATGGTATTCGGATTTAAGAGGTCACACATTGATATAATTCAAGAATAAGGTGATAAGGGTTCTAAATCAACTCATCCAATAGGTTTTGGACATGTGTAGGTCTTAGATATTACATTATCTTTCCATTTTATTTAAATCGTTAAATATTGAGGTCATCGCTGCATCATGATGATGTCATAAATAATTTAATTTATTTAATGTCTAAAAATAAATAAAAAAATACTATGATGTAGTAAATCGTTTTATCTTTCCAATTAATATTTATAGTCAAAAATATAACTTGTATAACCCCCTGTAAATTTTTTTTTAGTAAAACATCTCATGTTTGTGTCATTTTTACTTTAACATTAAATAAAAAGATATTTATGTCATTTTCCAACCAAAGTGGCTCCATGGGGTCCCCAAGTTGACCCATGGAGTTTTTTGGTCGGCCATGACACATCCAATGAGTTTAGGACATGTGTCAAGTTCATTTCATTTTATTAAAACATTATTCTTACCTTAAACTACACTAATTACCTCTAATCGCGATTAAGAACTTAAAAGTTACTATTCACAAAAACAAAATTGTAATCTCATTGAACCAAATTTTACTCCTTAATGACAACCATGTATGTCAGATTTTTTAAATTCAAAACACAGAGGTGGTAAATTTTCATTTAAACGAAAAATCAGTTTTTTTAAGTACCACTTAGTGGTTTCACTATTCATCAAAAATTGAAGTTTTTCAGAAAAATACCAAAACTTCACCCTAAGATATATTTGATATTCCAAATTCAAAAATGAAATCCATTTTACAAAAATAAAAACATATAAGTTGCATTAATTAATTTAATAATTAATTCGCATTTTCAGAGCAAATAGCGTGTTTTTATGAAACAATAAGTATCAAAAGATTGACACTAGTTTAAGTCCGATTTCAAAGTGAAATTAATTCCAACTACCACTATTGTATTTAATGGTAAAAAAATATTATAATTTCACTTTAAAACCAATTAAAAATATAACCTAATCATATAAATAAATTAGATTAAAAAGAGGTTTTGAATTAAAATACAACATTTTACACTATTAATTAAAAAATGAACTTTATCGGAAAATTACCAAAAATTTACACAAAGTAAATTTTGATGTCCCGATTATAAAGAAGAGTTATATTTGGTCCAATAGAATTTATAATAGTGAAAAAAACTATATTTATTGACGGTTCTCCATCAAAAGGCGATAAGTGAACCTTTAGTGAAAACTAGGGCATATACGCCTAAAATTGAATTCTTTCCGTATTTTAAGCCTTTATATTTTATTGGATAAGTGTAAAAACATTTAGAAAACATATATAATAATATTTTAGTTATTTCTATCCATTCCCGCCAATACAATGGCTATGTTTTAACTACCATTTAAAATAATATTATTTTATTACTAGTGTGCAACGAAAGATTTCAATGAAACTCTTTGTTGCGTATCGGGTACGCTATCGAACATAGAAACCCTTTTAAAGTAAAATTTATATTTAATTCGTAAATATTAATAAATATCAAAATTATTTATTCTTTATTTACCTGGGATGTTACAATGAATATCTCCCCATACTGGTAGGGTACATACCTGTATTCACCTATTTAGGGAATAACCCAATATTAATGAAATGAATGGGGGAAGTGATATCTTGTGTCACATTCCATCCATGAAAAATTATAAACTAGATTCAAAGAATGATCTCGTATCTTGGGAAGTGGAATGTGTATACTAAGTTAGAGATCTATGGTCTTATACCTTCGAGGTTAGGGAATAGGTTATAGACTAGTCAGTGCATTGGGATCCTATACCATTCATCATACTCTATAAATTTTAACTATATTAAAAATTATAAAATAGAAATGTACCCTTTATTAAAATATCCTATGTAAATCAAATCAGTATTTCTGCCCATGAAACCGTTAATAGTTATGCCAATCAACATGTTTTATATATTATAATAATAACTATCCTAAAATTTATATGTATCAACTAACAGATAGTTGTAGAATCAAATAGTGGTAAACAATATATAAGAAGTATATAAATTATAAAAAAAGCAAATAGTTGTAGATCAAAATAGATAACCCAAGTAGAATAAATAGATAATTATGGAAGCTGAATAATAATACTAGATAAAAAATTATGTAACATCATTAATTTATACAAAAATTGGATTACAGGGGAACTAGAGTACAAGAATATAATACATTACATCAAAAAAAATAAAAAGACCAAAAACTATTAATCAACATATTGAGAATGGGATTTTCCCTTTTCACCCAAAGCTCCATCCTAAACAAAAAATAATAATTATTCATCCAAGGAATTTTGATTCCCTTTATCTATACATATGATCATTAAGTCTACTAGGGTGTCAAATGGCATCCGAGTAGGGTGTGAGATATTAAAATCAGTACACTGGAACCCATAGTGTCTAGACCCTTCCATTTCTTGTTGTAATCATATACCAGTGTTCCATATATAAAAAAGATAGATCATTAAATAAATAAACATGTAATACAATGTTTGAGTTCCTAAGTGGACACGCATCTCATTCCACTTAAGTCAGCCTAAACCGGAAACCTGAATAGAGTACCTATGTAGGAAATAACATATATAAGAATCAAATAGACAAGGCATACCTAGATAGTCTGTAAAAACCAAGGTGGTGTCTTACGCCCATCCTTGGTGACATATCAAAATCCCAAGTTTTGTAACAGAAACATACCATATAACCCAATATCTTGAGTCTTCCCATGGCAACCCATATAGCATCTCTTTTATAACTCAAGGATCGTGACTCTAATTCCATGCCAAATATCTCACATAGGGGACTGGATCTCACTTGAGGAATGGCATAACCATCTTTCCAACAGTTCCATCCTCGAATGCTCACCTAGGGACCCAGCCACACTCAAGATCATAATAAAACCCACACGGTAAGCATGAACCTGGAGAGAAACATTATCACTCATGGTGCATCAAGTTTTAATCGACCAACTGTGAGCAAGTCTATCCTAAAATTTCTTAACTCTGGATTCATTATCTCTCCTGAACCATATCAAATGATCCATATCAAACAATAAATATAACACATATCAATTCATTTATAACTTCATGTCAATAAAGAAATATATTAGTATCACATGCTTACTATCTAATCTAGCAATGAAATTTAATCCAATCAATAATGGTGTAGTTTATATAGAAAGGAAACCAAGCATGTCCGAAAACACCAATCACTACTTTTAGTTTAGAAGGAAATGCACCTTCATTGGAGGGGTTTTTTTATAAAAACATGACTTATTAATAAAAAAATCATTTAATTATATTTAAAATTTATTCTAAACTCATTCATCACTAATCAAATTCAAAGAACATCGCATCGCAAGAATATAAGAATCTAAAAGGCATTAATCACAAGAATCTTGGAATATCCTAAAAGAAATAAAAGTCATATAACATAAATTATACACATTTAATCAAATTTCATAGGTATTAAGCATAATAAAAAATTTATTCACCACTTGAATAAGTAATAAAAATAAAGGAATGATATATGGATTAAATATAAGCATTGGATAAAATTGCGGCAACTAAAACAAGCATGAAAAAAACATATGGCAATACACATGGGTCAAACATTTAAAATAATACATATACATTGTTAAGGGATCCAATTTTTGGTCAAATTACAATTTTAATTCTAGATATCAATTTAAAATATTCAACCAAGGGAAAACCCCACCAAATGATTGTCTCAACTTAGAAATAAATTGATGTTTCACCTAAATGGGTGGCCAAAGGCAAGGCGAAGACCCTAAATATGGGTTTTTTCATAATCAAATGTCACTATAGACATTGCAAAGTGACCTAAACAATTTAATATGTGGTATCAAACTTTACCGAAAGGTTTCAATGAGTAGTACCATGGTGAGATGTCTAAAAATCAAAAAAGTGAAGGGATAGAAACCAAGGAACCCTACCTTGACATCAGGGTACTCCACAAATTTAGTAACAATCATTGATTCATCCCTAAATGGAAGAAATCGATAGATTTAACAAAAATCCCAAATTAGGGAAAAAGTATGTTGCATGAAGATTACAGAATAGATTAAGGATGAACATAGAAATAGATGAGTGGGAAAGAGAGAGCTTGATGACTGCTTTCTAGAACATCTGATGGTGATAAAATCGGGGAATAAATAAAGGCAGAATCATAATACCCCAAATGAGGAGAGGGGGTGTGCCATGAAAGGAGGGAGAGGGGAGAGGCATGCAAGCTAACTGGAGGATAGGAAATAACATAAGGACCTAAAATATATAAAGAAAAAGGAAAACAAAGGAAACCAAATAAAATGTTAAAAAGGGGAAAAAGGTTTAAAAAAATTAAAGGGAAACCCTATTCCATTTATAATGCACAACTGTACTTGATACGGGAAAGGCACATCATTTAAATAATTGGGCATGAACCATGTGTCTTCCCACTGTTTGGAACCAACAACATGTCGTTTTAAGGAACTAAACCAAAAATTTAAATGGTTCGTACCAGGATAATTTTGGGATGTTACTTAAATAATTCATAGTTTTTAAATGTTATGTTTTTTAAAAAATAAATTAAAGAAAACATTTGAGAAAAAATTATATTTTATAAAAACCTAATGTTCTCAAAGGAATATAACATATAGCTGATGAAAAAATCCCAAATTCATAATCATAACATTTCATTTCCCTTAGATCAACCTAGATATTTCATCACCATTGATGTTTTATATTAAACTTGGTTATGTTTCAATCAATTAATTATAATTCATACAAGTTTAAGTTGAAATAAATGGTCTACATAGTTTAACATAATAAAGGCTCATGAGATAAATCAACCAACAAAAGATAATCACACAAACCCAGCTTCTAAGTATAAATGTATTTCTATACATTCATAAAAATATTTATGTAGAGAAAAATAAATCCAAAATATTTAATGTTAATGTCTAAATAAAACATGGAAAGTGTCAAGGTCATTTTTTATATAAAATTAATGTAAAATAATATTCCTAACCTACTTTATGATTTAAAATAATAATAACATCTTATTTAAATAATCATAGTTTAAAAAATCATATATTTATATAAACTAACTTTTATACTAATAAAAATTATCAAACTATAATATGGATTCACGTAAATTTATTTTTAACAAAACCCATTAATTTTTTATATGAAAATATTTTTAAAAGATTATTTATCAATCACAAAAAATGTATCTAAGCTTTGTTAATAATTTACAAAACATGTGGTAGGTAAGTCTTAGGCATAGCTTGGAAATTCACAAAACGGATTGGAATCCCCTACCTTAACTAGTGAATGTTTTTTTGAATCAATTAACCCTAAAAAACCCCTAAAAGTATTATAAAATAATTCTAAAAAATTATATATTTCAATTTTCATAAAAAATTAAAGTTAATCCCCAATTAAAAAGTAGGTGAATGACTAAGAATTTATACCCAAGATCATGGTAGTTTAATGATCCAATAAAAATATCCTAATCAACCCTTAACCTCCCATAAATCCATAAAAACATATTAAAATTTGTAACCTAAATTCTTCTAGTGAAAAAAATGTTATCAATAAGAAAATCAACTCAAAAAATATTTCTTTAAACAATAAGAGTTGATGATCTATGGATTTAAATGTATTTATCAATTCCTTTGGTAGAATTCATTCTAAATTCATATCCAAGGATATGATAAACCTATAGAAAATTACAAAATGAAGAATTTGAGAAAGAGGATAGTGGTTTAAATTGTATTTGGCAAGAAAATTATTCTTTAATTACCCTTTAAACTGAAGGAAAACAAAGGTGGAAGAAGGTAAAGTGAAATACCATAAGAGGATATATCAAGTGGCTAAAGATAAATTTATTTAAATTTAATAAAAAATGTAATAAAATGGGATTGAATAAAAAATATCAAAATTCCTTTCAATTTAAAATATCAAAAAGTGGGATAACTGGTTACCCAGTGTGGTTCCACAGGGTACCTTGTGCTACCCCCTGGTGCCCTCCACTATTAAGTTTACTGGGTTCTGAATTCCATATGTACAAAATTCTATAGGTGAAACCATATTTCACCCTACATGAATATTTCATCCACTAACCAAACCATAATTTCATTCCCAAAAATTCCTTGAACTCCATTTTCTAATTCAAAAATTCCAAAAATACCCAAAATGAAAAACAACCCCTCATCAAAATTCCTAAAATTCAATGCAAACTCTACTTTCCATAACCTAAAATCATAAATATTGAATAATTCCATGTAACCACAAAAAATTATATAATAATCTCCTCAATATAGTACTTCACATCCATAAAAATCCCAAGTATATTCTTACCCATAAAATCAACACCTCACATGAACTTTGATCTACAACAACCACTCTTGTGACTAACCCAAGACATCCACCACCCACTAATTATAAAATTATAAAATTCCATTAAATATATGAAACAAAAAAAATACTTATGTAATACATGAGGCATATAAATAACTAACATAATATCATGAACCTAAAATCACTCACTCCACTACACATATAAAATTCATTGGAAACCAAACTAGCTTAAACACGACTATGTAAAATTTCCATCCCAAAATCCATTCATTCTTCAAGTGATCAATTCCTAATTAAATTTTGTTACTCATTAAACACCATTACCATTATTATAATTCATTAACCATAAAAATATTACAATACATAAATACTATAAGAAAATAATACCCTAAATTTACCATATAATTCCATAATTCCATAAAATATCGACCACCAAATTATGCCAAATATTATGGAATACCCCATTATAAGATTCACCTATGGAATACTTTCCTAACATTCCCCTAGATTTTAATTCATTAAAAATTTTCAAAATTAAAATAATTTTATAGAAAATAATTTTCCATTTCAAAACCAATGGTCAATACCATTTCCAGGACAACACAATCCACAAAACTAACTCATTACACATATCTATTTTTAGAAAAATACTTTATCTTTTCCTCTATTAAAAAATATCACCAAAAATAAAATCTCATTCCAATAAACAAAAACAAGTTCCCCTATTAGACAAGTATTTTTCTTAAAAAAAATTTGCAACATTAATTTAAGAAAACCCCCTTTTATAATTTTATTCACAAAAAGACACTTAATTTGTTACCCAAAAAATCATACAACATAAATAGTAATTCAGAAAAAATATATAACAAGTTCTATAAAACAACATAAATAGTAAATCAGACATAGAATGCTCAATAATAAAATCCTAGGAATTGATTTATGGATTTCTCAATAAAAAATGTATATAGAAAAAAACTAACATGCTCAAAATATAAACTAAAGAAAAATTATATAATACATTATTCAGTAGGGAATGAATAATTGATCATAACACTAGTAGATAAGTGACTTTCCCAAATTAATTAGATAACACCTAATAAGGAATATAAGAAAACATTATTTTTTTAGTTATTTTCTAAGAATTTAATACCATTAATTGATAATAATTATAATATACAAAATATACACATATCCTATCATGCCACTAGAATATATAATGAGTGATTCCATAAATACTTTGGCTCCCAATCTATCCCCAAACACTTTCTATGTTTCACATCATCATGCACAAGTTTTTAAAATGAGAAGATCACAAGAATCTATGGAGCCTATATTCACCCGAAAATTCTCAATTAACATGGTAATTCCAAAAAAATTGGTCAATCCAATCTATTTATGGTTTACTTCTTGATTCCTAGAAATCCTACCACCTGTATTTAAAAAATGACAATACCAAAAAACCCAACATCACTTTGATGGCACTTTTTATCATCCATGAACAAAATATATGGGTTTTAATGAGATTTAATGCACTAAAACCCAAGAATTATTCATTTATCCCCTAGGGATATTGAATAACACTAAAGGTCTAAGCTGAATAATAGAAAATGATTTGATAACATTTATTAATATAATTGGAAAATATGAATTCTATTGAACTATTACCATGACATGTACGTATATTAAGCATTCTCTTGATGAATAAGGAAATAAAATGCAACAATTGTATATAATTAAAAGGGAGACTAAATATTTCTTTATATAAATGTAGAAAAAAATGTAAAACTAGTCTATATATAAATAAAAAACCATTTCATATGTCACTAGATAAATATTTCATTCCAAAATCAAATATGCAATGTCTCAATTTCTCTTAATCCAGCCATGGCCTCCCACTCCAATACCTTAGGGATCCTGAACACACAAACGCACACTATCTCACAACTATCTAGTTTAGAAACCAATAACTAACTATATAAATACTATATATGAAATACATTATGTAAAGTTTCACTTCCACTAGAGTGTCTATACAACATTTGAGGATGTACATACTTAGTAAGACACCACCAATATACCTCAAAACATCTATAAGTAATTTCATTTATACATGAACAGTAAAACTTTTTTACATCTATATAATAAAATATTTTTATAAACAATCATCATTTAATCATGTAATTAATAAAACAAAAGGAGTGGGAAAATTAACAAAAAAAACTACTATAAGTAACTCTCTATAACAGGTGGGTCTATACCTATACTCACCTGTGTTGGATTATCCCAGTTTTAGTGACACAACTAGGGTAGAGGGAGATATTATATTTCATTCACTCTATAAGGTGTCATATTTTTTATTCAAGGAATACACTAACCCTATATAAGGGGATCACGTATACTAAGACAAGACACTACACCATCCCTTCATGGATATAGGAATTTGTATACAAGAGTTAGAATATTTTTAGACCATCCCATTAATTTTATTCTACAAAGTTTTTCCTACTTATAAATTACACAATAAAAAAATAATCCTTTAAACAATATTGTATATATATCGAACTAGTATCCTTGATCAATATACCATTACTAATAATGAAATTAAACCAGATTAACAATGTAAGAAAAACAACATTACCAAGGGAATATTTCTATCTATGTTGACTGATATTATTTGTATAATAATTGGTCAGAATCCTATCAATGGTACCTTAGAAAAATCAAAATTTTAAACCTAGATAACTATAATATTTAGTGGGACTTGGTTTTCCACCAAAGAGAAAAATTTTATAGTTGTGTTATTTTTTTATGGGGTCAGTTTGTATAAAAAATTAATAAGGACGAATGGTTCTAAATTCATTTTTAGATGATGTGGACTAACCTAGAATCTCTATTTATATTTTCAGTTAAATCATTATTTCATTTTAATTCTCTTTTTTTCTCTCTAATTGAGTGAAATCGCACTTGATTACCCTCCTTTAAATGACTCAGTTTAATTGTAGGGATGCAATAATCATTCAAACCTTCAGTATCCCATATATCATTAATCAAAAATATCTAATTACCCTTATGTCAACCTACTACTCATGATCATAAGAAACTGAGAATACCTTAGTGGAATGTTTGTGAAACCCAGTGAAGAAAGGAAGATTGATTCAAAATTTAAGAAATAAAAAATGATCTATATATCTAAATATTTTGAATGCACCAAGAGAGATTAAAAAATATAATTAATTATTAATGTTTTTATTTCATTAACAATGTAAAAAGGGAATATACTTGTCTCATCCACTAATGGATTTTTGTTTCATCACCATATAGTTAAAAACTATAAATTAAAAAAAAATAGTATATAGTAGTGTTTCATCTCTCCCAATGATCCAAAAAGAATAAGATCCCCTATAGTAGTGAATAGTTTTCTATTTATAGAATAATTCTTATAGAATCTTGGTTCACTTCTCAATTGAACACCTAAGTAGTATGGGTTCCTTTAACTCTTTTGGGTGACTCTAGACTTCATTAATGTTCCCTAATTTCAGTCTCCATCCCCAATGAATTTCTATTCTTTAGATTTTAGACACATTCCAATTTCTATGGTTGTGATGGATTCCCTAAACATAAAAAATATGGCATAACTAACTCATGCCTATATAACGATCAAGATTTGTACTCCTTCATAATGTATCAATGAAAATTTAATTGATTATATATAGATTCAATAGATGCAAAATTATTCTTTAAATAGGAAGAATATGAACATGTTGGGATTTACACTCATAGGCTTGAGTTAGGGGAGGTTTGGGCCCTCAATTGGGCATGGTTTTATTTGGGTTGGGTCCTGGAACTAATCGAGATGAATCAGGGGTGAAATCATAGGGATGTAGCAATGTTGAGTACAAGACTGATCTTATTTTAATTTTAAACATATAGAGTTTGATTAATTCTAAAAGTATTTTTAATACTGGTGTGAGGAGAAGATTCTCTCCTTGTAATGTAATCTGGTATAGACATGACCATGTTGAGTAGGTTTAGGTGACGAAAGACTGATCTTGAATGTCAATATAGTTAGGTCTTCTAGAAGAAATCAAACTATAACATGCCTCAACAGGTAGGCCTAATTGTAATTGTGGAGTTTTTTCATTCTATAGATCCACATTGATGATAGTTTGTTATGAGATTTTTATGAGGAGATTTTGGTATGATACATTCTGGAGGGTGGGGTCTTGATTCAGGAAGTAATTAAATCGAATGTCTGCTATACAATGATCACTAGAGATGTGGTTGATGCATTAGAGTATATTGAGGTCCAACTACCATATTCTTCTCTTTATATTGTATGGACATCCAAAAACACATTTGATCACATTAACACTTCGATTGGTCTTATCACTGGAAGCACTTGTAAAGATTTTTAATTTATTTGGTTAAATTATCCATGTATTTTTTATGATATTATTTTCAAAAATTGATCAATCATACTATTTATTATAAATTTTCTCAAGTATGTGCTTCATACAACCTTAGTTCTAGAATATGGTGACTAGATATCACAATCTCAGTTGTCATAATTGGACAATTTTCCACATCAATTGAGATTAGGTGACTTGTTTATCTTTTTTAGTGGAACATGATCTCCTCAACACCTAGTATTCAACAAATTAGGTAGATCTATTTTATCAGTTGTATATTTGGTTGGAGTAATGTCATGGATTTCTGTGATCTTGGTGAGATACCTTTGAGTAGAGATCATTAGTCTCACAAGGTTATTTTGGGAAGATGTGAGAAATAGAAGACTGGGCTTAGTGGTGTTTTTGGTAGAATAAGTGAAGAAGAGAATACCTAGATTGGTGGTATGGTCAGTCTAATAGGGTGCAAGATCAATTGAATATGACATGGTTAATTGATCATGATCTTGTGGTCTATTCAAGTGGGATATCATAGTAAATCAGGTGAAGGAAATATCATAGTGTGGTCACTTGATATGAAAATAATGATTGACTAAAATGGGAATTCCACAATCAATTAATTTACTATTGATAAAGGAGAACAACACAATATCAGTCTCCATATAGAGAAGTAGGGGAAGGGCACATTTGATCAAATGAGGGTTTATTCTCTTGCCTTTTCTACATGAGGAGGTGTGCATAGATGATTATAGTTTCTGAAAAATAAACTTTGAGTTTAATGAAGTATATTTTAGTGAATTTTTAGAATCTTAGATTCTGATGTATGGTATTTTGTATTTCCTTAATTTATAGTGTGGCTTCTTTGAGTAAAAATTTGGTACCTTCATGAGGTCACAAAGTATCTACAAGGTGCACATGTGGTAGCTTGAAATTTTTTTTGTGTGATTTCCCCTATCCTTTTTCATATTTTCAGTGCAGTAACTGAATTGACAGTGAGAGGTGTTACTTCATAGTTATTTTGACCCTTTACTAAATTTTGTAGCCTAATCACTTGGAAGTTTCAATGTGTTGTCGCTAGATTCCATTTAAAAAATTTCAACCTAAAAAAACTCGATTCATTGTAGGCTTGGTCAAGATTTATTATATACTGAATTAAATTATATGAAATGAAATCCCCAAATTAGTAAATATATCATTAAATATACAAAAAAAATAAGTCAACAATAATTCAAAATTCAATCCATTTAATAATTTTAATTAAAATTTTCATTTAGATAATAAAAAATAAAAATCCACAATGACATTCCAAATTTATAAACAATTATTTTTTGGCTTTCAATTAATTTTAAATGTATAAAACAATAATGAATCTTGATTTGATCCATTTGAAAATTTAATTTCCAATTATAAATTCAATTCAAAATTATAAATTTAATTTAAAAATTTTGGCTTGTTTAATAAAATAAGAAGATTGAATAATTCTATTAGAAATAAATATTTTTCCCTTTATAAAAATCCATTACTTCACAAATTATCCAAAATTTGATTAATTGCCTAATTTTAATTAATTTTGTGGGTTAAAAACAAGGAAAATGGGTTCAATGTTTTTAGAAATTTTGATATCTTATAAATAATATACAAAAAAATGACATGTGACACTAGAAAACATTAAATTAATTCAAATAGGGACCGAAGTAATAAAATAAAATTTAAAATTAAACTATATAGATATATTATTGAGGAAAAAATAAAAATTCCAACATCAAATCAACTATGTCATAAATTATGGCATGTTTTTTTAGAAAACTTTTAATGACTATTCACATGAAATTTAAACCAATAAATAATTGACAATTTAATATATCCCTCCAAAATAAAATGGATAATTAGGGAAGGTATAACCATTCACTATTCCAAATAAGTGGGAAGGTCCTAAGTAGTGCAATTCTTTAAAATTGAAACCTTACGTTGAATGGTAACATTTAATTATTTAGAAGATATTTATTTATATAGTGATTTTTTTAAATAACTCTTTTACTACATAAGAATAATATAATTGGTTTACCTAGAAATAATAATTTTTATTATAAACTAATAAAGGGTATTATTAAATATTATAAATATCTTAGTGAAAATAATGTTTTAGTTTGAAGACACTTGAGATATTAATATTAATTCAAAAAACTAATGGAAAAGAAATAGTTTAGAGATTTAAATTTTTATATTTTGTTTAAAGATAAAGGTGAAATGATTTTTAATAAAAATTAATATTTTATATGAAACTCATGTTCCATGAGGATAAGATCTTAGAGGTTCTGGAAACCACCCAAATTCATATTTAGACAATATCATTTCCATTAGTGAAATATAGTTGTCAAATCACCAATGATGTATGATCTTGATTTTGGATCAGTTTGAATGGTTGTTTTCTAACTAATAAAGGTTAAAGTGGAAATAAATTTTCTTAATAATTTAATTTATAAATTTTCATGGGAAAAACTTATAATAATAAGTAGTCATGTTACTTGAGATTTTAATTATATAATTATTCCTACAAATTCTCTAAATACAAAAAGGAAAGAGAAAAACTATTCTAAAATATATCATATAAATGTAGAAAGAAATCATTAAATGTTCCCCAAGTCATGAAAATTGTAGAATTAAAGTAAAATAACATGATTAAAAAATATTATAAAGGATATTAAGAATTACATCTTATATAATTAAATTAATTATAAATAATCAAGGATTTATCCAGAAATTTTTGTATCCTTATCAAAAAGATTGAATCATTATATGGATTCAAATAAACTAAATTTAAATGAAAAAATATTAATGGGTTATATAAAAATATAATTGAAATCATTTATTTATAATTATAAAAATAGGTAGTTAATAATTATTAATAATTTTAAAAACATGCAGTTAGCTTGTATTAAGCATAACTTATAAATTCAATGAATGGTTAGGAATCCCCTACCTTACGAATTGGAAATATTTTACCCAATCATAAATCTTTTATTATACCATAAAAACATTAAATTTCAATCCATAAACAAATAACTCCAATAAAAAAACTACCCCAATAAAATAATGATAATTCTTTATCAAAATTCAAGAGGATAACTTCAAATTCACACTCAAGATTATTGCAGTATAATTCCATAAAATCTGAATCATCCTTAAACTTCACCCTAAATCCTTTAAACCCCTATAAAAAATAACACTATAGAGTGGTCAAGTCAAAACTATGATATATTGGATAAAAATAACTCAAATAATAATTCTTTAAATAAGAAGAGTTTAATACCAAATAATTCTGATAAATTTATCAATGTCATGGTGGAATTAAATAAAAATCTATACAAATAAGATTATAAATATAGATAAGATAAGATGATTAGAAATGAGGGAAATATAATATTGGTTTACCATGAACTTTTCATGGATATTATTCTTTAATCAACCACAAAAAAGTGAAAATTGAATATGGATGATGGGACCTTTAAATGCCATAGAGATAACTCTTGAGTGGATTGAAAGAAATGAATTTGAATGGGATGAAGAAGTGAAAAGATGGATTTGAGGAAAAAATCACATAATACCAATATTTCTACTAAAATAACTCTTTGGGACACTTGGTGCTCAATGATTTTCCATTGTTCACCCAATGACACCACTAGATCCCCCTCCCCTATATTTTTTAGGCTTGTCAAGTACCCAGTGATCCCCCCAAGGTAACCAGTTCCATCTAAAATAAAGCTCTACTTGTGACACATCATTCCAAACCTATAAGAACCATTTTCTCACAAAATGAAATTCAATCAATACTGGGAAACTCCTCAAACCCTTTATTTAAATACAAAAAAATGAATAATGAATCCAAAACAAAAAAAATAACCACTCATTATAACCCATATAATTTAAAATAGACTCATCCATCCCTCACATAAATTCCTTAATATTGACCAAATTCATTTAATTAGGGAATGGTTTATTACATAACATGTGACCCTTGGTCACATTTCATTACTTAGTTAATAAAAAACATAAACCCTATAATCACATCAAATGTATTACAAATCATGTGTTCCCATGGGGGATGCATCATTTAGTAAAAAATTATAGATTTATAACTTATGTTTACTCACATATCAAACTAAAATCGTCATTTTTTCCATGACATTCATTGACTATGGTGTTTGATGCCTCAAATTTCATTTCACCACATGATGACCCCTATATTCATTCATATACATCTCGATTGCCACTATTATGTCTTATGTTTGAATCCATATCAATGGAATTATTGGAAAAATAACTGCATTATCACTACTATATGAAAACTCAATTCCTGGTCATTCGAAAATTTTAAATCACTCCTCCTTGAGAAAAATAGTGTGAGATTGGGGAAGTTTTAAACTTGGGATGGGAATTTTTTAACCAATTCCTATTGTTTTATATTCATAGGATTATGGATAATATATTTTCCTAGAATAATAATAATAATAAATCACAAAATACTCATTTGTGAAAATTAAACCAAATAGTCATCATTGTAAATGGATTTTCAAGGAATAACTCAAATACTAATTCTTTTCTTATTCTTTAATAGAGAACAATTTAAAAAAAAGATAATTAAATTATAAATGAATTAGTTTTTTATTCTATGTTTAACCATCAATAAATAAACCATAATAATGAGCATAAATACTCTTCATGAAAATAAGGATTTATTTTTGAAAAATACTCAAATATTTAATGAATTTTTGAGTTGTTTCAATTCAATGGATCACTTTATATCATGTTTCATCAGGATGATTTTTTGAGTTTATATCATAGGTCAGGGGACTGATTACATGCAAAATTAGGTGTGGTTTAATTAATGAAATTTCACACTTTCCTGGTGATCCTGCATCACTTTTATATTCAGTCTTTGATCTTTTTTTATAGTAAGAGTAACTTTGAAGAAAACTATGAGAAATTATGAATAGTTCCATGTTCTTATAAGGTTTTCCCACATTTATAGTGCCTATACCATGAGAAAAATCAAATTAACATGTTTGTAAATATATACTAGGTTAAGGTTTTAATGACTGTTATTATATTTTAGAAACATTCAAGTACACAGTCTGAGATCCAAATCCTAAATAAAAAATCATACCACTCCTATTTAAAACCCAATATCTTGGATGAAAATGTGATGTCAAAGTTTTCATTAAAGTGTCTCTTTAGGGTATATTAAATGTTTCAATTTGTCTGTATAAAAAATATATATTCAATATACTATTTATTTTGAACTTAATTTTTTGCTAATAAAATCAAACAAACTCCATTACCATATTTATAAATATTATAAAAAATATTCAAATGAATTAACAAGGAATCTGTGGGTTATTATATCCACCCACCATTAATTATTGTCATCCTAAAATAGGAAAACACATGATGAATTTAGGGTATTAGGCCTACTTATAGTCATTCAATTATCATGATCTCTCTTAAAGATTATTGTGTAGCTATAAAACATTCACCAAAGGAATCACACATTAATAAATAATTTTCCCATATCAATCCTTGATCTCTATTGGGTAATATGTAAATTTTTTTCCATCCTTGATTTCCAAATCTCCTCAGTAAATAATTCACAATAGATCTTGTATATAACACCTTAGTTTATAAACATAGAAAATAATTTGAATATTTTTTATCTATTGAGGTAATAATGAGTGACAATCTACCACACCTACTCTGCCCAAAATCTAAAATGGGATAATAATTCTTGAGGAAATCATTCTCCTCCAAAAAAAATCCTCAATCTATGGAATAGAAATAACTTTAATAAAAAATGATCTTAATCCTATAACTCTAAAGGCATCCACCTTTTGTCTACATAGGACTTATAATGAGTCTGGGATTTATTCATATGGACGTGGACATCCATAAATTTCATTATCATCAATCATACCAATCTAACCCCACATGTCAAATATCACCAACCTCTATCCATCATACAGATGACCTACAGGTTCTCCCATATATGACCTCAAAAGGTTTCATCACAATATCGGAGTGATATCCATTATTGTAACAAAACTTCACTAAGTATAGGTGATCAATCCAACTTCTTCCAAAAAAACACATAATATTGTATCATATCCCCAAGAACATAAATGTTTCTCTTGGTCTAACTATTTTTTTAGGGGTGAAATTTTGATACTAAATCACAACTCAGTATCATATTCCTTTTATAATCTCATCTTCAAATAATAATTGATTAAAGAATTTGGGTCAAATATAATCATCATAAGATCCGAATATAAAAATATGATACCACACATATAAAAGAATCTTGATATCTTTAATAAGATATACACTCAAATAATAAGGAAATGAGATGACTTGGTGAGTTAATCAGTGTCCTAATAGATGGTTTCATGGCCCTCCATTTATCATGAGAGTCCTATAATGAAATATATAAATATATTATACCACATAAACTCGTGAACCTCTTGGGGATGACTTAAACCAATGGGAACCTAATGCTACCACTTCTCCTACATATGGGTGAGGAATTGAGATATTAGTTTAATAACACTCTAATTTATTCCATGACAATAAAAGTAGAATAAAATGTCCTGGAATATATTCTTCATTATAAGATATAATTCTCGGGTTTAAGTGAATAATTTCCACAAAATCTCCTCACATAAATCTATGGGAACTTCTATTCATCCTAAATGAGAATTATATGCACCCCACCTTTAGTGAATTCATTAGGTTCATCACCTAAGACTATCCAATAATTTAATATTTCATAGTTGATATCTATGATCTATTACTCCCTCACCCAGTAAAGTATTTCCGGGGAACCATCTTTAGACAAAGATAAGAAACATATTCTTTCTCTATAAAATTCTATCACATTAAATCTAAATTATCAAATTCTTCCTCTATAATGTATGCATTAAACGTCCTTTTAATGTAATATACCATGAAAATACCTTTCCTTGTAGTATAAAATATCTATAAGTAAAAATAATTTATGGACACCAGTCATTTCCCTTATCCCAGAATGAGATATTTCTAGGATAAGAAATACTTGAAACTCTTGTGATCTATTAGGATCATAAATAATTCATTAAGGTGGTAGTGTCTCAACATATTCAGGGAGAACATAAACACTTCCAGTTCTAATTCATGAGTATTTTGGTTCAACTCATGTGGTCTTATCTACCTAGAACCATATGAAACCACTTCTTTTCATTGAATCAACACAATCCCAAGATCAGTACTAGAATCACCATATTCCACCTCATACTCATATGCTACATTCAGTTGTCATAGGACCAGAGCACTTGTAAAGGTCTTATTTTTCTCCTCAAAATACCTCTTATAATGATCAAACCTAATGAATTGATTCGCATTTATATTAAGGAAAATCAAGGATATCTAATCCAAAATTAATTATCTATAAAAATATTTGATAGTCTTAGGACAACCTAAGGAAAATATTCACCTAAAATATTATCTTGGGTGGATCTCATACCATAAAAGTATTGAAATTTTGGGATTAATTATAATGTTTCACTATGATATGTCATTCCCAAAAAACATACAGAACCAAAAATTTTGAAATCAAAATCTTTCCAAAAAATTGGTTATCTTAAAGTAGGTCATAGAAAATCCTAAAATGTTTGTCAAGATCCTCCTATATCAAATAGTATATGATAATATCATCAATGATTAAAACCATAAATAGATTTATATGGGGATATAATATCCATTTTATGGGTCCCTTGAATATTTTAGGGGTTTTTATTACACTAAATGAAATCTCTAAGAACTCATAGTAATCATAAAAACAACTAAACCTAATATTTTTAATATCATCAACTCAAATATAAAGCTAGTGAAAACCTATCCTAAGTTCAATTTTTGAAAAATACCTCACCCAGCTCAATCATTCAATGAGATCATTGATCCTTGAAAACGGGTATTTATTCTTGGCTATCACCTAGTTTAGGTAGTGATAGACACTAAAAAGTATTAAGGCCTTATTCATATTCTTTTTTAATAGAATATCTTCCTAGGGAAACATGTTGGGTTTAATAAAAACATTCTCCAATATATCCTCTAATTATAACCTTATATCTTTGAGATCTACTAAGTCCATAAGATATGTTGTAGTAGATATCAGTTTTTCATGAGGTACAATTTTATCAAAAAATCAACCTCTCATCATGGGGTGAAATTTTGGAACTTCCTCTAGTAAATCATCCATATAATTATCATCCACCATAGCATACTACTCCCTTGAAGCTTATATGGAACACATGAATAATATTAATAACTTAATGATAATACTCTATAATATTATTAGGCTCTCCTCTAATCATCCAAACTGAGGTTCCCACTCTTTAGTGAATTTGAACACTAAACCATCAAATTTATGGCATATAACTCTATATCAATGATAGTCATCTAAATCCTAGAATGTGGAAAAACATACTATGACTAGAAATTTTTTTGTGAGGTATTATCTCTATTATGATAATAACCTATGAATAAATCTCTTCATTAATCATAAGCTTGAATTTTTGGCTGATACAGGTGACAAGATTATCACTTTCGATAGAAGTCTCTATCCATAGTGCCTAGGCTAGTGGCACCACTAAAATATCATTTTCCTTAATGAGAGATGTGGTCATAAATAAAGAATTGTTTTTGATATTAATGAGTTTGAGTTATAAAATAGAGAAAAAACATATCATACCTCTAACATTCTCAATTATTACCCATTTATATACCTCTATTACCAATATCAAGCCTCTGTCATATCCTCAAGTACCATACACTTTCCATGGTCCTCCTAATGATGGTGGTGGTGGTAATGGGCCAAAGCATCACCCACACCATGATTCTCTCATTCCATTGTATCCTATTTTAGGTCCACATCGAGGAGGGACACAAGGTCCATCCTTATGTGCTCCCACGATCTTCTGAACCTTATACTGAGGTAGTACATCGATAGTGTCACCCTAGATACTCTCTATTGTCCACCCGGTGGGGTCTACAAGAGCTAGGCATCCTCTACCACAACAAACATAGCATGCTCAATATCCTAGATATACAGACCAAATACGAGGTCACTATCCATCATTAAATAAAGAAAATAATCATAAATGAACTTGTAATCAACAATGATATATTGTCGGTTATGGTTGGGTAGCTTATACTAATGGAATTTCTCCCAAGTGTCCTATATGAGCTCCTACACTATTTTGTAACTTCTCTAAAAGGTTATCAATCATAATGTAGTTATATAATATCCCAAAATAAGTGATAATGTGCAAAGATAAGCTCTCATATCCAATATCCTAGTGAAGACCAACCTCAAATTTTCTTACTTGTCGGCAACCATAATGGTTATTGTCCATTGAGTATGGAATAATAATTGTAAAATAGATAGTACACTTGGATATTGAAATTATGCCTTACTATATATCCAATAATTATTTTGAAAGATTCATACTCACTATAGTAAGATAAAACTTCTATTCGAACAACCACTCAAACTCTATCAAATATACGATGGTCTCATCATGGGTTAATGTCATCAATTTCCATCAATGAATAGTTATTCCACAAAGAAGACTCATAATGATAACCACCATTTTATCTATATCTATATATTATAGATGAAAGATATGAGATACTGAATTTAGAAAATTTTCTACTATTGAATCATCTAGATTTCTACTAAATCCTATAAGTTATAGTCTCTCGAATATATGTTTAACACTCTACCTTCATGAAGTCTTGTCCAAATATATGGGAACAATTAAAAATTCAATTTGTGGGTATTCCCATGCAATAATAGGTGTGAGATCAAACCTCTTATCCACTGGTGGGGTAAATAACACTCTATCATGTCCATATACATAATCTTAGTTACTCAAATAGTTGGTGATCAAGAGTTGAATCACTATAATGGGTGCTTCATGAGCCTTCCAATATTGTTTATCCAGCTATCTTGATGATGGATTATTGTGTTAAGAAAATAACACCATGGTTAATATATAATATATAGTAGATACAAATCAAGATTATGTAACACTAACAAACATGATATATGATGAATGCACAGTCCCATTATTCACCACAACCAATTTCATAGAGTTCCATGTTGACTAATAGATTGAAAGATTCCTCATGAAATGTTTCATTTTCCATCCATACCAAACACATTTTTTCTGGTATATTAAACAAAATTAAGGCACTGAACTATTGTTTTATTATATATCAAAACTCAGTCCTTCATTAAATACTATCTCTAAACTCTATCTTTGGGACACAAACTCTCTGATACTATTCTAATATGACTTTCCCCACTAGAATCCCATCTAATCTAACTTTAAGAGTATTATACATCCCCAATCCCATATCCAATTGGACAGGGTATAGATACTAGTACCAAGAATTAATGTATCTCATCTGGAGTTCCTTATCCTATCAAACCAACAACAATTCATTCCCACCAAAAAATTATATATACCATAAAAAACCAATACAACAACAACAATTTTAATTCATGGGATATATGTTAAATATATCACCCATATAAAAATCCAAAATGGTAATAAAGAGTCAAAATCCAAGACCCATCTTCCATCAGCAAGAATCACATCCTACAACTAGAAAGTAGAACCATATGATGTCAAATAATAAGATCAATACTAACTAATACAAACAAGATACCCTAGGATTTAGAACCTACAGCACCATGTCTATCGTAATCACCTTTTAATTGTGTTTCATTTTCCCATAAGCAATAGTTGGAGGGAATGAGTCTCATATAAGGGTGAGTATGATTATAATTAATAAGATAACCCAAAAATATAATCATGTGAAGAAATAATAAGGCATACCTTAACATTGAGTTCAATATATGATATATATGAACAATAAAATTATAGAAATTAATTTTCTAAACCACATATCAAACACACTGAAGTTGCATCCCAAAAGTAAAACATGTAATACTACCATTAGACATGTATCATTTGATAATACATCTATAACCATTTCTATATCATCCCATTGTAATTATGGTGGGGATGTGCACCTTGCTAATGTATGCATGTCATTCATGGAAATATTGACCCCCATAGAGGACCCCACACATAATTTTGAGTTGTGGTAATCGATCAGAAGGGTTAATTAATATATATGTGGAGGATTCAAACTTAGTCACTAAGGGTGGTACTGAATCCAATTTGTATATGTAGTACCGTCACCAAGGAGTTGGTATGTCATTAGGGGTTAATGACCACATGTTTTCTCCAACTATCTCACATACTCCTGATTATTTACCCAACATAGCTAAGGAACTCTACCTACGTCGTACACCTTATAAATTATGTTAATGATGGGTAGATGTGAATTAAGGTGTTCAACATTATAAATAACATTCAAAATAGACTACCCACATGTCTAATTATGAATGTTGAGTTAGGAGAGGAGAAAAACAACTAAAATTTTCTAATACACAGTGTCTAGACATCAATACATGGCATGAGAAAATTATCTTTATAATAGTTTTTCTATTTCAAAATGTACAACATGTTTGTCTTGGTAAACAGCATGTGAGACCTTCATAAAACTTAACATGTATTTTTAGGGGTATTTATTTCAATCTAAAAAATTCCATAGTATGCACATAGTCCACACTACATGTGAATCCTATAAAAAACACGGCATGTACATTCTACCAAATAAATATTTATTTCGATTATACATAGCATCAGGTGAGAACCCCATGACATATATTCCCAGTGCTTTGACCTAGAATGTATTCAGCTACACACCAATGAACACAGTCCAAAGGTACATGGTCTATGACCTACAACCAAATGATCTAC
Organism: Viscum album; assembly: GCA_963277665.1. NCBI lineage: Eukaryota > Viridiplantae > Streptophyta > Magnoliopsida > Santalales > Viscaceae > Viscum > Viscum album. The sequence goes on along the minus strand of OY728159.1, from coordinate 1,205,054,265 downwards.
AAATTATAATCACATGATGTATATTGTTTATAAAAAATAATAAACCCTTGTTCTACATCATGTATAATATAAATTGTGTGGTCTAGATGATAGTATTCTATGTAGTTACAAATTTTTGATCTACAACTCACATTTCCCCACATCTCACACAACAACATGAATCACTTCTACATCCTTTAGTTCTCCGCATGTTTGATGCTTCTAGAAATGCCACCACACTTCCCCATCTCCCCTCTATCCATTCATAGCCATCTCGGTTGTTTTTGTTCCACTTTATGGAATATTACACATTCATTTCCATATCAAAATCATCATCTCATCACAGTAGTTATATATGAACATGAACCCTAACCATTAACCTTCACTGAATCACTCCTCAAATTAAATTGAATGATTTGTGGGAAAATGTAGAATAAGTCATGGGTGTTCATGAACTAGTAAATTTGGTTTGATATTCAAGGGATTATGGATAATATATTCTCTTATCATAAAAATAAAAAAAATTAGTAAATACTAATTAGAAAAAATTAATGAAAAAAATAATCGATGTAAATGTATTATAAAGGAATAAATCAAATAATTATTCATTTCATGTTATATGATATTGATTAATTTCTAATAAATTTTAAAAAATAAATAAATTTAGAATTAATTAATTATTTAATCAATGTCAAACCATAAAAACATAATCAATATTAATGAATGTGAATATTTATCAAGGGCAACAATATCTGTCACACCCATGTCCTTCATTTGAGGTAATTGTTTCTCTTATATTCTTGGCCTAACTTTCCCCCCTAAGTTTCCCCTAGGTCCCCTTGAATTTGAAGATGTTTAGACACTTTTGGAGTGGACAAAATGGGGTGCAGGGTTTGGGTGCACAGTTTTCTAAACCGTGCAAGAAAATCATGCAGTCTTGTCCAGATCATTAAAAATGTTGTTGAATTCTATTTTTCCCTCCCATTAATTATCTAAACTCTCCCATTTATTCCCCCATTTGACCCTAGAATCAATGGTAGCATCCCAATAACTTCAACCCCTCCTTGGAACTCCATTTTGAAGGGGTATTTGGTGGAGAAACTTCAAACTTATTCAAGTAAGTGAATTTTGTTCTTAGTTCCTTCTTTTTTCATGGGTTTTATTACCCAATTCTTGAAGTTCCTTGTCTCTATCAGGTAGGGTTTCAAATCTTTGATTTCATCTTAGATTTATTTGTCTATTCTTTTGTTTTTAGTCATGATCTAAGTCCCCTGTGGTGCGGTGGTGGTGCAGTTGAATTTTCACACAGAAATTCAATAGTTTTGACATATGTGGTAGCTGATTACAAGAGTAATAAATTCTACATGAGTTATTTTTTATTAAGTTATATATTTAGCACACTTTTCCTTTATTATAAATGATGTGAAATCTGTTTTGGGTGACATTTGTTAAGAAAATTATTTTTACGTACCAATTTCTTTTTAAATAGGGTGTTTTACATGTCTATTTTATGTTATGCCAATTGAAGTTGTTTTATAACTCATGTAATGGGTTTATAGAAATGTTTTGGGTGGTTAAAATTCTATATTGGTGAATATGGTTATGCACATGGTGTTCAAAGTGGGGTTTTAAATGGATTTTGTGTGAAATACATTGTTAAATTTTGTGAAGTTGATTTATTGAAATTATAATGGTTTTTATTGAGTGGTGTAAGTGGTGAAAAGCATGTGTAGATACTATTTTGAGTATATTATGACCATAATTTATTTTTTATTTCATAATTTATTTTGGTATCATGTGAAATTTTTTTGATCTCAAAGGGGGAAGCTCGGGTATCTAGGAGGGTGGATATGTATTAGTACGCAAGTGATCCGGATGAGTTTTATCCCTGATTCACTGAGAAAAATGGATAACAATAACACTAAAAAAACTATATTGATGATGGTTTGGGACTAATAGGTTATGGTTATGTACCTACTAGTGGATCATGCATGAGAATATATTTTTCTATGTTTACTTTACCCCGAGGTAAGAGGTACATGGGGCCCGAGACTAACAAGTTCCTAGGGGTGTTCCCGAGATTAGTGATCATTGACTTTTTTGAAATTATATTTGGAATATGGTGGTTTTTGATGGAAAATATATTATATTACATTTTTTACATAAATTTTCTCACTCATGGAAAATTTCCTTTGAAAACTGCTAACATTCAAAAGTTTTTTTCTTTAGAAATTATTCCACCACTTCTTGTCTATCAAAATTGGCATTATTTTTATATTGTATTGTTTACTCTATGGAATATCTTGGTGGTATCATATTTTTATTAGTATCCCACCCTAATTACACCCCTTGGGTTTAAGTAGCCTTTATCATGTTTAACATGGGCAAAGGAAAGGCCTTGGGTGATGGAAGTTCGGGTTATTAGCCCCCTTCCTTGGTATGGTGTTGTGGAGACAGCTTGTGGGTGATGACCCCTTATTGTGTCGAGTCCGTGGGAATGTTTTTATACTAAATTAATTTGTATTTGGACCTCTTTTCATATGTTCAAACTTATTTATTCGGTTTTTTATTTTTTTAAATCTTGTTTGGTATGAATTTTCATATTTGGTTTATCGATTGTTTTTGATGTTTTATGTATCCATATTTGGGTAAATTGTTCCCAAACGAAAATATATGATACCTGAGAACTTATGCCAAATTGAGGGGATAGGGAACACCCTTCAGGCCATGTCATGGTCTAGGTTTGGTTTTAGTTTTGATGGTGACCATATTTGGTTCGTGACAAAAAGGTATTAGAGGAGGCTAATTTTTTTGGGTTATATTATTATTTTGGGATGAGTCGGGCTAGACATGAACTAGGATTGTCGAGACATGGAGTTTTGGTCATTAGTATGGTGCTTGGCCCTCACCTCTCTTGGAAGACCTCAAGTCACTATAGGACATTGGGATTGTTTGTTTGAATTCACTTCCATGTGAGACGTGTGGGCTGCAGACTACATACGGACATCAAGAGGGGGTGAAGTAGTGGTTTATTTTATTGTTGTAATTATTTTGGATTCATTATATTTGATGATATTGATGGAATTTTTCCAAATAGTTTTACTGATTTTTTAACATGTGACTGTTGCCTTTTTTTAACAACATGCCACCCCAGAAAACTCCCATGCACCCACAAGAGGAATCCAGAGAGAGTTCTCCCTCACCGCTTGATTAGAGGCTAGTAAAGGTTGTGGTTAGGGATTTCCAATCACTAGGACATGGACTAGATCCTATTTCATCTTCTTTTAGAGAAGATGAGACTAGTCCTAGGAAGGAAAATGTCGAGGAGTTCCTGAAAAATAATCCCCCTACTTTATGAGGTAGTATAGAACCCTAGGAAGCAGAGGAATGGATCAAAAAGATCGAGTACATGTTCGAGTTCCTGAACACACACAAGGTGTCATGACCCATCCTCGGGGCCCGTTCCGTGACTACCCCAAGCCAGCTTCCATAGGCCAAGGGCTGGCGACTAGCACCAAAGGCGTAAATCCCAATAAAAGGGAAGGCATTGCCTTTATATAAGAAAACAAACACCACAGAGTATGGAAGCTGAATTAAACACTAAGTAAACTGAGTACAAAAGTAAGTGCTGGGAAGTAAATGGTCTAGTATACAAACCACACTGAAAGTATAGTACAACTGAGAAAAGAAAGTACAATAGTTGAAAAGTAAAGCAGCAACCACCAAGTCTTCCACCGGAATTCCCACCTGAAGGGTGGGTACAGATAGTCTCGTCGGCTCCTCGGGTCCGTCTGTCCGCTCCTTGTATGTCCAACCTGATAGTCCTCCTCCGGGTACCGTCCCGCTCCTCAAGCCTCAACCACGATCAGTGTTGTCCGTCGTCTACAACCAATATAATGTAGTGCAGGCATAGCCCGTGTAGGTGTGATTAAACGATACTCAATAGGGACCCTGAGACCCCCGAAGGTCTCCCAGAATCCACAAAGTATAGACCACAAAGGAAAGATACAAACATGAAGTATCAACCAACTCTACTTAGGTATATTCCCATACATATACCTAAGTCATCAATTCCAGTTCTGCTCCAACTCACAAGCTCAAATACAACCCAGTCCACACAGGATAACATAACTCAATCCACACAAGAAATTACAACCCAATACACACAGGAAAGCATGTCAAACACATCAAAGATAATGATTGGATGTCAAGACTGAGCTCACATAGGTGTACTACTCATGAAGAGGGATGGAGACGATTAGATGTAGCCTCTGAATCATCTCCTCTGCCAAACCCACATAGGATCCAAGTACAGAAGTCGTCTCTACCGAACCCACGTAGGATCCAAGTATAGTAACCATCACTGCCGGACCCATGTAAGATCCAATTATAGTCATCATCGCTGCCAAACTCACGTAGGATCCAATTACAGTCGTCCTCGCTGTTGAACCCACGTAGGATCCAAGTACAGTCGTCATCGTCGTCGCAGTTGCAGCCAGCTCTAGGGTTCCCGCACACAACATGCTCGATTCCGGGAGGGTCCACTCCACGAGCCGAGGGGGTCGATACATCAACTGTCACGAATTAAAGAGTTTATGTATCACAAATTACCATCTCGTCAATAGTAACTCAACGCGACAGACGGCGCGTCAATCAGACGCCCGGTCTGAGAGATATTGGCTTTTCCGTCCCAAGGGCCCGGTTGGTTTTTAAGCTAAAACCAACCCCACTGTACTCCATATGCATCCAAACCTTAAGTGGAGTAATAAAAAAGAACCATCTAACTAATAGGAATTCATTGTAACTGACGGCATGTCATTCGGATGTCCGGCCGTTAAGTTATAGGCGTTTCCGCTCCAAGGGCCCGGTTGCTTTAGGGTTCGAACCAACTCGGCCATACCCAAACTTCACCGAAAGCTCAAGTGTAGTATCCCTAAAATATCTTCTCGATCCAAGGATCCCAACGCAAATGAAGGTGCATCGATCGTAGGTCCGTAGCCCAAGATATGGGTGTTTGAACAAACGTGGTCCGAAAATAGGGGTTTTGGGCCCGGTCCGACCCGGCCGAATACCCCCTAGGTCGGCCCGAACCAGGTTGACCTGACCCGGGTCTGGGTCCAGCCCATTTGGGTGCGGCACAGCCCACGGCTAGGCGCGGCCTGCGGCCTGGCTCGAAAGCTGTTTGCGGCTCGACTTTCGACCGAGCGGGGTACGAGGGGGGGGGTACCGCCTCCTATTTCTGAAATGGTCGGCCTTGTGCAACCGCGAGACCCGAGGGGGTCCCACCTCCAGGTGGCATCAGGGGCTGGATTAGTCGGCTGTCCCTTTGAAAAACCATCACGGCCTTAGGCCACAGCTTCTATCCGACTGGCATGGCGCGACGGCGTCGCACCGCTCCATCGTGGTCCGCTCATGGCCACGGCCTCCTTCGGCCTCACCGGCGCGGCACGACGGCGGCTCAAAACATCACCGTGGCCTGCTTCGTCTGTGGTCCTTTTCATTCCTGTGCGGTGAAACAACATTGTGCCACCTTTTCCAAAATCATCAACGAAGATCAATAATAAAAAGGGGAGGAGGATCATCCGTGTTTGTGCATTCCGATCTACTCCCATTATGACGATAACAAGCGGTCACATTTAAAACCACGATTATTGATAAATAAAACTTGATCAAAGGTAACCCCTACCTAGAAGGAAGTTTGTGATTGTCAAGCTCTGCGAATGATTGCGTCTTTCTCGTCGTCATCGGTATCTCCTCCCTTGTCATGGAGGAGGAAGAGGATGGAAAATAATGGAACCGCCAAGTCGACGTTCTTCGTCAGAGTCTTGGCGTTCATCAACAAAGGTGATGAAGTTCTTCAAGGGACTTAGATTTCTCTCCCCAAAATCCTCACACAACAAGCCAAAAAAAAATAAAATAAGGCCTCCCCTTATTTTATTATTTTACCAAGCATTTCAAATTTACAAAATTCAAACACATCATTAAATTAATTAAATTATTGTGTGTTGGCATTAAATTAATGTGAGGAGAGGAGAAGTCACCCAATTAATGGGAAAAAATAAACCAAGTTAAGATGAGTTACACAACATAAGATGGGGGATTAGAGGAGTTAGGGAAGGTGAAGGGTCGGATCGTGTGGGCCCACCCCACCTTTATCCTCTTATGGGTAGTTAGTAACTAGTGGGTCCCACCCCAACTCCCACTCCTAGGAAAAAACCACTTAAGTTCGGAATAAAATTTGTACCACAAATTTTATTCAATTCTTTATTAATCCCCAAATTGTAACAACTCCTCCCAAGGAAACGCACCTTTGGTAAATGTCCTCTTAAGTAATTACCGCCACTGCGGTTTCAATGGTGCCCTCAGATTTCAATACCAAGAACCAGTTCAAAAGATAGAAAAACTCGCTCATTCGTTCACTGAACGTATCCGAGCTAAACTTCGGAAATTGATTCCGGGCACACCGGGACTCGGAATATGGTGCCATCAGAAACTGTGTACTCGTAAAATCCCAAAGAATTTATGAAAAAAAAATCCTTGAAATTTACGAGTCTTTACATTACTCCCACCTCAGGTTTTTACGTCCCCGTAAAGATACATCACAAACTAGGGAAACAAATGGGTGTACTGTTCACGCATCTGAGCCTCCCGCTCCCAAGTGCTCTCCTGGAGGTTCCTGTGCAGCCACCTGATGCACACTAGAGGAATTGACCATCCACGTAGGACCCCCTCCTTTCGATCCTCGATCTCCACCGGGACCTCTCCAAATGTCGCCCTGTCATCGATGTCCAGCTCCCCGTGATCAATGATATGTGTTGGGTCATGCACGTATCTCCTCAGCTGAGATACGTGGAAGACATCGTGCACCCGATGCAACTGAGTTGGAAGATCCAAGTGAAAAGACACCTCTCATATCCTGTTGACAACCAATAATGGTCTGATGAACTGTGGAGATAACTTGCCACCCGGCCAAATCTCCATAATCCACATCGAGGTGATATCCGTAAGAAAACATGGTAACCATCCTCGAACTCTAGTGGTCTCCACCTCTTATCAGCATAGGATTTATGTCGGCTATGTGAAGTGCTCATCCACTTCTAGATGACTTGCACCTTCTCTATCGTAGCCTGGACCATCTCTGGTCCTACGAGTGCTGACTCCCTATGGTCTGTCCAGCACAGAGGTGATCTGCATGGTTGGTCGTACAATGCCTTGTATGGTGTCATCCCGATGGTGGAGTGGTAGCTATTTTTGTACGTGAAATCCACCAAAGGTAGGTGATCCTCCCAGCTACAACCAAAGTCGAGCACACATGAACGGAGCATGTCCTTAAGAGTCTGAATGGTCCTCTCTGTTTGTCCATCTGTCTGAGGGTGAAAAGTGGTGCTCAAGCATAGCTACATCCCAAATGCCTCATGAAACCCCTTCCAAAGCTGGGAAGTAAAGCGAGCATCTCGATCAGATACGATAGATGATGGAACACCATGAAGTTGTATGATCTTCTGAACGTAGAGGCATTCCAACCTCTCCACAAATCCCTGCCCTATGATGGGTAATTTGTGGGCCGACTTGGTGAGTCGGTCTACGATCACCCAGATGGAGTCGTGTCCTCTGGAAGTACGTGGAAGCCATGTCACAAAATTCATAGATATCACGTCCCACTTCCACTCCAGGACCTCTAAGGGCTATACCAATCCTGCTGGTACCTGGTGCTCCGCCTTCACCTGCTGGTAGGTAAGGCATCATGAAACAAACTCTGCCACAACCTTCTTTATACCCGGCCACCAGTGCTATCGTATGAGATCCTGGAACATCTTCACTACCCCTAGATGTACCGCCAATGGGGAAGTGTGAAAATCTCTAAGGACCTCCTCCTGTAATGAAACGGTACCATGGTACGTCCTATGAATAGGAAAACTTTCTCTCCTCCTACAGAGAAACCATCAGGTGCGTATCCTGACGATATCTGTGCACGTCGCGTCTCATAGTCAACGTCCCCATGTTGTGCCTCTCTGAACCTCTGAAGTAGTGGAGTGACTGTGAGAAACTGTAGAAATGCTACCCCATCTCTATCCCTGAAGGATATCTGCAACATGGCTAGAAGCTCTGTCTCCTCTCCAAGTAGCTGGATGCCCGACCTCCTACTGAGAGAATTAGCTACTAAATTCCCCTTACCAGGAGTATAGACTATCTCAAAGTCATAGTCCTGGAGGAACTCGAGCCATCGTCGCTATCTCAGGTTTAGGTTCTTCCTTGAGAAGATGTACCTGAGACTCTGGTGGTCAGAGTAGACTGTAAAGCGCTCTCCCATCAGATAGTGCTGCCACATTTTCAAGGCGAAGACCACTGCTGCTAACTCCAGGTCATGGGTAGCATAGTTCTTCTCTTGTTACCTCAATTGTCGTGAACCATAAGTGATCACTGCGCGCTCCTGCATCAGAAAACATCCAAGTCTCATCCCTGATGCATCGTAGTAAGCTACGTACCCTACGCCTTCCTCTGGTAGCCTCAATATGGGTGCACTGCACAATCTCCGTCTCAGCTTCTGGAAGCTCTGCTGACATCTATCTGACCACACGAAGGGTTTCCCCTTCTTCTTCAAAGCTGAAGGTGGTACAGCAACTCTAGAGAAGTCTGGTAAAAATCTCTGATAGTACCCATCCAGACCTAGGAAACTCAGCACCTCCTTCATGCTCCTGGGTGGCTCCCAAGCTATCACTGCCACGATCTTCGCAAGATCCACCACCACTCATGCCTCTGAGATGATGTGCCCTAAGAAGTGGACCTCTCGAATCCTGAACTAACACTTCAAGAGATTAACATAACTATGGTTCTCTCGGAGTGTTTCTAGTGTAACCTGCAAGTGGTAGGCATGCTCCTCCTCAGTAGTCGAGTAAATAAATATGTCCTTGATGAGGACTACGAAAAATAGATCGAGTTAAGGCCGGAAGATCCTATTCATGAGACTCAAGAACACTGCTCGAGCGTTTCTTATGACAAAAGGCATAACCAAGAACTCATAGTGGCCATACCGGAACCTGAAGGTCGTCTTCTGCACATCCTCATCTCGAACTCTGAGCTGATGATAGCCCACCCTGAGGTCTATCTTCGAGAACTAGTGTGCTCCCTTGAGCTGATCGAAGAGGTCGTCAATCCTCTGAAGTGGATACTTATTCTTCACAGTCACCGGATTCAGACGACGTTAATCGACACACAGTCGCAAGCTCCCGTCTGCCTTCTTGGTGAACAAAAATCGGGGAAGCCCAGGGTGAAACACTGGGTCGAATGAATCCCTTGCCCGGCAAGTCCTCCAGCTGTACACGTATCTCTAGAAGCTCAACGGGAGCCATCCGATATGATGGAGTAGATATAGGGGTTTTCCCGGGGTACAAGTCAATATAGAAGTCTACCTATTTGTGAAGAGGTAGCCTTGGAACGTCTTCAGGAAAAACATCTGCATACTGATCCACCACAATAAGAAAACTCGGACTCCCCACATCAACTGATCCCAGGATGAGACTAGCCAACTGATGAGTGATCAGTTTTCCTCTCCTATGTGTGAGTCCATCCTGCACTACAAAGGCTCCATTCTCGCCGGTGAAGGTGAACCTGCTCCCATCTGTGCGGACACACCGAACTTTGCGCCTAATACAATCGATCTGAGCATGGACCATAGATAACCAATCCATGCCCAAGATGAAGTCGTAAGGCCTCAACGTTGTTACAAGAAGATACCAGCCGAATCTCTCGCCTCCTTGAGTAAGCTCACACTGCCGGCACCAGTGTGTAATCATCGAGTCTGCTCCCGTAGGAGTCTCTAGCCGTAGGGATCGAGCCAACGGCTCTGTTGAAATCTCCGAGCTCCGAACAAGGGCAGCTGCAATGAAATAATGACTCACCCATGTGTCTATAATAATTGCAGAAACAATGTAGTAGACACAGATAGTACCTATAATCATCTCAGGTGTGCCCTGGTCGTAGGCCTCCACTGCCTGAAGTTGATCTTGCCTCTGCCCGCTAGCTCCCTCCGGTCGGGGTGGACCTTCTGGTGGGGGTGGTGGTAGAGCCTCAAAGCGTCTCCCACCACCAGCTGCCCGGTCAACTCCTCTACCTCGTCCACCTGCTCCCTGCAGACCACCACGTTTGAACCTCTGCCTCTGCCTAGGTGGTCCCTCAACCATCTGCTGCTCCTCTGCATGGCGGGTCGGGCAGTCACGAGCCACGTGGACCTGCCTACAGCATGCATAGCATTGTCTGCCTCTCGTATGACTGGCTCTGCTGCGTGTGCCCCACACCTCTAAACCAGTATCCTGAAGTCGTCCACCTGATGGTCTAGTCTGCTTGGACCTCTGTGACGTATGTCTACTGCTAGCTGCAGAAGACTCCGCTACATGTCGCCATGTGGTAGGTCTCGCAGCTGGTGTAGGCTCAGTAAGAAAACTGTCTGCAAGAAGGGCTCTCTCCAGTACTCCTGCCTACATCGGAATACTGAGGGAGATCATCGATGCCTTGATCTCATGCCTCAGTCCCTGCTCGAAGGTCCGGGCTTGGAAGAATAGGTCTTGTACCATGTGCGTGGAGTAACACGAGAGATCAGTAGATCTCGCCGAGTACTGGGCTACTATCATGATACCCTACTGCAGCTGTAGGAGCTCCTAAATGCACATTGCATGAAGGGTGGCTGGAACGAACTCCAAGCGAAAGAGGCTCTCAAAGTATGACCAAAGTAATGATGCCTCGTCATGCACCTGGAGCATCGGGCTCCACCATATACCTGATGCTGCATGCAGGAGACTCGCCGCAAGGATCACCATGAGGTCAGCTGGTGTCCCTACTAATATGAAGACTCAAACAACATCCTCTAGGAAATCCTCGATTGCTAAAGGGTCTATCTCCCCACAGAACATGGGCAGTCTTTGACGCTGAAACTTGTGCAGTGCACACAGGTGACGTGCACTCTCAACTACTGGGGCTGGTGTCATCGGGGGCTCAGCAGGTAGAGGTATCATCAGTGCCTCCACTGTAATGGGGCCCTACACCGAGGCCTCATCACTCAGTGGGATGTCGTCTCACACAAAGCTCGAAACCCTAGCTGGATGCCATCATGGGGCCATCCTGAAAAGAAACATGTGTGCCACAGTTAATACAACATACCTAGTGAGCTGACACAAAGTAATCACAAAGAAAACTTTTGAAACACACATGAAATCAATGTTTTCGTGCATTGATTTGGAAATCAAAAGTCAGGGTCCTGGTGTATGGATACGTCGGCCGCCGCACCAACACTGGACTCCCTGGACTGATAACCACACTCAATACTCTAAACATTATTGCTTCACATAGAAGAATTATCAGAGTCCTGAGTTCTGCAGTAGAACCAACTCCTCTGAGACCAATTTGTCACGACCAGTCCTCGGGGCCCGTGCCGTGACTACCCCCAAGCCTTCCTTCCATAGGCCAGGGGTTGGCGACTAGCACCAAAGGCGTGAATCCCAATAAAAGGGAAGGTATTTCCTTTATATAAGAAAACAAACACCATAGAGTATGGAAGCTGAAGTAAACACTAAATAAATTGTGTACAAAAGTAAGTGTTGGGAAGTAAATGGGCCAGTATACAAACTCAACTGAAAGTACAGTACAACTGAGAAAAGAAAGTACAATAGCTGAAAAGTAAAGCAGCAACCACCAAGTCGTCCTCTGGAATTCCCACCTGAAGGGTGGGTACATATAGTCTCGTCGCCTCCTCGGGTCCATCTGTTCGCTCTGTGTACGTCCCATTGATAATCCTCTTCCGGGTACCGTCCCGCTCCACAACCCTCAACCACGTTCATCGTTGTATTTCGTCTACAACCAACACAACGTAGTGCGGGCATAGCCCATGCAGGGGTGAGTAAACGATACTCAGTAGGGACCCTGAGACCCCCGAAGGTCTCCCAGAATCCACAAATGATAGACCAAAAAGGAAAGATACAAACACGAAGTATCAAACAACTCTACTTAGGTATATGCCCATACATATACCTAAGTCATCGATTCTAGTTCTGCTCCAACTCACGAGCTCAAATACAACTCAGTCCACACAGGATAACATAACTCAATCCAGACAGGAAAGTACAACCCAATCCACACAGGAAAGAATGTCCAACACATAAAAGATAATGATTGGATTTCAAGACTCATCTCACTTAGGTATACTACTCACAAATAGGGATGGAGATGATTAGATGTAGCCTTTGTATCATCTCCTATGTCGATCCCACTTTGGATCCAAGTACAGAAGTCGTCACTGCCGAACCCACGTAGGATCCAAGTACAGTAACAATCACTTCCATACCCACGTAGGATCCACGTACAGTCGTCATCGCTACCGAACCGACGTAGGATCCATGTACAGTCTTCCTCATTGCCGAACCCATGTAGGATTCAAGTACAGTTGCCATTGTCATTGCAGTCGCAGCTAGCTCTAGGGTTCCCGCACACAGCACGCTCGATTCCAGGAGGGTCCGCTCCATGAGCCAAGGGGGTCAATACATCAACTATTACGAAGTCTAGAGTTGATGTATCACAAAGTTTCATCTCGTTAATATGAACTCAATGCGACAGACGGCGCGTCAATCAGACACCCATTCTGAGATATATTGGTTTTTCTGTCACAGGGGCCCGGTTGGGTTTTAAGCTAAAACCAACATGACCATACTCCAGATGCGTCCAAACCTCAAGTGGAGTAATCCAAAAGAACTGTCTCACTAAGAGGAATTCAACGTAACTGATGACATGTCATTCGGACGTCCGGACGTTAAGTAATAGGTGTTTCCGCTCCAAGGGCCCGGTTGGTTTCGCGTTCGAACCAACACGTCTATAACCAAACATCACCAAAATCTTGATTTTAATATATCAAAACGACCGTATCGATCCAAGGATCCCAACGCAACTAACGGTGTGTCGATCGAAGGTCTGTAGCCCATGATATGGGCGTTTGAACGAATGTGGTTCGAAAATAGGGGGTTTGGGCTCGGTCCGACCCAGCCCAATACCCCCTAGGTGGCCTGAACCAGTTCAACCCAACCCGGGTCCAGGTTCGGCCCATTTGGGTGTAGCCTAGCCCGGTAGGGTGCGACTTGTGGCCCGGCTCGAAAGCCGGCCACGGCTCGGCTTTCGGTCGAGCGAGGTGCGAAGGGGGGGGGGGGCGTTGCCCCCTGTTTCCGAAAATGCCGGCCTTGTGCAACCGCGGGACCCGAGGGGTCCTACCTTCAGGTGGCGGTGGCGTCCGGCTCAGCTGGCCACCCCTTTAAAAAATCACTGCGGCCTTAGGTCGCGGCTTCTGTCTGACCGGCGTGGCACGACAGCGCCGCGCAACATCGTCGCGGCCCGCTTCGGTCGTGGTTCTTTTCCTTCCAGCGCGGTGCAACGACACTGTGCCACCTTCTCCAAAATCATAAACAAATATCAAAAATAAAAATGGGAGGAGGATCGGCCATGTTTTTGTGGTCCGATCTCCTCCCGTTATGACAATAACAAGCGGTCACATTTAAAACCACGATGATTGATAAATAAAACAAGATCGAAGGTAACCCCTACCTCGAAGGATGTTTGCTGTTGTCAAGCGCCGCGAATGACGGCGTCATTCCCGTCATCGTCAGTATCTCCTCCCTTGTCACGGAGGAGGAAGAGGATGGAGAATAACGGAACCTCCAAGTTGATGTTCGTCGTCGGAGTCTTGGCGTTCTTCTACAAAGGTGATGAAGTTCTTCACGGGACTTAGAGTTCTCTCCCCAAAATCCTCACACAACAAGCCCAAAAAATAAAATAAGGCCTCCCCTTATTTTATTATTTTTCCAAGAATTTCAAATTTCCAAAATTCAAACACATCATTCAATTAATTAAATTTGTGTGTGTTGGCATTAAATTAATGTGAGGAGAGGAGAAGTGACCCAATTAATTGGAAAAAATTAAACCAAGTTAAGATGAGTTACACAACTTAAGAGGGGGGTTTAGAGGAGTTAGGGAATGTGAAGGGTTGGCTTGTGTGGGCTCCAAAACACCTTTATCCTCTCATGGGTAGTTAGTAACTAGTGGGTCCCACCCCAACTCCCACTCCTAGGATAAAACCACTTAAGTTAGGAATAAAATTTGTACCACAAATGTTATTCAATTCTTTATTAATCCCCAAATTTTAACAACTCCTCCCAAGAAAACGCACTTCTGGTAAAGGTCCTCTTAAGCAATTACCGCCAATGTGGTGTCATCGGTTCCCTCGGATTTCGATTCCGAGCACCGGTTCAAAGGATAGAAAAAACCCGCTTGTTCGTTCACTGAACGTACCCGAGATAAACTTTGGAAATTGATTCCGGACACACCGAGTCTCGAAATCAGGTGCCGTCAGAAACTACGTACTCATAAAATCCCAATGAATTTAAGAGAAAATATTCCATGAAATTTACGGGTCTTTACAAAAGGATGTTAGGATAATGTGTGCCTATTTCTTTGGAGGGACCCAGCCTCAGGTGGTGGGAATCAGTACTTAAAACTAGATAGAATGGGCAAATGTGCTGGGGAGATTTCAAGGTTGTCCTCAGTGAATAATACTTCCCTAGAGTTTTGGCATTTTCTAGATCCCAAGAGTTCATGGATCATGTTCAGGGGGATATTTCTATGATGGAGTATGCCAATTGTTTTGCTGAGATGGTTTGGTTTGCTCCTAAAATCATCTCTAATGAGAAAGAGAAAGCCCATAGGTTTGAGAAATGCTTTCGAAAATAGATATACTCCCATGTTTTCTTATTATTTCTGAGAACCTATGCTGAGGTGGTTGATTGGGCATGTATGGTGGATATTGACCGAAATTGGAGGGATGGTTTCTCTGGGACAATATCAGTAGTGGGAAGTGGCGTCACTTTGGATAAGAAAAAGAAGTGGGAGGATCAAGTGCCAAAGGGAAGTGGTAATTTATGCCACTAATCTAGGAAATTTTCATCTGTGCATTTGGAAGTGAGATCTTTCATGTGCCACCAATGTGGGAGGTCGGGGAGCATTCAACTAGAATACCCAATTACTTTGAATCCCAACTATCAATGAGGAGGTATGGTTCACTTGTAGTGCTATTGTGGGGAGGCACATCCACATTAGAGTTGGGCATGATCAATGGATTCAAGAGAAGTGCCAGCTCAGTCAACGATGTTGAGGATGGGGGAATATCTATTTGGTGAACATGGTGGTAGGGATAGGTCATCTTCTAGGTAGATCTAGTTTAGGGAACAACCACAGACTAGCGGTCTTCCTCAGATAGATACCAGACATCTCCTTGTGGTGGATCAAACACCCGCATGATAAAAGGAGGAACCATCGATAGTTCGAGGTACCATTTTTATTAAATATTATTTAGTTTATTCTTTTTTTATACTAGTTCCTCTGTTTTATTAATTTCTTCATGTTTTGTGGACATGATGAATTTTCCAACCATGTTTATTTCTTTTGCGATGGAGTTTGTGATGCCACTGGGAAAGAAGAAGGAGCAGGGTCTTAGGTTCCTGTCTTGTGCGCTTTCTTTGTTAGTGGTTGATATGGAGTGGGACCTCTTGGTATTTTATATGGATATATTTGTCATAGTACTTTGCATGGATTGTCTAGTAAACTTCTAGGGTCACATTGATTGTTATAGGCAGTGGGTCAGTTTCACGGTACATGATGGGAGTCATCTGGTTTTTCATGTAGAATGGGGTCCTCGGTCGAGTCATGTGGGACCTCTACTCCTAGTGTTGGGAGATGTTGTTTATTAGTTATCATCACTCATGATTGAGTAAAATGGTTATTCTCCTAATGATGTACAACCACTTGTAGTTGATGAGTTTCTCGAGGTATTTCTAGATGATATTTCATGTTTTCCCCGAGAGTGGGATGTGGAGTTCTCAATTGATCTTCCATCAGGAACACAGCTAATATCTCTTCATTCATATCGCTTGGCCCCCACTGAGTTAAGGGAATTAAATATACCGAAGGATGACTTAGAATCCAAAGGATTCATTCACTCGAGCATCTCTACTTGGGTCTCTACTGTGTTGTTGGGGAAAAAGGATGACAGATCCCTCTAGTTGTGCATTGACTACCAGAAGCTGAATAAGGTAACAATCAAGAAAAATATCTTTTCCCCAAATAGTTGACTTTTTCGATCAGTTGAAGGGGGAAAGGTTGTTTTCTAAAATTGATTTGTGATCAGGTAATCATCAACTTAGGGAGAAAGTAAAAGATACCCCAAAGATATCCTTCCGATGTAGGTACGACCACTTCGAGTAATTGGTCATGCCCTTCAGATTGGCCAATGCTCCAGTGGCCTTTATGGAACTCATGAATAGGTTATTCCATCAATATCTCAATTCTTTTGTTGTGGTATTTTTGGATGACATCCATGTTTATTTGGGATTTGAGGAGGGACATGAGCATCACTTGCAGATCGTTCTCAGCACTTTATGAGAGCACCTCCTTTATGCAAAGTTGTCTATGAGCACTTTTTAGATCAAGGAGGTGAAATTTATAGGGCATGTGATCTCAGTGTAGGGTGTTTTGGTGGACCCTAAGAAGATCAGTGTGGTTATGTCTTAGGAGCATCTGAAGAACGTGTTCGAGATTAGAAGTTTCCTCAGTCTGGCTTGTTATTATAGGCGGTTTGTTTGGGATTTCTCTCGGCTTGCTTCACTGATGACCACACTCACCTAGAAAGGGGTTCTGTTTTTATGGGGCACATAATGTCTTCAATCCTTTGAGGATCTAAAGAGGTGATTGACTACCGCACCCGTTATGATTTTTCAAAAGGTTGTAAATGGGTATGTGGTATATTGTGATGCTTCAAGTATGGTTCTTAGGTGTGTTCTTATGCAGGATAATCATGTGGTGGTGTGTGGAGCTTTCCAACACTGACCACATGAAAATAATTTCCCAAAAATGATTTGGATTTAGAATATTTGATGCATGTTTTGAAGACTTGGTGTTACTACCTTTTTTGCTAGAAGTTTTTGGTATACTATGATCATAAAATCTAGGCCTATATCTTCTTAGAGAATGACCTCAACATGAGGTAGAATTGTTGGATTGAGTACTTACAGGGGTTTGACTTTGGCATTGTCTATACCCCAGTAAAGGGTAATGTGGTGGCTGACACCTTAAGTAGAAGAGTCCTAGTGCAGGCTTTGAGGAAGTCCAGTGATTAGTGGACTCTGATGGCTCTCTTTTCTCAAATGCATGTGGGGGAAAAGGAGAAAAATGAGGGTGCGTTATTGGTGATATTTCTATTGAATATATCTATAATAGAGATAATTTGGCGAGAAAAGCACAGTGATGAGCTTTGTTAGTGGTCAGAGCATTTTCTTCATGGTGGGGATACATCTTCTAATTGGTCGTTGTCACTTGAGGACATATTGTTCTTCATGGGCCGTTCAGTAGTGTTGTTATATCTGTGGAAGGTGGTGATACAGGATAGCCACCAGTCTCAGTGGGATGTCCATATTGGTGCCACTAAGATGTATTATGATTTTTTTTTGGAATTATTGGTGGCCTGGTATGAGAGGAGACATCGCGGACTTCGTATCGGTATGTTTCACATGCCAGCAGGTGAAAGAAGAGCATCGAAGGCCTTCTAGTTTGCTCTATCCATTACCCATTCCTACCTATAAGTGGGATGAGATCACCATGGACTTCATTTTTGGCTTCCCTAATATAACATGAGATAATAATTCCATTTGGGTGGTGATTTATCATCCGTCCAAATCATCCCACTTCATTCCGATCAAAGATACAGCTAAAGTGGATGAGTTGGGCCACTTGTATCTTTAGAAGGTGGTAAGGATCCATGGTGTTCCCTTAGAAGTTGTCTCAGATAGATACCCCCACTTCACTTATCGGTTTTGGGAAGCACTTTAGAAGGCCTTGGGGTCTCAGATTAAGATGACATGGGATACCATCCTCAAACAGATGGTCAGACAGAGCAGGCGAATTGGATTTTAGAGGACATGCTCTGTGAATGTGTTTTGGACTTTAGAGTTTCATGGGATGGACATTTGGGATTGATTTAATTTTCTTATAATAATAGTTTCCAATACTTGATTCTAATGGCTCCTTTGAGATTATCTATGGTCGGCTTTGTCAGTCCCCCTACGTTGGGATGAGGTAGGTGAGACCTAACTGCTGGGGTCGAGTCTGGTGCAGGAGTCGTCTGAGAAGTTCAAGTTGATCAGGCAATTCTTATTGACATCTTAGAGTCACCATAAATAATATTAATGATAGATCTATCGGGAACTAGATTTTTCTATGGGTGACACATTAATCTTGAAAGTGGCATGTATTCTAGGCCATCGTCGATTGGGAAAGCAATGGAAGTTGGCGTCGCGGTATATCAGACCTTTTGAGATCACTAAGCATATTGGAAGGGTGGAATTTAGTTGGGAATTACCTTTTTATTTGACATACATCCATGAATTCTTCCATTTCTCTCAGTTTAATTAATACAAATTCGATCTATACCATGTACTGAATTGGGAGGAGTTGGATATAGAGCCTAATTTATCTGTTTTTGAGCGGCCAGTGTGAATAGTGTAATTCTAAGAAAAGGTGATTTGGGGAATGTCTATTCCATTGGTCTATGTTCTTTTATATCATTAGAATGATACAATAATACATGGGATTGAAATTCATGGGTTGAGGAAGAGTATTCGTTCATGTTTTCCGATCAGGCTACAGGTTGACTATTTGGGACAGAGAGTTTTCATGGTGGAGAGAATTATTACACCCATGACCTTCAATTAAGGTAATGTTTTCTCTTATATTCTTGGAATAACATTCCCCCATAATTTTCCCCTAGTCCCCCATTGAATTTTATAAAATTTGGACACTTTTTGAGTGGACAAAAGGGGGAACACTGTTTGGGCGCACGGTTTGCTAAACCGTTGAAGCAAATCATGCGGTCTTGTCCAGGTCATTAAAAATGTTGATAAATTCCATTTTCCCCTCCTGTGATTTATCCAAAATCTCCCCTTTATTCTCCCATTCAACCATAGAATCCATGTAATCCTCCCAATCACCTCAAAGCCTCCTTGGATATCCATTTTGAAGGGGGGGTTTGGTAGAGATACTTCAAACTTCCTCAAGTAAGTGAATTTATCTCTTATTTCCTTCCTTTTTTATGAGGTTTCATCCCCTATTATTGAATTTAATTGTTTCCAATAGGTATTGTTTTCAAAATAGTGTTTTATCTTGTATTTCTTGGTCTATTCTTTTCGTTTTAGTCTTGATCTAAGTCTCTTGTGGTGCAACGGTGGTGCGGTTGAATTTTCGCACAAAGATTCAAGGGTTTTGACACATGTGGTAGGTGATTCCATTGGTAATCAAAGATATATGAGTTAGATTTTATTAATTTATATTTTTATCACACTTCTCCTTCATTATATTTTCTGTAAAATCTGTTTTTGGTGATGTTTATTAAGAAAAATATTTTTAGGTAACAATTTTTTGTTAAATTGGGTGTTTTACTTGTCTATTTTATGTTATGCCAATTGGGGTTGTTTTATAACTCATATAATGGGTTTATATAAATGTTTTGGGTTCTTCAAAGTCTTTTTTGGTGAATATTGGTATGAACATGGTGTTCAAAGTGGTATTTTTAAGGGATTTTGTGTGAAAGACATTGTAAAATTTTGTAAATTTGTTTTATTGAAATTCTAAAGGTTTTATTGAGTAGTGTAAGTGGTGAAAAGCATGTGTAGATACTGTTTTGAGTTGATTATTAACATAACTGATCTGTTTATGTGATAATGGCTTTTGGTACCATTTGAAAGTGGTTTGAGCACAAAGGGGGAATCTCGGGTATCTAGGAGGGTGGATATGTACTAGTTTGTCAGTGATCCAGATTGGTTTTATCCCTATTTCACTGAGAAAAATGGATAAAAACAACACTAACAAAACTATATTGATGATTTTTTGTACCAATTAGTTATTTGTATATTCCCTTCTAGTGTATCATTTAGGAGAACATATTTTTCACGAGTTACTTTACACCGAGGTACGAGGTACATGGGGCCTGAGAGTAACTAGTGACTAGGGGTGTACTTAAGATTAGTGCCCATTGACTTTTTTGTAAGTATCATTAACATATGGTGGTTTATGATTGAAAATAAATTAACTTACATTTTTTACTTAAATTTTCTCACTCATGGAAAATTCCCTTTCAAAACTGCTTACATTCAAAAATTTTGTTCTTTAGAAATTATTTCCACCACATCTTATTTATCAAAAATGGAATGATTTTTATCTTGTATTGTTTAATCTATGGAATATCTTGGTGGTATACTATTTTAATTAGTCTCACACCCCACTTACACCCCTTGGGATTAAGTATAACAGATCATGTGTGACACAGGTAAAGGCAAGGCATTGGGTGATGGCGGTTTGGGTTGTTTGTCCCCTTCCTTAGTGCAGTGTTGTGGAGATGGATTGTGGGTGATGACCCCTTTCCAAGTGTATTCATTGGTGCTATTTTTATGATACATTAATTATCCTTTAGACCTATTATTATAGGTTTAAACTTATTTTTTTATTTATGTATTTTGTTTAAATATTGTTTGGTATGAATTTTCTGATTTAGTTTATCGATTTTTGTTTATGTTTTATGTATCTATATTCAAGTAAATCATTCCCAAACCAAAATATATGATACCTGGGCACTTGTGCCATCCCATGGGGATAGGGAATGACCGTCAGGCCTTGTCACAGTCTGGTTTTGGTTCCAGTTTTGATGGTAACCAGATTTATTTTGTGACAATTTCTATTTATGAAATATTTTTAAAATGCTTAATTGGTATTAAATTTATTTAATTTTTTAATATCATTTTGTGATGTTGACATTATGATAAAAAAAGTCATTTTTTATACCATATGTAAGTGAATAACATATAGAATTGTTTGGTTAGTTTTATTTTTTTTCAACTTTATATATAAGAATTGGAATTTTTTTATAAAGTTTTTGTATATTTTTGAGATGTATAAAGATGTTTTCTATTGGATCTTAGTCAATTTGAAGAGATGTGGGGTTAAAAAATTATCAAGGAAAGTGGAAAAGGAAATATGTAATAATAAACAACGTAAAGGATTAGAAAAGTAGTGGAGATATTACACTATGATATATAAGATTAACCTGATCATATATAAGAATAAGTCTAATGTTCTGGATTATACACAATTTCTTACTAATAATATTTAAGAGTTACTCAAACAAAATAATTGAATAAGTTTTTGGAAAGAGAGATTAATTATAAAGTTCATATATGTACATAATATTAAATTTAGGATACATAATAGTAATGTCTAGATTATGAATGATATTTAGGAATATTTTTTCACATTTAAGATTAAATATTATTATAAATAAGAGTGATATATTTCAATTAATACATAAGATATTTATAATTTCACATAAGATTTAACATCTGATCATAATATTAATTATGATGATACTATTATTCAATGTTTAAATATCATAATGATGAATGTTAATATGTTATTAGAGATGAATATTGTGGTGATAGTATTAGATTTATATTTCACCATAAGAATAATATTCACATCAAAATTATGTTAATGCATGTGATCATGAATTTGTAAATGTTAGTTTGGGTTTTTTATGGATGTTTGGATTAAAGAATATACTTTGAGTTAAGGATAATTGAATAAAATATTTAAGAATATCCTTACAGGATAATTCTATATATTCACATAATAAGTATTTGGTATCCATTTATGAATATCGAAGCAAGAGGGTTTCATGGATGAATATTTCAATAGTTTAAATGAAAATCGAGAAATCACATTTTTATAGAGTTTTCCAAAATTCAAATATGGAGACAATATCCTTTTTATTTGATTGAGAATTTAATAAATAATATATTTGAGTTGTAGGATATTTTATTTAGGATATAATATTAATATAATAGAAAAAGGAAGGAGGATTGAATTTAGAAGAATCTTGATGATATTCTACTACAATTATTTGTTATGGACATCGATGTTCTTAAAGTAGAGTAATATAGAAATCTCATAGAATATTGTAAATTTTTAAATAAACAGATATTTTTATTGGTTTTGAATCATTCAGGATATATATTAAAGACTTTTCTATTCTATTTTAAAGACTATCGCATAAAACTAAAGGGATCTAATACAAATAATAGTTTGAATACTTCCCTATTGGTAAATAGATTCTTCGATTATAGAAAATACCTTGTCGTATTCTTATAAATTTATGATATTAGAGATTCATTTGTGTCTCATAATCAACCCAACGACAATAAAGATATATTAACCCACGCAGAGGTCCAACCATGTAAAAATATAATGTGCATTTTTTTATCTTGTATATTTATATTATTTATAGTTTAGTGTGAGATTTAAAAAATGGCTGGATAATGATTCTAATAAATCACAGAGATTGAGTTCTCATGAAAGAAATTATAAAATTGAACCCTTAGTTCAAACCCCTCTCATGTTTCACCATCGATCACTTGGTCACTTCAAGTAGAATTATAATAATTTTGGTTCACTCTAAATGATCCTCTCTTGACTCTATAACTAATATAGAATCATTATTAATTAAATAGTATTGGTATTAAATCATTTAATGGAAATATATATCATGGATGGAAGAATATGATTTTTCAAAATCTTATCCCACTTTTCCTAGATCTTATAGGTGCTTAGATTACAGGTTTTATACAAGTTTACAGTGGAAAAACCTAACACTTCCAATTAAGATAAATCCATAAGTTGATAGTAAATATATGAATGAAATCATAATTTCCCAATCATACAAGGTATATAACAAGGATATGGAAATCAATGATGCTAAAAATATTTAGTACAATCATGAAAATATTTTTAAGGTAATATTAAATAGAAAGATGAAAAAATTAATATCTAGAGAGATAAATTTAATGATATTATAATAGATAATAATAAAACAATTTGATAACATTTTCATAAGAGGGAATGAGATAATTAATGATATTAGTGGTTTTAGAGATGCTTTGGAAGATTTTACCATTTCCATGAAATTAATGAGAAACCTCCCTAATAGGTTTAATAAAAAAACATTAATTTTAATAATATAGATGAATTCTATATTGATGAGTTTCAAAACACTTTTGTTTCTTATGAAATTATAAATGGTGTTATTTTTAAAAAAAATTATAAAGGATATGTAATAATTGAAATTAAATGAATTTAGAAATCAAAAAATCATGGAATAGAATGAAGAATAGTATAATGAATTTAAATATGCTAAATTAAGGGAGGAAGAATATGATAGAATAATTACACTTATTTAAATTGATTTCATAAAATAAGATGGTAAGTGAAAATGTTCAGTCCCACAAAAATGTTTCAAATGAGGTGGAATTGTGCACTTTAACCCAACTATGAAAATAAAAAATGTGGTGAGTATAATGAGGATGATCAAGTAAGGAATTCTCAAAATAAAATATTAAGTTAAATTTCTAGAAAATTCAAGAAAATTTTTTACTGAAACAAAAGATACATAATAATAAAAAAGAAGAATCATGCTAAGAAAATTAGAGGATTAATACACTAATACAATTATTCCATAATAATAATATATGGATAAAAAATTTAGTAACATTATGGATCACATTTAAAATCATAGATAAACCTAAAATAGTGATGAAGAAGGTGAAGATACATAAACTAAACATATACTATAAGAATAATTTCATGTCTTATTAGATAAAAATACTATGCCAAAAAATTAGGATATTGAAGAAACGTCCTAAAAGGAAAAAAATATGTAAGGATAAGTTACATAAAAAGGGAAGTTTTTTGTATTATCAAACTCAAGATTATTAATATGATAATTAAAAAATATGAATATATTTTAAAATATTTTAAAGAAAAATTATCTAACAATTAAGAGGAGTTTATCGAAGAATAATTAATGTGTCTTTAAACTAATAAAAACTAATAAAATATAATATATTTATATAAATTTTCAATTGAAATGACGGATAAATCATATCAACTTTCATAGAATGTTTGTTAAACAAATTTAGGTAAAATATACACCTGTATATACCAAAAAAGTTAAATATGTTTTTACTAACTATAAAGGGTATAAATCTAAATTTTTGCTAGTTTAGACTATGAAAAACATAATAAATATGATCCTATATCAAAGGTATTTGAAATTTTTGTGAGAAGGAATCCCCCCACCCAAGAAAATGGGGGAAATAGTTTAGAATACTTCTATATGGTAAATATATTTTTATATTTAGAACTTATATTATATTTAAATATCAATATGTAACCACTATTATTAGTGTTGTGTAGGGTATGGTCATAAATTAAAATTTACCGGTACAATATGTCTTTCTATTTGATAAAAAAGAGGCATGAATCATGGGGGTTATCTCATAAAGATAAAAAAATAATTCTGATAATTGAAACACTAATGTAAGAAATCATTCAGCACTAAATGGTTAATAAAAGTTAAATTATACACAACTCTATGAAAAATGTGGCATGTAAAGTCATTTTGCTAAATAATGCATTACTAATCTTTCAGGTAAGTTGTTTCAAGCTATCCAAACTAGAAAAATTAAGATTAAATGTAAAGTTGTGAAATCACTCTTGATTGAGGTGGATCTGAAATCTAACTACATAATAAATCCATGTATACCTTATAGTTTTTTTCCATCCCACATGATAGGAGAAACCAAAATCTTAAATAAAATATATGCTCATGATGGAGGTTAAGTTACTTTTGTTAATGATAACTCCATGAAAATTGGAGGAGTTGGTACAACTAATATTGATGCCTAGAAATTTAAATCCAATAATGTTTTATTTATGGATGGGATCAAAAAAATTATTAACTATTAAATAACATTTTTATTGTGTGAATAAATATAATTTTAGAGGTAATTATTATTTCATCAAGAGTAAAAAATATATAATAATTATTACAAAGGGAGAAGAACTAGTTTTAGTTTATTATAAATTTTATATTCTAATAACACTTGTAATTTGAGTTCAAAATAAAAGAATAACATCTAGAATATAATCCTCGGTCATCTTGGTCAAAGAGCTATTAGATTAATTTGAAAGGGAGATGTGGTGAGAGACTTCTCCAAATTAAAGAGAGAAAGATATATAATTTATGAAACATATAAAAAAGGTAAAATGGTGCAAGTAAGTCATAAAAGGGTAGAAGTTCAATCCCCTAGTTCACTTTATATAATATATTCTAGTTTATATATGACCATAATTCATTAATACACTATAATTAATTTTTATTATATTAAATTCATTTATAATTTTACTAGGAAGACTAATTTTATGTTCATGAAGCACAAGTATAAAGTAGAGGTAAATTTCAAAATACTCTTAATAGCTGTTGAGAGACATTTTGGAGTCTATATAAAGAAGTAGATAATATATAATGTAAGGTAGTCCAGTAGTGATTCTTCAAAATCCCATCTTGCAAAAAAGTGATTAAAATTTAATATAGTTCTCCTTATACAACCTATGAAAATGGAGTCTTATAGGGGAAAAATAATGACTTTGTTGAAGTTGTAAGAACCATGTTTTCTATATTTGAACACTAAAATTTTAATTAGAGTTAATTTTTAGTACAACTGTTCATATTCAATATACTTATTTGATTAGTCATAATTCAAACATTACCACTTATGTAATTTTTTATAATAATAACCCCACTATGAAGTGTTTCAAAATATTTAGTAGTATTTATTTTATGAATGTCAAAAATTTAAATCTATTAATGTTTGAATAAAAACCTGAGGAATAGGTTTTCATAGGATATATATCCAATATAATAGGAAATAAATACTTGAACAAAAGATAACACAATATGGTTATTGTGATGCTAATAACACTAAAAAATAATCCCAATTTTATTGAGGATCATGATGTAGATTTTAAAAAATCAAACAAATATATCATGCATAATTTTAAAAATTAGTGTGAAAATAAAGGTGGATATGAATTCAATCTTGTTGATATAGATTTTTTTGGACTAGGGATGATGAGGGTGTATTTAAACATAAAAAAATATAAATATCATATAATATAAAAATATATTCCAGCTAATAATATCATGGGAAGTCAAATAAATCTAATTCAGACTATAATAATACTATTATTAGAGTATCGAACAAACCATTTTCAACAAATTGATCAATACTATGTTGTTAAGTCTATTGATCATTGGGAATAGATAAATTTTTTAAATGGGGAGATGAATTAATTTGAACATAACACAATTTGGGGTCCTTTTCCATGAATAAAATGAAATAATATCATTGGAAACAAATGAATTTTTAGAAATAAGAATAATTAAAAAAAATCGATTATATAAAGAAAGTATATATTAGTTTACAAAGTCTAGTCACTGGTTGAAGGATTTTATTTTCAATGAAAATTTTCACTATTATCATGTTTTAAAGTGATTAAAAAGGTCTTGGACTTCATATAGCAAAAGCATTAATATATTTATCAAATTGATGTTATGATTAATTTCTCAAATGGATATCTTGAAAAAAATTATTTATTGAGAAACCTAAAGGATTTTTCCTTGATAATGATATAATAATGGTGTGTAGGTTGAATATATCTTTGTATGGGTTGAAATATGCCCCCAAATCCATGAATTAAAAGAATGAAATCTATTTAAAAGGAATGAATTCTACTAAAGGAATGGTATTCAATAACCCATATTTGAAATAGATTATCATAGGTACTCTTATTATCATAATTTGTACTGATGATATAATTATTTGTGTGACATAGAGTATGTCTATAAGGAATTTTTCAAATAAAATATGGATTAATTTTGAAATTTATATGCATGTATAGATTAGTCTTGTTCTAGGACTTCTAGTGGATTAGAGAGAGAAGTATATTTTCTAATATTGGGAGAAATATTACAAGAGATTATTGAAGAAATTTGTTATGAAAAACTCTAAAAAGGATTCAAAATCTATTATAGTTGGAAAGAAGATGATAAATGATGAAACAAAGAAGAGTGTGTGTCGAGAAGGAAATATGGAAGCTGATCGGAAGCATGAGTTATCCAATACAATTTAAAAAAATATTTTTTATACAGTAACATTGAGTTTTGGTATGTTTTATAGAAGAAGTTAGACTTTGTTCTTGTATGGGTATACTGATTTTGGATGGGATGGAGTCACTGATGATATAAAATCAATATCATGAGATATATTTTCTGGGGAAAAGTTATTTGATCGAGAATTTCAAAAAAAACAATTATAACATTGATCACTATAGATATAGAGTATATGGTTTCTACGAATTCATCCAAATAAATTATTTGGATAAAATAAAAAATGTAAGACCTAACGATGAATGGTGAGAAGCCATTGAGAATTTATCCTAATAGTCATAGTGTAATTGACTTTTCTAAAAAGATATTGTATAATTATAGATCTTAACACATTGAAATAAAATGTCATTTCATCAAGGATTAGGATTCAAATAGATATTTGAGGCTAGAGTACATTTTTAAACTATATCATATTGATGATTTTTTAACCAAGGATTTTCCAAAGGATATATTTGAAGAGAAGTGGCCAAAAATAAATGTTCCTCTATTTCCTATTACATAAAGTATTTTGGAATTGTCCCATAATTAATTGGATTATGTTATAAAAGGGGTACAAAGTTCAAAAATGATGGTGATGTTTTTAGGTGTCCAAAAAAAGAATTTTTTTCTAAAATTGTAGAATTCATTGAGGTCATTTTGTTGAGAGATTCAGGATTAATAGACACAAATTTATTGTCACTAATGGATGAAATTCCATAAATAATATTTTATTTATATATTAGTTTAGTGTCATGTAATTTATAATTGTTACATGTTGTGATTTGATGAGATGATCATATTTTAAGAGTTGTTAGAGTTAACAACAAATCCAAATTGGGAGATTAAGGAACTCATGAAATTTTTGAAAGGTGGGTTATATTTAATTCCACTTAACATAGGATGTGTTGAGAAGCATTTGAAATATATGATAATTTTTATAAAATTTTTATTAGAAGTCTGAAGATGATTTCAGGAGTTTTTGAGTCAGTTTAAACATTTATAGAGTTTATATATAATATCTAGAAAAATTTAAAATATTAATAAATAATAAATAATCTAGAAATTTTTTGGCATTTTACTGGATAGATTATATTTTCATAGGTAAGAGTAACCTCCTAATACATAATAATAACTCTAGTGTTCAAAAGGATTCATAATATCTCATAGATGATACATATGAGTAACTTGGATTATATGTAAAAATTAGTTGACGATACAATAGATTAACTCTAAATTTCCTTAAAATACAGAAGATTAAATTTAGTATATTTAAGAGTAATTTTGAGATTAGTGAGATCATGGAAGAATTATTTTGTTTCATATAAGATTAAATTTTATGGTGCATAAGAGTAAAACTTGGTTTAAATTGATATGTAAGATCTTACATAAAGAATAGGTGAGAGACATTGTTGTGGGAAAACAGTTTCTAGCATTAAAGATGATACCTACCCTTATTATAACTACATTATAATACTATTTACACACCTTTGTCTTAGAATATATCTAAACATATCAAGTACATAGTCACCCACAATAAGGGAGAACCTTGTAAAAATACAAAGTGCTATTAAGTTTTTTTATGTCTATTACATATATGCGATGGTAATATTTAAAGAATTAGTGGATCAGGATTTAAATAATACATAGAGGCTTATTTCTTGGAAATGAAATTTTAAAATGGAAATACATATTCAATATTCCCTTCTCAGTGGTGCACCATTGATCAATAAAGAACTTCATAGAGAGGATTAATTACATAAAAATGGGGTGGATTTATAATAATAAAATATCCTACCTCAATGGAGACTTAATATAAATTTGATAATCAGAATTCAATACCATTAAAAAATAAAATATGGGTTAGAAGATTAATTATCATTCCATTTAAAATTTATTGTGAAATGTAATTCTACTGAGTATAATGTATTAGCTATATTATAATGCAGGATTTCTTGTGTAACTGATAAGGGGATCCTTGATTTTGTATGAGGTGATTGTTTGTATAATCATATACATTAAGTTAGGATGTATTATAAAAAAATGGATATTGACAGTGATGGGATACCCCAATGTATATCCTTGAACCCGTTCTCTTATTAGGATTGGAATGACATAAAACTAACCATACCCCATTACATCCACTTACCTGGGTAATGTCTTGTTGTAACTTATACACATATATTCCTTCTCTCACCCACTAGTCTAGTTCATGATATATAAAATACTATTTAAGTGATATTTTGAGAGGTTTATTTTCTCCAACACCTTTTGGCAAGGGAAAATAAAGATTTTTGGTTCCTCTAAAAACATAGTTATGAGATTTTGATGGATGGTAAATCACCGAAGTGGAGACACTCCTTCTCTTGCATAATTCTATGATCAAGATTTAAAATGACTCCCTATATATTATCTCTTCCTATACCGATAAATATATTACATTGGAGTAATAAATATACAATTTCAACCCTTGATATGTTTATCTCCTTTAGTTCCCTAATATATAGTTAAATATCATGAGATGTGCATTTCCTCTCATGTATGGACATGTATATTTGCCTACTTTGAAGATGTATATTTCTTATAGGACATCTAATATAAGTGGAAACATAAATTTCATCAATTAGCTCGTGATAAGTGAATTTAGTGTACATTATCAACTTGAAAATATATAAAGATTCATAATATTATATATTTTCCCCCTTTTTATAAAGAAAATTTTTATTTTTGGTGCATAATGAATAAAATCGGCGGGTGAAGTGATCAGGATTGATCATTATTATCATTATGATAGAGGATATTGTCTAGTGATGTTTCTTTATCTACACTTTAATTACTATAGATTAAAATATACATTTGATTTTAATGAGTTCGGATCATTACATAGGATAACTAAACTATTTATTCTTATACTCACCGATATGTGAACATTGGAATGTTATTCAACCTATTTCGCTATAGATCTTTATATTTTGATGAGGTATTATCATTGATAAAATATATGGATAACTAAATTGAATAGATGGTGGAGTGGATAAATCCTTATGATTTCTACCCTTGTTTCATTGGTAAATGAGCTTATATATATTTGGGATATTCTAGTTATATCTGAGGGTTTGAATTATGTCTCTTTATGTTGTATCGTAGAGATTTATATCTATGTGTGTGAATATATTTTTTATTTTTTATTTTAAATTTCATTTTTATCATTATGGAATAGATTTCATCATATAGTTGATAGGTGAGATTAGAGGTAATAAACCCCCAATGATTGTGTTGATACCACAGTGACAACCACTTTTCCCTAAACTAGTGGAGGCAAGCATACGAGGTTCACCTACCAACACATTGAGACATAAAACATTGGAATTAAAGTGATAATATGGAGGTTTTATCTTTTTATGAATGAATATTTTTAAGGATATTTTATCATAAATATTATTAATAATATCGAGTAAATGTAGTGACAATAAAGTAATTTTCCAAGAATATGTTAGATAATGTATTTATATGAAATAATCTTATTGATGACTCATAACTGAGACCTTAGTATGTCAACTATGATTACAAATGGGGTATCATATATCATATAGATAATGGGGATGACCTTTTTACTTATTTATTAGTTTGATTGAAATTGTGGATATTATGAATGAGACAGTCTAATAGATGTGTTTTCAATATCCTCATCATTTTTTATGATTTCCGTGTTGATATGCCACCTGGGAGACTATTTCTGATGGAATCATATATCTTTTGAAACAAACTTAATGCCTACGGTAATTTTTTTATTTTTATTTCACATCATTTTCATGAAAAGTTTATTATTTTTATTTCTGATAGAATCTTCCGTGTTTTGTAAACAAAATGCTTGATACCTATGGTATCTCTGTTATTCCAAAATCACATACTTTTAACAATGGTTTCCCAATTTTTATTTCTAATGGAATTATGTGTGATCAAGGTAAAAATACTTTATGACTATAGTAACTCAATTTTTTTGATATCACATAGATCTCACAGCTAGTTCACTACTTTTTTTGATGAAATCTTCATTTAAAATCACCCACAACGTTTTGAGTAAGTGTGGGTCAGATTTCTAACATCAAAAGGTTACTGGGGGTTTACTTATGACATATTTTAATGAACATTTGTCAAAAGGATGGGAGTTCAGGCTCATCCACACACACTATGGGGGAATTTTTTCAAACTTTTGAATTCTCCTATATATTTAAGACATTGTCATGAATCATTTCCCAAAACCTAGAATGATACTAGTTATTATAGTGGTAATAATAGATCACAAAAATAAACTTTTGTGAATATCTATACATAATATAGGTTCCCAATCATTGTAAACATCTATATGTATCATAGGTTCTCCATAAATGATATCATATGAATATATCAAACCCTCTCCATTGTTCCATTTTTGAATCATTATGCCATGTTTTAAAGCCACATAGATGCAAACTACGGATTTTATCACCATATAGGGAGAAGGTGGGAGTTGTGATATTGGGATTAGAACTGTAAAATGGTATTCATATGTATCTATATAAATGAAATTATAATGAATGTAGTTTGGTTAAACATAATATAAATGTAATACCATTTTAGTACATGTGACAATGACCTATTAGATACTTCAAGAAAGGTTCCCAAAAATGGTTGATATGGGACTTATGCACATGTAACATTTTCTGATTGACCTTTGGGGTAATATGACACAATGAGGATCGGTTTGGATCATGTAGAATTAGGAATCATTACCCAAATTGAGGGTTTGTTGGGGGGTTATATGGCCCACTGATTTGAATATGGACTCATTAAGAATATAGCATAATCAGGGTGATTCCTGGTGAGTATGGTCCAGATAGAAAAGTCATGGTAATACGTATATGGAATATATCCCTTCAAGTGTATGAGTAATTTAATTGGTGATAATACCTAAATGAAGTATTATATTATATATCAATGAATATATCTTGGTGAGTAAATACATAGGTGGTTTTGATGTTGGGATTAATCCTTAATAAGGCGCCTAATGTATCTTGATTAATAGGAATCAAATCCCACTAGTTTGAGGAGTATGATTTAATTCCATGTGTTATAAATGTACCACATAATTTAATATTATATGGTAAGGATGTATATATTATGAAAGGAGAAAAAATAGATGATTGATCAAGGATTATACATGGGTTTCCTAGGATAGTTCAAGCTATTTATTGGTGACTAGATAAGAGAAGATATGGTTGGGGATTTCACTTAAGGGGGAGGCCCTGCGTGTTTCTCATTAACTAATAAATCACCAATGGGGCTTACACATGGGTGTTTGCAACAATGTTTTGATGTCCCATTCTCACTTTTGGTTGAATATAACAAAATAATCAACAAGAACATGGTTGGAGATTACAACTATGAAGGAATCTTATTACCACATGAACCATTGAGAGGAATCGGGTTCCATGATGATTACAATGAGCTAAGAGATACCTCTCTAGTGTATTAATGATATTTACACTCATTATCAAGGAAATACATTATTTTTATTCCCATGAGGGTTCTACTAATAAGGTTTATAAATTCAGAAGAATCATTTTATCATGGGAATAATATATCAATGGGGTGTATGATAATGTACATTCCCTGATCATACATAATAGGTTGTTTTAAAAGAGGTGTGAATTTTGATTTTTTAGGGTTTATACATTGGTAAAAAAAATGCATTATTGTAGTTTGGAAAGGTATTCCCTGGGGAGACAATCTGGATGACATGTATTATAATACGGGGTATGATCCCTCCCCTTATATTGAGCAAGCTCTATGGAGCTGCCAAAGGATGATTATATACTGCACCCATTGGAGTCTATGGGAGGAGGGGCTTGGATACCCCAAGGAGGTTATTCCACATATTAAGCATGTGAGGGAGTCCAACCCATATGGTTGAAACATAAAGGTAGTTGTCCCACAAGGTCAGCACGTGAAGGTGTCTAGTCCACATGGGTGGTGTACAATAGAGATATTTGTGATAATGTCTTTTGAAGGATGTCTTTTCTATATTTGTCTGAATAGAGGGTCCATAGAGAAACTACATCTAATTTCTATGATAGAAAATAAACCCTCGTAGTGATGAATTCTAGGTGAGAAACTCCTTCCTCTAGAATTTTAGTACCTAGAGAATTACATGTAGGTTTCTATGGGAACATATGAATAAAATTATTTGTGCTTATTCTCTATTTCGTATCCATTTACTTAATGGTTTTCAAAATTCAAACCCTGGTATTCATAAGAATTGTTTGGGTAAAACATTTTCAAAAATTGGTTGAAACTAATGAGTGCTTATGTAAAAATGGATGGTCCCCTCCAGGAATCTATGTGCTAGTTTCTCTCATCTACTAAGTGTGCGTCTGCAAATTTTTCTGTCATTGTATCATGTGGGGTAACTTCATTACAAGGATTAAGGGTGATCAAAAAGGTTCTCATAGATTTAGAATGAATTATTCTCTCCTATTTATGCAATGAGTGATTGTTTGGATATTATTCCATCGTTCCAAGGAGGAAATTAATGCTCATGTGGTGATCTTTTCATTATTCCATAGATCAAGGTATCTCAAGCAGTCAGTATTTTCATTCAAACTCACTAAGTGATCCCAAACTCCTTTATTTTTTCATTATTTGAGATTTTTTAGCCTACGTACTTGGTTAAGTTGATCCTTAAAATTTTATAGGTGTAAAAAAATACCCCCATTGGAATGGAATCTGATTAGCATGAATATGGGTCAATTTTGAGGCATTAAAGGAATCCCACATTTCAATCATGTGATCTACTTGGGTAACCCACAATACATGTTGTGAAATATGTAGTCTACATAGTAGGTGTATTGCGTAGCTGAAGGATAATGGTGTATATGATAAATAGGGTAGACTCATCCCCTCTTATTTCTCTCTTCTTCTTATCAATGAACCTAACAAGATAATGGGCGATAAATTCTCATATATAGAATTTTTTTGGAAAATCTATTGGAAACACTCATGATTGAACACTCACATATATTCTTTGTGTACAACTAGAATCTCTCAGGATGTTTAGAATGTGATATTTATAAAATATATAATTATAACCATATTCATGGTCACTATGTGACATCCACATAGTTACTACATAGGAACTATGTAGTTACTGCCAAGGAAACTAAACATTTCTATTTTCTAATTTTTTCTCACATTAATTTTTTGAAATTATCTTATCTACTTTTAGATAAAATGGATTCATGATCTTACCATCCTTTTGATTAAATTATTTCAACTAAAAGGGGAGTCTTCATTACTGGGAACATCAAGGTAGACACTCAGTACCATGTCATTCCTAATTTTTTTTTAAAAATATCTTAACCAAGGACTTTGGGATTACCTGCTATATGAAAGACTAAATATATACACTAATGGGTATGAAGACATATAAATCTCTATAACTGATCACAATAGACCATTAGTATGGTTTACACATTATCAAAGTTATATTCAAGTGAATATCACTATTGAGGGATAGAATATTCTAGGGGTGCATCATGGTTTTTCATGTGTCCTGAATTGTTCTTGATAGACCCAAGATTATCAAATTAAATTTCAAATGACCATTGTTCAAAATTATTCTTCTATTTCACCATTTACCTAAAAAGACCTAGAAGAGTATGTTTTGTGAAGTTAAATTTGTATCCATGTGGTAGTTTAAACAATGATTGGTCCTTGACCTTATGAGTATGTCAAAGCTATATAGAATTTAAAGAACAGTTTTAAGAATTCCATTGTAATGACCCAGAATTCCCATGGATTTTTTTTAAATACATGGGGATTTTACGAGTCCACAGTTTCTGATGGCACTTGATTCTGAGGCTCGGTGTGCCCGGAATTAATTTCTGAAGTTTTGTTTGGGTACGTTCAGTAAACGTACGAGCAGGATTTTATATCTTTTGAACCGATGCTTGGAATTGAAATCCGAGAACACAGTTGAACTCGCAGTGCCAGTATTCTCTTAAGGAGACCATCACCGCAGTTTTGTTCTAATGAGAAAGGGAGTTAATTTTTCGGGTTTATAAATAAAATTAAATAAAAATATGTGTAGCATATTTTTATATGATTGGTGGTTAAAACCACCAAGTGTAGGTTAGTGGTGGGTCCCACCACACCCTAACCTCCCTTGAGAGGATGTTATTAGGTGGGTCCCACCCGAGTCCTTTAACTCCTCTAACCCCCCTTTAACCCCTTGTAACTCTTGGACTTCCCCCATAATTGTGCCACTGCTCTCTTCATTAATTTCTAACTCTCCCACTCCTCTTTTTGAATTTGAACCATTCTACCCATTAATTAGGTGAGTTGTTTAATTTAATGAAAATAGATGAATTCGAATGGTTGTGCCAACAAATAATAGTCAATTCATCTATTATTTTTGGGTTGGGCATTTTCTTTTGGGAGAGCTTTGGAGTTCTTGGAGAATGACTTATTCTAATAAATAATTCCCCTCATCTCCAAAGAACGTAGAGCTTCAACTTCTTCCTTCTTCAACCGGGGCAAGGAAGGGAAGAGATGCCCACAAGGAACGTCGGTGTCGTCTTAGACTTCGTCACCTTTGAACGTTGTCCACAAATGGCGAGTACCTATCTTCCTCTTCCGATGTTGACGGAACGACGCCGCCTTCTTGCGACTCCGTCCAATGTCACCGACAAGCAAGGTAGGGGTTTTTTGTGATTAAATTAAATCCTTGTTCCTCTTCATTTATTATGGTTCGATATTAGCCTTTTGTTATCACCTAATGTGATGGTCGCGGGACAAAAAACCCAGCCTAAAGTCCCTTTGTTGGGTCTTGTTTCATTGACGGCGGAGGCGGACTGCTGGAAGGGTGTGGTGCCGTCGCGCCCCGCAAAGAAAAGTCATAGCCAGGCGGGCCACGGCGGAACCAGAAGGGCGTCGTGTCGTTGCACCGTGCCAGTGAAGAACCGCGGCCATAAGGGCCGCGGCAGATAGGAGAGGCGCGGCGCCGTCGCGGCGCGCCATGCCAGAGGTGCGGAACCATGGCCAGGGCGGGCCACAGTGAAGGGGTGTGGCGCCGTTGAGCCGCATCGGAGAGGGACCGCAACAAAAGGCTGTGGCAGTCGAAGGAGGGCGGCCGGCTAAGACGGCCGCCGGCGGCACTCCACAATGGGGGACTCGAAGGGTCCCGCGATTTATTCAGAAGCTGGGGTGGCACGGCACTCCCCCCCCCCCATGGCGTGGCTCACCAGGCCCCACGGCGTGGCCAGCCGGGCCAGGCGGCTCGCCCAACACGGCCGGCCGCAGGGCCCCATGGCCGTCCGGCTGGGCCACACTGCCAGCCGCTGGGCCCCGCGGCCCACCGGGCTGGGCCCTACGGCCAGCCGGGCCACCATCGGGCTGGACTGCCATCGGGCCGGGTCGATCCATCGGACCAGGTCGGACCCACGGACTGGGTCGGACCCTTCTCCGGACCCGTTTAACCTGAAATCACCAATTCATCTGTATTGTGGGCTACGAGTGTTCAAACGACGGACCGTCTACGGCGATAGAAGGCTTAGAGAATGATGAATATTTTGGCATACCCTGCCTGAGTTTTTGATGTAGTTGGGGTATGGTCTGGTTGGTTTGAACCTAAAAACCAATCAGTCCACTCGAATAGAAAAGCCAATAACTCTCAGACTGGGCATCTGATTGACGCGCTGTTTGTCACGTTGAGTTCATTATGATGAGACGGGACTACGAGATACATCAACTCAAGATTTAATGGTATTTTATGTATTGAAACTTGGATCAAGGAGTGGACCCTCCCGGAATTGAGCGTGATGTGTGCGGGAACCCTATTGCTGGCCTCGACTGGGATGACAGGATCCTCGGTGGGTTTGACATCGACGATACTGTACCAGGATCCTATATCGGTTCGAAAAAGATGACTCTTATACTAGGATCCTCCATGAGTTTTTCAGTGGTGACTTCTGTACCGAGATCCTCCGTGGGTTCGACAGTGCTGACTTGTGTACCCGGATCCTCCGTGGGTTCGACAACGCTGATATTGTTCCAGGATCCTACTTGGGTTCGACGGAGGAGATGATTCAGAGACAAAATCTAATCATCTATACCCCTCTTCATGTGTTGTATACCTATGTGAGCTAATTCTTGACTTCAATCATTATCATCGAGGTGATTGACTTTACTTCCTTTGTGGACTGGGTTGTGCTTGGGCTTGAGAGTTAGAGATGAACTACGACTGGTAACTTAGGTATATGTTTGGGAATATACCTAAGTAGGGTAGGTTGATAATTCGTGATTGTGTCTTTGTTATTTGTTTTATCCTCAGTGTATTCTAGGAGACCTTCGGGGGTCTCGAGGTCCCCTAATGAGTATGGTTATACTCACCCCTGCACGGGCTTCTCCCGCACCCTGTTGTGTTCTGTACAGACGACGGTCACCAGTGATCGAGGCTGAGGGTGACAGATAGGAGGCTGCTCGGAGCTAGACTAGATGATATGTACTTCAGGGACGATTTGTTCGAGTTCTATACCTACCATTCTAGTAGAATTCCCTGGTGTACAATCCTAGATCTGTTTTCCCTTTTTACTTGTACTTTTACTTGTTGTTTAGTTGGGTTTGTATTCTTGCCCACTTACTTTCAACACACTTTTATTTTCTATATTAGTAATTCATTCTTCCATTTCTTGTGTTTAGATTGTGTGTGGTACAGGTTTAAAGGCAATTCCTTCCATTTTAATCAGGAATTCTCCTTTGGTGCTAGTCGCCATCCCCTGGCCTATGGAAGGTGGGCTTGGGGTAGTCACGGCACGGGCCCTTAGGATGGGTTGTGACAAATTGGTATCAGAGGAGTAGGTTCTACCATATAACTTAGGACTCTGATCTGTCTTACTATGAAGCAATATTTTTAAGAGTATTGAGTGTGATTTTCACTCCAGGGAGTCCAGTGTTGGTGCGGCGGTCGACGTATCCATACACCAGGACCCTGACTTCTGATTTCCGACTCAGTGCACAAAAACACTGATTGCGAGTGTGTTTTCAAGATTCTTCTTTGTGAACTCTTTGAGTCAGCACACCAGGTATAACTTATTGATTGTGGCACATTTGTTCCTTATCAGGATGTCACTGCGTAGATATCCAGCTAGGGTTTCCGAGAGAGTACACGATGATGGCCCACTGAGTGACGAGGCTCCAGTTTAGGGCCCTCTTACAATGTTGGCACCTTCAGGTGGGGTACCAGAAGCACCACCACCCGTTGGGTAGAAGATTCCACCAGCCACATTGGATGACGGTTCACGCCGACTGAGCACATTGCCCGAGTTACAGTGGTAGAGGCCTCCGAGGTTTTGAGGCGAGACAGATTCCCAGGCAGTAGAGGACTGGATGGAGGCGATTACTAGAGTTTTCCGCTTAGTTGAGACACTAGCAGAGCATATGTTGATCTTCGATACAAATCTTTTTAAGTGAGTGACCATGACGATGGTCTACATAGTGATGAGTTTTTAGTACTTGGACCGTTTTCTGAGATGGTACCTTTGGATAGTCTGCCAACTATATCACTGCCCGTTGGTCAGTAGAAACTACTGGTGGTACCGATAGAGGACACCTATAGGCCTAGTGCCTTACATGTGTTTCAACACCAGATATCCCTCAAGTTATGAGGTGAGCCCGAACCACAAGAGGCTAAGGATTGGCTTGAGGAGGTGGGTGAGAGTTTTCTAGAGCTTATACAGCTTCGGCAGGATGATGTGTCAGTGGCTGAGTATTCATCAAGGCATACCGATCTTTCTTGTTACTCGATGAATATGATACGATCAGTGCTTTAGATCTTGGACCTATGAGAAAGGTGTGTTTAAGGATATGTGAGCCACCACTTTTTCCTCTATGCATTCCTACTTATGTTAGGGTTCTAGAGAGAACCACTATGGCTGAATGTTCATTGGATGAGCGGATACTGCCAGTGAATATTAGCAGTTGGAAAGCATGAAATTGGAACCAGACTCAGAGACTTGAGCGTGTAAAATGTTTCTAGAAGATTAATTGTTAAGGATAGATGAATTTTTAGGGTAGCAGACGTGGAAGAAGATCTTGGAGAGTAGCATGAGGTGGTGAACATTTCGACATGTTACAACCACCCGCCTTTGTAGTCACTGCTAGGATCAAGGAGCTGGAGGGAAGGGGAAGAGAATAGCTACATGCAGTCAAGGAGTGTGACATAAGGACTCTATGAATGATTTGAGGTACGATCTATGTCTACTACTTGCTACCGTATTAATAGACATAGGTACCAATCATTTCTTCCTTCCACGAATCTTGTCCCATAACTAGAGTTTATGGTAAAACTGTTGAATTAGCCCTCACGTCTGAAGAAACCTTTGGGAGGAGACACGATAATCACACATACGCCGATGGTGTGATCTAACCCTTGAGGAGAGTGTTTCAGTTGGAACCTCTTGGTGGTAGCGTCGAGGTCTTAAGACGTTAGTTTGGGTATGGACTGGGCAACCACAGTTCATACACAGATTTATTGCATTAGGCAAAAAGGTTGTGGTGTGTTTACAATGTTTGTTTGAGGTTTTCCTTAGTCGGTGAAAAGGAAAACCCAAGAAGCACATGTTAAACTCATGAATAGAAGGGTGCAGCCGATCACTCTTGAATCGGCCAGCCTTACCGTCGTGGCAGCAGTAACTCGGAGTTTTCAGTTCCAAACAGAATTGACAATACATGGGGAAATCTTTTCAAAAGATTTTTCCAGGATTACCCCCCAAAGGGGGGGAGGGACATCTACTTTGGCTGGATACTACCGAAATATCGTCCCAGACTTCTCCAGATTTGCAGCACCACTATCAGCCTTGACAAAAAAGGGGAAACACTTCATGTGGTCGGAGTAATGCCAGCAGATCTTTCAGGAGCTGATGCATAGGTTGACTAGTGCGCCCATCTTGAGGCTACCAGAGGAGGGAATTGGTTACGTAGTTTACTACGACACATCAGGGACTCTGGTGTGTCCCGATGCAGGAGCGAGCAGTGATCATGTTTGGTTCTCGGCAGCTGAGACAGCACGAGCAGAACTATGCTACCCATGACCTGGAGTTTGCAGCAGTGGTCTTCACCTTGAAGATGTGGTGGCACTATCTTATGGGTGAACTCTTTACATTCTACTCTGACCACCAGAGTCTCAGGTATATCTTCTCTTAGAAGTACCTGAACCTGATACATCAGCATTGGCTTGAGTTCCTCTTGGACTATGACTTTGAGATAGTCTATACTCCTGGGAATGGGAACATTGTAGAAGATGCTCTCAGCTGGAGATCAGGTATTCAACTACTAGGAGAGGTGACGGAGCAGCTGGCCGCATTGTAGATATCCTTTGTGAATAGAGATAGAGAAGTCTTTCTACAGTCTCTCACAGTCACTCCACTTCTTCAGCGAGTCAGGGAGGCGTAGCATGGGGATGTTTACTACAAGACTCGACATGCACAGATATCCACAGGGCATGCACCTGATGGATTTTATGAAGGTGGGTAGCAAATCATTCTCTTTAGAGGACATACCATGGTACCAGTTGAAATTCAGGAGGAAGTGTTGAGGTAATTCAACACATCTCCTTTATCGGTACATCCAAGAGTGGTGAAGATGTATCAGGACCTCTGACGATAGCACTGGTGGCCAGGTATGAAGAAGTCTGTATAAAATTTTGTCTCTCGATGCCTCACTTGTCCGCAAGTGAAGGCATAGCACCATGTTCCAACAGGATTAGTTCATCCCTTAGAGGTCCCAGAGTGGAAGTGGGATGGGATATCCATGGATTTCGTGACGGGACTTCCATGTACATCCAGGGGACATGACTCTATCTAGGTGATCATAGACTGACTCACCAAGTCATCCCACTTCCTACCAATCAGAGAGAAGGGATCATTAGAGAGCGTGGGATGCCTCTACGTACAGGTGATCATATAGCTTCATGGTGTTCCATCGATGATCATCTCCGATCAAGATGCTTGTTTCACTTCCCGGCTATAGAAGTGGTTGTAGGAGGATTTCGGGATGCAACTTCGCTTGAGCACCACCTTCCATCCTCGTATGGATGGTCAGATTGAGAGGAATATTCAAACTCTTGAGGACATGCTCCGTGCATGCGTCCTCAACTTTGGTCGCAGATGGGATGATCACTTACCATTGGTGGAGTTTGTGTATAACAAAAGCTAAAAATCCACCATTGGGATGGCACCTTACGAGGCACTATACAGCTGACCTTCCAGATCACCTCTGTGCTGGACTGACCCAGGGGAGTCAGCACTTGTAGGACCAGAGATGGTGCAGGCTACGACAGAGAAGGTGCAGATCATCTAGGAACGGATGAAGACCTTACAGAGTTGGTAGAAGTCATATGATGATAGGAGACAAAGACCAATAGAGTCTGGGGATTGTGACCATGTCTTTCTAGGGGTCTCTCCTTGACAAGGTCTAAATATTTGGCCGAGGTGGCAAGTTATCTCCACGATTCATCGGACCGTTTTAGGTCCTCAGCAAAGTAGGAGAGGTGGCTTACCGCTTGGCTCTTCCACCTCAGTTGCACTGGGCGCACGACATCTTCCATGTATCTCATCTGAGGAGATATGTGCATGACCCTTCTCACATCATAGACCATGTGGAGAAGGACATCGATGATGGGGTGACTTTCACGGAGGTTCCAGTAGAGATTGAGGATCGACATGAGCGGGTCCAACATGGACGGTCGATTCCCCTGGTGTGCATTCGCTGGCAGTACGGAAACCTCTAGGAGAGCACATGGGAGAGGGAGGCTCAGATGCATGTTCAGTACCCCCATTTTTTTTATTAGTGTGAGTTTCAGATTACGGGGATGTAAAGCCCTAAGGTGGGGAGAATATAAAGACCTATAATTCTTGTGGAAATTTTTTTTAAATACATGGGGATTTTACGAGTCCGTAGTTTCTAACAGTGCTTGATTCTGAGGCGGGTTAGATCATGTGTCGGTCATTGTGGGGTTTAGTACCTATGGATCCTATGTGGGTCATTACGGGTGTTAGTACCTATCGATCCTTTGTGGGTCAGACTCTGTATGGTCAGAAGTAGTGCCTCTTGACAGAATAAGATGATCTAGTTTCACGACTAATCATATGTACTTATATACTTTACTGAAATCCTAGTTTGAGCTGAGTTAATGACTTTCGTGTTTCCATCATGATTGATACGGGTTACTAAATAGCTTAAGTATTTGTATGGGAATATACCTAAGTAAGGGTTATCTGTTGATTCTGTACTTTGTTGTTATCCTTTTAGGATTTTTTGGGACCTTGCGGGTCTCGGGGTCCCTACTGAGTATCGTTATTCTCACCCATGCACGAGAAATACCCGCACCTTATTATGTTGGTTGCAGATGACGGACAGTGCTGATTGGGGCAGAGTGTAGCAGAACTAGACGGTACCCGGAGGTGGACCACTCGGCGAGACATACATGGAGCAGACGAACGGACTTGGGGTGCTGAGGAGGCCATCTGTACCCACCCTTCAGGTGAGATTTCCGGAGGATGAACCAGTAGCTGCTTTACTTCTTTTCTTCCAGTTGTGTACTCTGTTGTGTTTTCTTACTATTATAAAGGCAATGCCTTCACAGTTTAGGGATTTATGCCTTTGGTGCTAGTTTCCAGCCCCTGTCCTATGGAAGGCGGGTTTGGGGTAGTCACGATTCAGGCCCAGGGGGATGATTTTTCATGACCCGTCCTTGGGGCCCGTGCCGTGACTATGCCAAGCCCACCTTCCATAGTCTAGGGGCTGGCGTCTAGCACCAAATGCGAATCCCTGTTAAAAAGGGAAGGCATTGCCTTTAAACCTGTAACTCACACAGTCTGAACACAAGTAGTAGAAGAAACAAGTACTAAAATAGAAAAGAAAAGTGTGTTGAAAGTAAGTGGGCCAGTATACAAACCCAAATGAACAAAAACTACAAGTACAAGTAAAAAAAGAAACAACTCATGTATCATCCACCAAGGAAACCATACCTAAAGGTTAGGTACAGAACTCAACAAAATCATCCATGAGGTACGTCCTGTCTAATCCAGCTCCGAGCAGCCTCCCGTCCATCACTCTCAGCCTCGATCACTACTGACCTTCATCTGCATAGAACACAACAAGGTGAGGGCAAAGCCCGTGCAGGGATGAGTATAAAAATACTCAGTAGGGGACCCTGAGACCCCCGATGGTATCCCAGAATCTACTAAGGAGAAACCACAGTAGTAAGATACAATCTAGAAGTATCAACCAACCCTACTTAGGTATATTCTCATACATATACCTAAGTCACCGGTCACATTCCGACTCCAACTCTTGAGCCCAAGCACAACCCATTCCACAAAGGAAGAAAAGTCAATCATCTCGATTATAATGATTTAAAGACAAGACTCAACTCACACAGGTATACAACACATGAAGAGGAGTAGAGATGATTAGAACTAGCCGCTGAATCATTTCCTCTATCAAACCCATTTAGGATCCTAGAACAATATCAGTGTTGTAAAAGTCATGTAGGATCCTGGTACAGAATTCATCACTGTTGAACCCACAGAGGATCCCAATACATGAGTCACCATTGTTGAACCCATGGAGGATCCTAGTACATAAGTCATCGTTGTCGAACCCAGGGAGGATCCAGGTCCAGTCTCGTCACTATCGAACCCACGAAGGATCCAGGTGCAATCTCGTCATTGTTGAACTCACGGAGGATCCAAGTCCAGTATCATCACTGTCGAACCCACAGAGGATCCATGTCCAGTCTCGTCATTGTGGAACCCACAGAGGATCCAGGTCCAGTCTCATCACTGTCAAACCTAGGGAGGATCTAGGACCAGTCTCGTCACTGTCGAACCCACGGAGGATCCAGGACCAGTCTCGTCACTGTCAAACCCATGGATTTACGAAAAAAAATTCCCATGGAATTTCTGGGTCTTTACATTCTCCCAACTTCATGGATTTACATCCCCATAAGATATAACTCGAAGTATGGAAACAAAAGGGGGTACTAAGCATGCTTCAAAGCCTCCCGCTCCCATGTGCTCTCCTAGAGGTTCCCGTGCTGCTAGCGTACGCGCACCAGTGATATCGACCATCCACGTAGGACCTGCTCCTATCGATCCTCAGTCTCCACTGGAACCTCCATGAAAGTCTCCCTGTTATCGATGTACAGCTCTGCGTGGTCGAAGATGTGGTAAGGGTCATGCACGTATCTCCTCAGCTGAGATACGTGGAAGATGTCGTGCACCCGATGAAACTGAGGTGGAAGAGCCAAGTGGTAATCCACCTCACCTACTATGTTGAGGACTTTGAAAGGTCTGATGAATCGCGGAGATAACTTGCCGCCTTGGCCAAATCTCTGTAGACCTCGTCGAGGTGAGACCTGTAGAAAGTCGTGGGCGCCATCCTCAAACTCCAATGGTCTCCATCTCCTATCATCATAGGATTTCTGCCTACTCTGTGCAGTCTTCATATGCTCCTGGATGATCTGCACCTTCTTGGTCATAGCCTACACCATCTCTGGTCCCATATGTGCTGACTCCCCTAGGTCAGTCCAGCATAGAGGTGATCTACAAGGTCGGCCGTAAAGTGCCTTGAAAGGTGGCATCCTAATGGTGGAGTGGAAGTTGTTG
The DNA here is from genome assembly GCA_963277665.1 of Viscum album. Taxonomy (NCBI): domain Eukaryota; kingdom Viridiplantae; phylum Streptophyta; class Magnoliopsida; order Santalales; family Viscaceae; genus Viscum; species Viscum album. The sequence goes on along the minus strand of OY728159.1, from coordinate 1,205,009,415 downwards.
TTATACGAAAACTCTACCAAGGGTAAGTGATCCTCCCAGTTGTGACCTTTTTTGAGGACACATGCACAGAGCATGTCCTTGAGAGTATGAATGGTCCTCTCAGTCTGACCATCCGTCGGAGGATGGAAGGTGGTGCTCAAGTGAATCTGAGTCCTGAAAGCCTCCTACAACCCCTTCCATAGTCAGGAAGTGAAACGAGCATCTTGATCAGAGAAGATCATCGATGGGACACCATGAATCCGTAAAATCTCCCATACGTAGAGGCATCCCAGGCTATCTAATGAACCCTACTCTCTGATTGGTAGGAAGTGGGAAAACATGGTGAGTCGGTCAAAGATCACCCATATTGAGTCGTGTCCTCTGGATGTACATGGATGTATCTTCATGAAATCCATGGATATCTCATCCCCCTTCCACTCTGCGACCTATAAGGGCTTAACTAATCCTGCTGGAACCTGGTTCTCCACCTTCACTTACTGACAAGTGAGGCATCATGAGACAAACTCTACAACTTCCTTCTTCATACCTGGCCACTAGTGTTGTCGTCGGAGGACCTGCTACATCTTCACCACTCATGGATGTACCGATAAAAGAGATGTGTGGAACTCCCTCAACACTTCATCCTGATGTGAAACTAGTACCATGGTACATCCTCTGAAGAGAATGACGTGCTCCCCACCTTCAGAGAATCCATCAGGTGCCTGCCCTATGGATATCTAATGATGTCACATCTCATAGTCAACGTCCACACATTGTGCCGCCTTGACTCACTGAAGAAGTTTAGGAGTGACTATGAGATACTGTAGAAAGGTTTATCCATCTCTATCCATAAAGGATATCTGCAACGTGGCCCGCTGCTTCATTGCCTATCCTAATAGCTGAAGGCCAAACCTCCTACTGGAGGAGACCCAGTGACCACACAATGATGTCGACCGTGTGACTCAACCCTTGGAGGTGAGAGTAATGGTTGGATCTCTTGGAAGCAGTGTCAAGGAATTACAATGTCATCCATGACATGAATTAGAACCGCACTGATTGCGAGTGTGTTTTCAAGATTCTTCTTTGTGAACACTTTGAGTCAGCTCGCCAGGTATAACTTATTGACTATGGTGCATCTATTCCTTATTAGGATTCCACTGTGTAGACATCAAGCTAGGGTTTCCCAGAGATCACACGATGATGGCCCACTGAGAGACGAGGCTCCGGTTTTGGGCCCTCTTACTATGTTGGCACCTTCGGGTGGTGTACCAGCAGCACCACCACCCGTTGGGTAGCAGATTCCACTATCCGCTTTGGAGGATAGTGCATGCCAACTGAGCACGTTGCACAAGTTCCAGTGGAAGAGGCCTCCGAGGTTTCAAGGAGAGACAGATTCTCAGGCAGCAGAGGACTGGAAGAAGGCGATTACTAGAGTTTTCCACCTTGTTGAGACACAAGTAGAGAAGATATTGATCTTAGCTACTAATATTTTTCAGTGAGTGAACATGAGGATGGTCCTCATAGTGATGAGGTTTCGGTACTTGGACCGTCTTCTGAGATGGTACCTTCAGACAGTGTGGAAACTATATCAATGCCCGTTGGTCAGCAGACACTACCGGTGGTACCGGTAGAGGACAATTAAAGGCTTAGTGCCTTACATGTGTTTTAGCACCAGATATCCCTCGAGTTCCAAGGTGAGCCCGACCGACATGTGGCTGGGTACTGGCTTGAGGAGGCATCTTGGAGTTTTCTAGAGCTTATACAGCTTCGTTAGGATGACGTGTCGGTAGCTGAGTATTCATTGAGGCATACCGATCTTTCCTAATACTCGATGAATATGATACGATCAGTGATTTAGAGCTCGGACCTCTAAGAAAGGTGAGTTTAAGGATATCTGGGCTATCACTTTTTCCTATATACATTCCTACTTATGTTAGGGTGTGATAGAGAACCTTTGTGGTTGAATGTTTATTGGCTGAGAAAACACATCCAGTGAATGTTACTTGTTGGAAAACATGAAACTGGCGCAAGTCTCAGAGACTTGAGTGTGTAAAATGTTTCTAGTAGAGGAAGTGTTAAGGACAGATGAATCCATAGGGTAGTATATGTGGAAGCAGAGCTTGGATAACATCATGAGGTGGTGAAAATTTCAACATGTTACAAGCACCCCGCATTTGTAGTCCCCGCTAGGCTCAAGGAGCTGGAGGGCAGGGGAAGAGAATAGCTACATGCGGTCAATGAGTGTGACCCAAGGACTCTAGGAATGATTTGAGGTATGGTTTTTGTCTACCACTATCTACTGTATCAATAGACATAGGTACCAATCATTTTTTCCTTCAAAGAATCTTTTCCCAGACCTAGAGTTTCCGGTTAAACCATTTACTTGACCCTCAAATCTTGAGATACCTTTGGGAGGAGACTTGATAATCACACATACACCGACGGTTTGATCTGACCCTTGAGGTGAGAGTTTCAATTGGAACCTCTTAGTGGCAGCATCGAGGCCTTACGAAGTTAGTTTGGGTATGGAGTGGGCAACCATGGTTCATACACAAATTGACTTTATTAGGAAAAAAGTTTGTGGTTTATCTACAACGTTGGGATGAGGTTTTCCTTAGTCGGCGAAAAAGGAAACCCAGGCAGCACATGTGAAACTCATGCATAGGAGGGTGAAACCGATCACTCTTGAATCGGTCAGCCTTGCCCTCGTGGTTGTAGAAACTCTGAGTTTCTAGTTCCAAACAGGAGTGACAATACATGGGGACATCTTTTCAAAAGATATTTCTAGGATTACCCCCCAAAGGGGGAAGGGACGTCTTCTTTGGCTGGATACTACCGAAAGATCGTTCCAGACTTCTCCAGATTTGCAGCACCACTATCAGCCTTTAAAATGAAGGGGAAACACTTATTGTGGTTAGAGAGATTCGATAAGATCTTTCAGGGGATGAGGCAGAGGTTTACTAGTGTGCCCATCTTGAGGCTACAGGAGGAGGGAATTGGGTACGTAGTTTACTGCGACACATCAGGGACCGGACTCAGGTGTGTCCTGATGTAGGATCGAACAATGATCGCATATGGTTCTTAGTAGTTGAGACATCATGAGCAGAACTATGCTACCCAAGACCTGGATTTAGCGGTTGTGGTCTTCGCATTGAAGATGTGGCGGCACTATCTTATGGGAAAATTATTTATAGTCTACTCCGACCACCAGAGTCTCAGGTATATCTTCTCTCAGAGGGACCTGAACCTAAGACATCGGCTTTGTCTTGAGTTCCTCCAGGACTATAACTTTGAGATACTATATACTCCTAGGAAGGGGAACATTGTAGAAGATTCTCTCACTAGAAGATTAGGCATTCAGATGCTATGAGAGGCGACAGAGTAGCTGGACGCATTGTAGATATCCTTTTTGGATTGAGATGGAGCATCCTTTCTGCAGTCTCTCACAGTCACTCATCTACTTCTTCAGTGAGTTAGAGAGACGGAACATGGGGATGTTGACAGCAAGGCTCGATGTACACAGATATCCACAGGGCAGGCACCTGATGGATTTTCTAAAGGTGGGGAGAACATCATTCTCTTCAGAGGACGTACCATGGTACCAGTTGAACTTCAAGAGGAAGTTTTGATGAAATTACACACATCTCCTTTAGAGGTACATCAAGGAGTGGAAAAGATGTATTGGGAACTCTGACGACAGCACTGGTGGCTAGGTATGAAGAAGGTTGTAGCAGAGTTTGTCTCTCGATGCCTAACTTCTCAGCAAGTGAAGGCGGAGCACCTGGTTCTAGCAGGATTAATTCAACCCTTAGAGGTCCCAGAGTGGAAGTGGGATAGGATATCCATGGATTTCATGATGGGACTTCCATGTACATACAGGGGACACGACTCTATTTGAGTGATCGTAGACCGACTCACCAAGTCATCCCACTTCCTACCGATCAGAGAGTAGGGCTCAATAGAGATCATGGGACTCCTCTATGTACAAGAGATCGTATGGATTCATGGTGTTCCATCAACGATCATCTCCGATTGAGAAGCTCGTTTCACTTCCTGGCTATGGAATGGGTTGTAGGAGGCTTTTTGGACGCGTCTTCACTTGAGCACCACCTTTCATCCTTAGATAGATGCTCAGACTTAGAGGATCATTCAGACTCTCGAGGACATGCTCCGTTCATGCATCCTTGACTTCGGTCGTAGCTGGGAGGATCACTTACCATTGGTGGAGTTTGGGTATAACAACAGCTACCACTCCACCATCGGGATGGCACCTTAAGAGGCACTGTAAGACCGACCTTGCAGATCACCTCTGTGCTGGACTCACCCAAGGGAGTCAGCACTTGTAGAACCAGAGATGCTGCTGGCTATGACAGAGAAGGTGAAGATCATCCAGGAGCGGATGAAGACTGTATAGAGAAGGAAGAAGTCCAATGTTGATAGAAGACGAATACCACTAGAGTTCGAGGATGGTGACCACGTCTTTCTATAGGTCTCACCTCAATAAGTTCTATGGATATTTGGCTGAGGCTATAAGTTATCTCTGCGATTCAATGGACCTTTTCAGGTCCTCAGTAGAGTAGGAAAGGTGGCTTATGACTTGGCTCTTCCACCTCAGTTGCACCGGGTGCTCAACGTCTTCCACGTATATTAGCTGAGGAGGTACGTGCATGAACCTTCTCACATCATCGACAATGGGGAGCTGGACATCTATGACGGGGCAACATTCACAGAGGTTCCAATGGAGATTGAGGATTGATAGGATCGGGTCCTACGTGGATGGTTGATTCCCCTTGTGTGCATTCGCTGGTAGGACGGAATCCTCCAAAAAAGCACATGGAAGCCGGAGGCTCAGATGGGTGCGCAGTACCCCTATTTGTTTCCTTAGTTTGAGTTGTAGCTTATGAGGACATAAAGCCTTGATGTGGGGATAATTTAATGTCCCGGAATTCCTGTGGAATTGTTTTTTAAATACATGGGTATTTTACGAGTCCACAGTTTCTAACAGCGCTTGATTCCGAGACCCGGTGTGCCCAGAATCAATTTATAAAGTTTTTTCCGGGTACGTTTAGTAAACATACAAGCGGGATTTTATATCTTTTGAATCGGTGCTCGGAATTGAAATTCAAGGAAACCATTGGACTTGGAGTGCCTGTATTCACTTAAGGAGACCATCATCGCAGTTGCGTTCTAACGAGAAAGGGAGTTAATTTTTGGGGTTTCTAAATAAAATTAAATAAAAATATGTGAAGCATATTTTTATTTGATTAGTGGAAAAACCACCAAGTGGAGGTTAGTGGTGGGTCCCACCACACCCTAACCTCCCTCGAGAAGATATTATTAGGTGGGGCCCACCTGATTCCTTTAACTCCTCTAACCCCCCTTTAACCCCTTGTAACTCTTGGACTTCCCCCATAATTGTGCCAACCCTCTCCTCATTAATTTCTAACTCTCCCACTACTCTTTTTGAATTTTAACCATTCCACCCATTAATTAGGTGATTTGTTTCATTTAATGAAAATAGAGGAATTCAAATGGTTATGCCAACAAATAATAGAAAATTCATCTATTATTTTGGGGTTGGGCATTTTATTTTTGGAGAGGTTTGGAGTTCTTGGAGAACAAATTATTCTAACGAAGAATGACCCTCATCTCCGAAGAACATCGAGAATCAACTTCTTCATTCTTCAACCAGTTAAAGGAAGGGAAGTGATGCCCCCGAGGAATGTCAATGTCATCTTCGAATTCTTCACCTTCGAACGCTATCCGCCAATGACGATTACCTCTCTTCCTCTTCCGACATTGATGGAATGAAGCTTCCATCCCACGAATCTATCAAACGACACTGACAACCAATTTAGGGGTTTATTGTGATTAAATTAAATCCTCGTTCCTCGTCATTTATTATGGTTCGATGTTGGACTTTTTTTTCACCTAATGCGGAGGTCGTGGGCTGAAAAAACACATCCCAATGTCCCTCCGTTGGTTCTTGTTTTATTGATGACGGGAGGCGGACCGCCGGAAGGGCGCGGCGCCATCGCGCCACGCAAAGAGAAGTCTCGCCCAGGCGGGCCGCAGTGGAGCCAGAAGGGCGCGGTGTTGTCGCACCACGCCGGTGAAGAACCGCAGTTATGAGGTCCGCGGCGTATGGACGAGGTGCGGTGCCGTCGCGCCGTGACGCGCCGGAGGTGCGGAACCACAGCCAGGGTGGGCCGCGGTGAAGGGGTGTGGCACCATCATGTCGCACTAGAGAGGGACCGCTGCCAAAGGCCGCAAATGTCAAAGGAGGGCATCCGGCTGAGCCAGTCGTCGGCAGCGCTCCACAAGGCGGGACCCAAAGGGTCCCGCGGTTTCTTTGAAAGATGGGGGGTGCAGTACCCCCCCCCCCCCCCCACACGGCATGGATAGCCAGGTCACGCGTCATGGCCAGTAGTGCCCCGCGGCCCCCCACCGCATCCCGCTGGGCATGCCCTATGGCCTACCGTCGGGCTGCCCGACCCGCCACTGGGCCGCGCGGCCTACCGGCCCTGCCCCCCAGCCAGCCTCCATGCCCCGCAGCCAGCCGGGCCGGGCCACACGGCAATAGGGTCGGGCCACACGTCCAACCCAGCCGAGCCACACAGCCAGCCAGGCCGGGCCACACGGCCATTCGGGCCGGGCGACACAGCCAGCGGGCCGGGCCGCCACCGGGTCGGGCTGCCACCGGGCTGGACCACCATTGGGTCGGACTGCTGTCAGGCCGGGCCGCTCCATCGGACCGGGTCAGACCCCTGTCTGGACCAGTTTAACCCAAAATCACCAATTCATCCATATTTTGGGCTACGGGTGTTCAAACGACGTACCCTCTTCGGAGACAGAAGGCATAGAGAAGGAATGATCTTTTGGCATACCCCACTTGTGGTTTGGATGCAGTTGGGGTACGGTCGGGTTGGTTTGAACCTAAAAACCAACCGGGACCCTAGAGTAGAAATGTCGATAACCCTCAGACCTGGCGTCTGATTGACGTGTTGTTTGTCACATTGAGTTCCTTTTGATGAGACGGAACTACAGGATACATCAACTCGAGACTTCATGGGAGTTGATTTATCGAAACTTGGATCAAGGAGCATACCCTCCCGGAATCGAGCTTGTCATTTGTGGGAACCCTATGGATGGCCACGAATGAGATGATAGGATCCTCCGTGGGTTTGATAGCGACAATACTGTAACAGGATCCTATGTGGGTTTGACAGCGATGACTCTTGTACAGGGATCCTTTGTGGGTTCGACAGCGGTGACTTCTGTACCGGGATCCTCCGCCGGTTCGACAGTGATGACTTATATACCAGGATCCTTCATGGGTTTGACAACGCTGATATTGCTCCAAGATTTTACATGGGTTCGACAGAGGAGATGATTTAGAGGCTACATCTAATCATATCTACCCCTCTTCATTTGTTGTATTCCTGAGTGAGCTGAGTCTTGACTTGAATCATTATCATTTAGGTGATTGACTTTACTTCCATTCTGGACTGGGTTGTGCTTGTGCTCGAGAGTTGGAGCTGGACTGTGACTGGTAACTTAGGTATATGTATGGGCATATACCTAAGTAGGGTTGGTTGGCACTTCCTGATTGTATCTTTTTTCTTTGGTTTATCCTTAGTGGATTATGGGAGACCTACGAGGGTATCGAGGTCCCCTACTGAGTATTGTTATACTCACCCCTGCACGGGCTTTTCCCGCACCTTGTTGTGTTCTGTGCAGACGACGGTCTTCAGTGATCGAGGTGAAGGGTGACAGACGGGAGGCTGCTCGGAGCTAGACTAGATGGGACATACTTCAGGGATGAGTTATTCGAGTTCTATACCTAACCTTTAGGTAGGATTCCCTAGTGGATTATCCAGGATCTTTTTTCCATTTTTACTTGTACTTGTACTTGTTGTTCAGTTGGGTTTGTATTCTGACCAACTTACTTCAGCACACTTTTCTTTTCTATATTAGTACTTGTTGTTTCCACTTCTTGTGTTTAGACTTTGTGTGTTGCATTTTTAAATTCAATTCCTTCCCTTTTAATCAGGAATTCACCTTAGGTTCTAGTCGCCAGCCCCTGGCCTATGGAAGGAGGGCTTGGGGTAGTCACGGCATGGGCCCCGAGGACGGGTCCTGACAAGTTGGTATCGGAGGAGTCAGTTCTACCACAGAACTTAGGACTATGATCTATCTTACTGTGAAGCAATAGTTCTAAGAGTATTGAGTGTGGTTTTCAGTCTAGGGAGTCTAGTTTCCATACGACAGCTGACGTATCTATACCTGAGGACCCTGACTTCTGATTTCTGACTTAGTGCATGAAAACATTGATTGCGAGTGTGTTTTCAAAAGTCTTCTTTGCGAACTCTTTGAGTCATCTCACCAGGTATAACTTATTTACTATGGCGCATATGTTCCTTATCAGGATGTCGCTGCGTAGACAGCTAGCTAGGGTTTCCGAGAGAGTACACGATGATGGCCCACTGAGCGATGAGGCTCCGGTTTAGGTCCCTCTTACTATGTTGGCACCTTCGGGTGGTGTACCAGTAGCACCACCACCCGTTGGGTAGAAGATTCCACCAGCCGCATTGGAGGACGGTTCACGCCGATAGAGCACGTTGCATGAGTTCCAGCAGCAGAGGCCTCCGAGGTTTTGAGGCCAGACATATTCCCAGGAATCAGAGGTCTAGATGGAGGCGATTATTGGAGTTTTCCACCGGGTTGAGACCCTAGTAGAGAAGATATTGATCATAGATACAAATCATTTTCAGTGAGTGGCCATGAGGATGGTTCTCATAGTGATGAGGTTTCGGTACTTGGACCGTTTTCCAAGATGGTACCTTCATACAGTGTGCCAACAATATCACTGTTCGTTGGTCAGCAGACACTACCAGCGGTACCAGTAGAGGACACTTGTAGGATTAATGCCTTAAAAGTGTTTCAGAACCAGATATCCCTGAATTTCCAAGGCAAGACAGACCCATAGGAGGCCGAGGAATGGCTTGAGGAGGTGGATGAGAGTTTTCTAGAGCTTATACAGCTTCGGTAGGATGATGTGTCGGTATCTGAGTATTAATTGAGGCATATTGATCTTTCCTGGTACTCGATAAATATGATACAATCAGTGCTTTAGAGCTCGTACTTCTGAGCGAGGTGTGTTTAAGGATATCTGATCCAACACTATTTCCTCTATGAATTCCTACTTATGTTAGGGTGTTAGAGAGAACCTTTGTGGTTCAATGTTCATTGGCTGAGCAGATACAGCCAGTGAATGTTAGCAGTTGGAAAGCATGAAACTAGAACCAGTCTCGGAGTTTGGAGCATGTAAAATGATTTGATAAGAGGAAGTGTTAATGTCAGATGAATCTAGAGGGAAGCAGACGTGGAAACAGATCTAGGAGAGTAGCATGAGGTGGTGAACATTTTTACATGTTACAACCACCCGCCTTTGTAGTCCCCACTAGGATCAAGGAGTTGGAGGGAAGGGGAAGAGAAGAGCTGCATGTGGTCAATGAGTGTGACCCAAGGAATCTAGGAATTATTTGAGGTATGGCCAGTGTCTACTACTTGCTATCATATCAATAGACATAGGTACTAATAATTTCTTCCTTCCATGAATCTTTTCCCAGACCTAGAGTTTCCGGTTAAACCGTTGACTTGACCCTTGCATCTGAAGATACCTTTGGGAGGAGACATGATAATCACACATACGTCGATTGTGTGATTTGACCCTTGAGGCGAGAGTTTCAGTTGGAACCTCTTGGTTCCAGCATCGAGGACTTACGACCTTAGTTTGGGTATGGACTAGGAAACCACAGTTCGTACACATATTGATTGTATTATGCAAAAATATTGTGGTTTATCTACAACATTGGGATGAGGTTTTCCTTAGTCGGCGAAAAAGGGAACCCAAGCAGTACATGTTAAACTCATGCATAGGAGGGTGCAGCCGATCACTCTTGAATTGGCCAACCATACCCTCGTTGTAGCATGAACTCTGAGTTTTCAGTTCCAAATAGTCATGACAATACCTAGGGACATCTTTTCAAAAGATGTTTCCAGGATACCCCCCCCCCAAGGGTGGAGGGATGTCTTCTTTGGCAGGATACTACCAAAAGAACATTCCAGACTTCTCCAGATTTGCAGCACCACTATCAGCCTTGACAAAGAAGAGGAAACCCTTCATGTGGTCGGAGCGATGCCAGCAGAGCTTTCAGGAGCTAAGGTTGAGGTTTACTAGTGCGCCCATCTTGAGGCTACCAGAGGAGGGCATTGGGTACGTAGTTTAATGCGATGAATTAGGGACTAGACTTGGGTGTATCCTGATTCAGGAGAGAGCAATGATCGCGTATGGTTCTCGAAAGTTGAGACAACACGAGCAGAACTACGCTACCCATGACCTAGAGTTAGAAGCAGTGGTCTTCGCCTTGAAGATGTGGTGGTACTATCTTATGGGAAAACTCTTTACACTCTACTCTAACCACCAGAGTCTCAGGTATATCTTATCACATAAGGATCTGATCCTAAGATAGCAGTGATGGATTTAGTTCCTCCAGGACTATGAATTAGAGATAATCTATACTCATGGGAAGGGGAACGTTGTAGCAGATGCTCTCAGTAGAAGATCAGGCATTCAACTTCTAGGAGAGGCGATGGAGAAGTTGGCCGCGTTGTAGATATATTTTGTGGATATAGATGGAGCAGCCTTTCCGCAGTCTCTCACAGTCACTCCTCCACTTCTTCAGCGAGTCAGGAAGGCGCAACATGGGGATGTTGACTGTGAGGCTCGACGTGCACAGATATCCATAGGGCAGGCACCTGATGTATTTTTTGAAGGTGGGGAGCACGTCATTCTTTTCAGAGGATGTATCATGTTACTAGTTTCACATTAGGAGCAAGTGTTGAGGGAGTTCCACACATCTCATTTAGCAGTACATACATGAGTGGTGAAGATTTATCTGGACCTTCGACGACAGCACCGGTGGCCAGGTATGAAGAAGGAAGTAGCAGAGTTTGTCTCATGATGCCTCACTTTTCAGCAAGCGATGGCGGAGTACCAGGTTCTAGCAGGCTTGGTTCATCCCTTAGAGGTATCAGAGTGTAAGTGGGATGGGATATTCATGGATTTCATGACGGGACTTCCACTTACATCCAGAGGACATGACTCTATCTGGGTGATTGTCGACTGACTCACTAAGTCGGTCCACTTCCTACCGATTAGAGAGATTGGGACGCCTCTATGTGTAGGAGATCGTATGACTTCATGGTGTTCCATCGATGATCGTCTTTGATCGAGATGCTCATTTCACTTCCCAACTATGGAGGGGGATGCAGGAGGCTTTCGGGACGTAGCTTCGCTTGAGCACCGCCTTCCTTGGTCAAATGGAGGTTTTGAAAGAGAGGACCATTCATACTCTCAAGGACATGCTCCGTGCATGTATCCTCAACTTCGGTCGCAGCTGGGAGGATCACATACCCATGGTAGAGTTTGTGTACAACAACAGCTACCACTCCACCATCGGGATGTCACCTTTCGAGGCACTTTACGGCCGACCTTGCCGATTGCCTCCGTGATGGACTGACCTAGGGGAGTCAGCACTTAAGGAACCAGAGATGGTGCAAGCTACGATGGAGAAGGTGCATATCATCTAGGAGTGGATGAAGACTGCATAGAGCAGGCAGAAGTCCTATGCTGGTAGGAGATAGAGACCACTAGTGTTCGAGGATGGTGACCACATCTTTCTATGGGTCTCTCCTCAACGAGGTCTACGGAGATTTGGCCAATGCGGAAGGTTATCTCTACGATTTATCGGACCTTTTCAGGTCCTCAGCAGAGTATGAGAGGTGGCTTACTGCTTGTTTCTTCCATCTCAATTGCACCGAGTGCATGAAATCTTCCACGTATCTCAGCTGAGGAGATACGTGCATGAACCTTCTCACATCATTGACCATGGGGAGATGGACATCGATGATGAGGGGAATTTGACAGAGGTTCCAATGGAGATTGAGGATCGACATGAGCGGGTACTACATGGATGGTTGATTCCTCTGGTGCGCATTCGCTGGCAGTATAGAAACCTCTAGGAGCACATGGGAGAGGGAGGCCCAGATGTGTGCTCAGAACCCTCATTTGTTTCCTTAGTGTGAGTTGTAGCTTACAGGGATGTAAAGACCTGAGGTGGGGAGAATATAAAGACCCAAAAATTACATGGAATTTTTTTTCCTTAAATACATGGGAGTTTTACGAGTCCTCAGTTTCTGACGGTGCCTGATTCCGATGCCCGGTGTACCGGGAATCAATTTTTGAAGTTTTGTTCGGTATGTTCAGTAAACGTAAGAGTGGGTTTTTTATATCTTTTGAACTGGTTCTCGGAATTGAAATTCGAGGACACCGTTTAACTTGCAGTGCCAATATTTTATTAAGGAGACCTTTACCGCAATTGGGTTTAATCGAGATTGGAAGTTAATTTTTTGGGGTTTCTAAATAAAATTATATAAAAATATGTGTGGCATATTTTTATTTGAGTGGTGGTTTAATCCTCCAAGGGGAGGTTAGTGGTGGGGCCCACCCGCACATAACCTCCCTTAGGATGATTTTATAAGTTGGGGCCCACATGATCATCAAACCCCCTTAACCCACCTTTAACCCTTGGAACTCCCAATTTATTGTGGAGCCTCTTCACCTTCTTTCATTAGTGTGCCAAACCAAAAATTAATTAATGGCATAATAAATTAATTTGAAGTGATTTGAATTATTTTGAATTCATTATTCCAACATTAAAATAAGTTATCATATTCTTTTATTTTGGGGGGTTGGCATAATCCTTGGTGGAGCTTTGGAGAATCTTTGGGAGCATTTCATCCTCCCAACGAAGAACACTCCTCATCTACGAAGAACGACGAACACCATCCTCGATCTTCAACCAAGCTAAAAGAAAAGGAGTCACCCGTGAAGAATTCCTATGATGATTCTTCCTCGGACGCTCCTCGACGTCAAAGAATTGACGCCCGTCCTTTTTCCCGCGACTTCTTCAATGACCAATGACAAACGAGGTAGGAGATTTGTGTTGTTTTTATTCCACTTCATCGTCATTGAATTTATGGTTTGGAAACCAAAGGATATCACCGTAATAAGGAGGGTTTGGACCGCACGAACATGGTCCAACCCTCCCATTTGTTTGTTACTGTTTGATGATGATAGAGGTGGACCACAAAAGGAGCTGGCGGTGCAAGGCCACTGGGTCGCCTCAATGGTGCGTCACCGCCATGCTGCGCAGAGAAACCAAGCCATGACCAGGTAGGTCATGGCGGTGCCAAAGGGGCATGTTGCCATCGCACCAAGACAGAGAGGAACTGCGGTCGGGAGGGCCACGGTGGATGAGGAAGCGCGGCAATGCCACACCGCGTGGTGGGCAGTAGGACTGTGGGGCAGTCGCACCGCGGTGGAGGTGTAGGGGTGGCTGGTCGGGCCGGCCGCCGTGGAGCCAGAGCGGCTATCCGCTCAGGCCAGCTGGTATGAGCGAGACCCTTTCGGGTCTCACCTGTGCTGGACCAGTGCCACTGGGCACCAGTTCTGCTCACACCCGAACTTCATAGTCATTAGAGTGCCAGGGGGCGCGCACCACCCCCTGGGTGTGGCTAGGGAAAGCCGTTGGGCCGCCCCTATCGGTCGGGCCGCTCCCTTGGTTCGGGCCGACCACTCAGGTCGGGCCTCACCCACAAACCGTTTCATACCCTAGTTCAGACTGGGTCGTGTCGGGTTGGTCTGACTACGTCGGACCAAACCCGGACCCGCTATGGCCATTTACACCTTTTAGCACGCATCTTGGGCTACGGGTTTCCGATCGATGAACCGCCTACGGAGATGGAATTCATGGAGCAAGACGATTCTTTGGGAATACTCCACATGAGGTTTGGATTCATTTGGGGTATGAACAGGTTGGTTTGATCCTAAAAACCAACCAGGCCCCGGGAATGAAAACGCCAATAACTCCCAGACCGGGCGTATTATTGACGCGCCGTCTGTCGCGTTGGGTTCCATATGATGAGATGGAATTTTGGGATACATAAACTTGATAATTCATGGTAGTTGATGTATCGAAACTTGGCTTGAGGATTGGACCCTCTCGAAATCGATCGTGTTGTGTGTGGGAATCCTATGGCTTACTGCGACTGAGAAGACAGGATCCTTCGTGGGTTCGACAGCGACGATACTGTACCAGGTTCATCCATGGGTTCGACAACGATGACTTCTATACTGGGATCCTCCTTGGGTTCGACAGCAGTGACTTCTGTACCGAGTTCCTCCATGGGTTCGACAGTGATGGCTTCTGTACCAGGATCCTATGCGGGTTCGACAGCGCTGATATTGTTCTAGAATCCTATTTGGGTTTGACAGAGGAGATGATTCAGAGGCTACATCTAATAATCTCTACTACTCTTCATGTTTTGTATACCTGTGTGAGGTGAGTCATGTCTTTCAATCATTATCATCGAGATGATTGACTTTACTTCCTTTGTGGACTGGGTTGTGCTTGGGCTCGAGAGTTGAATCCAAACTGTGACCGGTAACTTAGGTATATGTATGGTCATATACCTAATTAGGGTTGTTTGATACTTTTTGATTGTATCTTCCTACCGTGGTTTATCTTTAGTGGATTCTGGGAGACTCTTTGGGGTCTCGGGGTCCCCTACTGAGTATTGTTATACTCACACCCTGCACAAGTTTCACCCGCACCTTGTTGTGTTATGTAGAGATGATAGTTAGCAGTGATCGAGGTTGTGGTTGATGGACAGGAGGCTACTCGGAGATGGATTATATGGGACCTACCTCAGGGACGAGTTTTTCGAGTTCTCTACCTACACTTCAGGTAGGGTTCCCCAGTAGACGATCCAGGAGCTGTTTTCCTTTTTACTTGTACTTGTACTTGTTGTTCAGTTGGGTTTGTATACTGGCCCACTTACTTTCAGAACAATTTTATTTTCTATTTTTGTACTTGTCGGTTACACTGCTTGTATTCAAATTGTGTGAGTTACAGGTCAAAAGGAAATTCCTTCCCTTTTTATTAGGGTTTCGCCTTCGGTGCTAGTCAACATCCCTAGGCCTATGGAAGGCTGGATTGGGGTAGTAACGTCACGAGCCCCGAGGACAGGTCATGACAAATGATGTAAAGACCCGGAAATTAAATGGAATTTTTTTTCATAAATATAAGGAAATTTTACGAGTCCGCAGTTTCTGACGGTGCCTGATTCTGAGGCTCGGTGTGCCCGAAATGGATCCGCCCATAAGGAACGCTGGTGACGCTTCATCCTTGGATGTTTCCCGACATCAAAAAATAGACGTCTGCCTTATTTTTGGGACCTCGTCAACGTTCTTCGAATCGAGGTAGGGGTTCGAGTAGAATTCGTATTCTTGTTCTTCGTCGTTCAAACTTCATATTATTTATGTCTAATGATATCACCATGACGAGGAGGGTTCGAACAGCACGAACACGGCCTGACCCTCCCCTTTTTGTTGTTATTTATTGTTGACGACAAAGGCGAACTGCGAAGAGGAACCGGTGGCGCAAGTCCACCGGGTCGCCAAGAGGGTGTGTCACCGTCGTGCCACGCGGAAGGGGATCCGCAGCCACGATGGGCCGCGACGGACGCACACAGAGCCGTCAAGCCGCACGGAGGACAACAGAGGGCCGCGGCCAGCCGGGCAGGGGCCATCCGGGCCGCGGCGGAGGGGCACGGCGTTGTCGCGTCGTGCCGGCGAAGCTGGGAAGTTGTGGCTAGGGCGGGCCAAGGCGGACGGGTGAGGCGCCATCACGTCGCACCGGCGATGCGAAACCGTATCCATGGCAGGCCACAGTGAAGGGGAGCAGCACCATCACGCCATGGAAGAGCTAGAACCGGCTAGCCGATCGGCCAGCCGGACAAGGCAGGACCCTTCGAGTCCCATGGTTACCAGGCCGACACACCATACACAGGTCGTTACAGAAGGCAGGGGATGTAACCCCACCCCCCCATGCGTGGCCGGTCGACCATGTTGCCACCGGCCACGTGGGCCAGCCAGCAGGCCGGGCCACCCTCAACTGGGCCGCCCATGCCCGGGCCGCCCACGACCGGGCCTCCCTCGTCAGGTCTGCCCCTAGGCCGGGCCGCCCTCAGCCGGGCCGCATCGGGCCGGGCCGCCCTCGGGTCGGGCCGCCTCTTCAGGTCGAGCCGTCCACATGGCTCAACCCACATATTTGTACTACTTTGAACCCCGGTACGGACCGGGTCGGGCCTGGTTGGTCCTACGAGGTCGGACCGGACCCAGACCCGTGTGGCCAGTTTACACCTTTTTGCCCTTATTTTTGGCTACGGGTGTCCGATTGACAAACCGCCTACTACGATGGAATTCTTGGAGCGAGATAATTCTTTTGGCATACTCCACATTATGTTTGGACGCAGTTGGGGTATGACTAGGTTGTTTTAAGCCTAAAAACCAACCGGTCCCCTAGAATGAAAATTCCAATAACTCCCAGACCGGGCGACCGATTGACGCGTCGTTTGTCATGTTGGATTCATTATCATGATACGGAACTATGGGATACATCAACTCAATAATTTTTGTTAGTTCAGGTATCAACACTTGGCTTGATGAGTGGACCCTACCAGAATCGAGTGTGCTGTGTGCGAGAACCCTAGGGCTAGCTGCGACTGAGATGATAGGATCCTTCATGGGTTCGATAGCAACGATACTATTTCAGGATCCTCCGTGGGTTTTACAATGATAAATTCTGTACCAGGATCCTTTGTGGGTTCTACAGAGGTGACTTCTATACCAGGATCCTCCATGGGTTCGATAGTGATGACTTCTGTACCAGGATCATCTGTGGGTTCGACAGCACTGATATTGTTCTAGGATCCTATGTGGGTTCGACAGAGGAGATAATTCAGAGGATAAATCTAATCATCTATACCCCTATTCATTTGTTGTATACCTTTTTGAGCTGAGTCTTGTCTTTCAGTCATTATCATCGAGATGATTGACTTTACTTCCTTTGTGGACTGGGTTGTGCTTGGGCTCGAGAGTTGGAGTCAGACTGTGTTTGATAACATAGGTATATTTATGGGAATATACCCGAGTAGGGATGGTTGATACTTCATGATTGTATCTTACTACTGTGGTTTATCCTCAATGGATTCTGGAAGATCTTTGGGGGTTTTGGGTTCCCCTAATGAGTATTGTTATATTCACCCCTGCACTGGCTTCGCCCGCACCTTTTTGTGTTCTGTGCAGACGACAGTCAGTAGTGATCGAGGTTGGGGGTGATGGATGGGAGGCTTCTCGGAGCTGGACTAGATGGGACATACCTCAGCGATGATTTGTTCGAGTTCTGAACCTACCCTTCATGTTGGATTCCCCGATGGATGATCCAGGAGTTGTTTTCCTTTTTTACTTGTACTGTTACTTGTTGTTCAGTTGGGTTTGTATATTGTCCCACTTACTTTCATCACACTTATCTTTTCTATATTAGTACATTTTTATTCTACTTATTGTGTTAATACTGTGTGTGTTACAGGTTTAAAGGCATTTCCTTCCCTTTTTATCGGGGATTCGCCTTTGGTGCTAGTCTCCTGCCCCTGGCCTATAGAAGGTGGGCTTGGGGTAGTCACGACACGGGCCCCGAGGATGAGTCGTGACAAATTGGTATCAGAGGAGTCAGTTCTACTACAGAACGTGGAATCTGATTCTTTTAGTGAAAATAATGTTAAGTGTTTGGGTGAGGTTATCAGTTTATGTAAATCGGTGTTGGTGTGGCGGCTGACGTATCTATACACTAGGACTCTGACTTCTGACTTCCGACTCAGTGCACAAAAACACTAATTGTGTGTCTGTTTCCTTTGAAAAAATTTCTTCGTTATTACTTTGTGTCAGCTCACTAGGTATATTGTTTGATCGTGGCACACATGTTTCTTTTCAGTATGGCCCCATGAAGGCAGCCAGCTAGGGTTCCGAGTTTCTTAGGAGATGGTTGCCCACCGAGCGATGAGGCCTCAGTGCAGGGCCACATCACAGCGGAGGTACCATCGGTACCACTACCTACTGGGTCACTGAAACAACCATCTCCAGCAACAGAGAGTGGACTCCGTATAAGTGTGTTTCACGAGTTCCATCGCCAGAGGCCGCCCTTGTTTCGGGGAGATACGGACCCATAGGAAGGTGAGGATTGGATGGGGGCTGTTGTGAGATTTTTCAGATAGGTAGGGACACCAACCGACCTCATGCTGATCCTTTCCACTAGTCTTTTACATGCAGCAGCTGGCAGATGTTGGAGCCTAATGCTCCTGGTGCATGTCGAGGCATCATTACTCTGGGAAGACTTCGAGAGTCTCTTCCACTCGGAGTTTGTTCAATCCACCCTTCGTGTGGTGAGGATACAGGAGTTACTGCATCTATAGCAGAGTATCATGATGTTAGCTCAGTACTTAGAGAGGTTCACCGACCTCTCACGCTACTCCACTGATATGGTGTGGGACCCATTATTCAGTGCCTGGATCTTTGAGCAGGGACTCAGGTATGAGATCAGGGCTTCGATGATCTCCCTCAACATTTTGATGCAGGAGGGGGTGCTGGAGCGATCCCTTCTTGTGGAGAGTTTTCTTGCTGAGCATACACAAGTATTGAGACCCACCATAGGGCGACACATAGAGGAGTCTTCTATAGCCGAAAATAGACAGATGTCACAAAGTTCCAAGTGGACCAGGCCGTCAAGTGCGCGACCCCATGATACAAGTTTGGTTGTGCGGGGCACACGAGATAGAGCCATCGATACGAGGAGCATGCAGTGTTATGCATGCGGCGGACATGGTCATATGGATCATGAATACTCGACCCACCATGAATATGGGCAGAAAATAGTAGAGGGATCTCCTAGGAAGAGGTAGAGGATCAACCGTGGTGGTCCTTCAGGAGCAGGTGGACGTGGAAGATGAGCTGGCCGACCAGTAGGTGGTGGACGATGTATCGAGGACATACCACCACCACCACCAGGAGGTCCACCCCCGACCATAGGGAGCCAGCGGAAAGAGGTGGGATCAGCTCCAGGCAGTCGATGCCTATGACCACGGTGCCCCTAATATTATTTGAGGTACTATCTGTGTCAACTCCACCCTTGCGGAAGTACTTATAGACACAGGTGTGAGTCATTCTTTTATTGTCGCTGCCCTCATTCAGAAATCGGAGATTATGATATAGTTTTTGGCTCGATCCTTACGACTAGACACTCCTATGGGAGAAGACTCGATGATCACGCACGGGTTCCGGTAGTGTGAGCTTACTCTAGGAGTTGAGAGCTTCGGTTGGGATCTCCTTGTAGCGGCATCGAGGCCTTACGATGTCATCTTGGGTATTGACTGGTTATCCATAGTTCATGCTCATATTGACTGTATTAGGTAGAAAGTGCGTTGTGTCCATGAGGATGGGATGAGGTTTACCTTCACCGATGAGAAGGGAGCCTTTGTAGCACATGATAGGCTTACCTAGATGAGCGGTCAGCCAATCACACATCATTTGGCTAGTCTCATCCTCAGAGCGGTTGATGTGAAGAGTCTGAGTTTTTCGATTGTGGTGGATCAGTACATGGATGTTTTTCCTGAAGATGTTCTAGGACTACCTCCTCACAGAGAGGTGTAATTTTACATTGACCTATACCCCGGGATGACACCGATATCTACCCCAGCATATCGAATGGCTCCCGCTGAGCTTCGTGAGCTGCGGGTACAGCTGGATGACTTGCAGGGGAAGGGATTTATCCGACCCAGTGTTTCACCCTGGGCATCCCCGATTTTGTTTGCCAAGAAGGCGTATGGGAGCCTGCGTATGTGTGTTGATTATCGGCATCTGAACTAGGTGACCATGAAGAACACGTACCCACTCCCGAGGATTGATGACCTCTTTGATAAGCTCAAGGGATCTTGATGGTTCTCGAAGATAGACCTTAGGTCAGGCTGTCACCAGCTCAGAGTTCGAGACGGGGATGTGTAGAAGGTGGACTTCAGATGTCGGTATAGACACTACGAGTTCTTGGTTATGCCCTTCGGCGTAACCAACGCTCCAGCAGTGTTCATGAGTCTCAGGAAAATGATCTTTCAGCCTTACCTTGATCGCTTTGTCGTAGTCTTCATCGATGACATACTGATCTACTCGACTACTGAGGAGGAGAATGCTTACCATTTGCGGGTAGTACTGGACACACTCCAAGAGCACCAACTTTATGGTATGATCTCGAAGTTCCAGTTTTGGATCCAAGAGGTACACATTTTGGGACATGTCATCTCAGAGGCTGGAGTTGCAGTGGATCCAGTGAAGATCGAGGTAGTACTTTCTTGGGAGCCACCCAGGATTGTGACGGAGGTATGGAATTTTCTAGGAATGGCTGGGTACTATCAAAAATTTGGTCCAGACTTCTCCAGAGTTGCAGTACCACTTTAAGCATTGATGAAGAAGGGGAAACCCTTCGTGTGGTTAGAGAGATTCCAGCAGAGATTTCAAAATAAAAGGCATAGGTTGACTAGTGCACCCATCTTGAGACTACATGAGGAGGGCATTGGGTATGTAGTTTAATTCAAAGCATTAGGGACCAGACTCGGGTGGTTCCTGATGCTGAAGCGAGCAGTGATCGCGTATGGTTATCAGAAGTTGAGACAGAACGAGCAGAACTACGCTACCCATGACCTGGAGTTAGCAACAGTGGTCTTCGCCTTGAAGATGTGGTGGCACTATCTTATGGGAGAATGCTTTACAGTCTAGTATGACCACCATAATTTGAGGTGTATCTTCACACAAAAGGATATGAACCTGATACAATGGCGATGGCTTGAGTTCCACCAGGACTATGACTTCGAGATAGTCTATACTCCTAGGAAGGCGAACGTTGTAGCAGATGCTCTCATCAGGAGATCAGGCATTCAGCAGTTAGGAGAGGCAATGGAGCAACTGGCCGTGTTGTAGATATCCTTTGTGGATAGATATGGAGAATCCTTTCTACAGTCTCTAACCATCAATCCACCACTTCTTCAGTGAGTCAGGGAGGCACAACATGGGGATGTTGACTGTGAGACACGACATGCTCAGATATCCACAGGTCAGGCACTTGATGGATTTTTAGGAGATGGGGAGCACGTCATTCTCTTTAGAGGACGTACCATGGTACCAGTTTCACTTCAGTAGGATGTGTTGAGGAATTTCCACACATCTCCTTTATAGGTACATCCAAGAGTGTAAAATATGTATCAGGACCTCTGACGACAACACTGGTGGCCAGGTATGAATAAGGCAGTATCAGAGCTTGTCTCACGATGCCTCACTTGTCAGCAAGTAAAGGTGGAGCACCAGGTTCCAGCAGGATTATTTCATCCCTTAGAGGTCCCATAGTGGAAGTGGTATGGTATATCCATGGATTTCATGATGGTACTTCCATGTACATCCAGAGGACAAGACTCTATCTAGGGGATCATCGACCGACTCACCAAGTCATCCCAATTCCCACCGATCAGAGAGCAGGGATCAGTATAGATCCTAGGAAGCCTCTACGTATGGGAGATAGTACGACTTCATGGTGTTCCATCGACGATCATCTCCAATAGAGATGCTCGTTCCACTTCTCGGCTATGGAAGGGGTTCCATGAGGCTTTCAAGACGCAGCTTTGCTTGAGCACCGCCTTCTATCCTCAGACAGATGGTCAGACTGAGAGGACCATTCACACCCTCAAGGACATGCTCCATGCATGCGTCATCGACTTTGGTCGTAGCTGGGAGGATCACTTACCCTTGGTAGAGTTTTCATATAACAATAGCTTCCACTCCCCCATCGGGATGACACCTTACGAGGCACTGTACGGCTGACCTTGTAGATCACCTCTGTGCTGAACTGACCTAGGAGAATCAGTACTTGTAGGATTAGAGATGGTGCAGGCAATGATGGAGAAGGTGAAAATCATCCAGGAGTGGATGAAAACAACACAGAGCAGGTAGAAGTCCTATACTAATAGAAGACAGAGACCAGTGGAGTCTAAGGATGGCGACCACATCTTTCTACGGGTCTCACCTTGATGAGGTCTACGGAGATTTGGTCGAGGCATCAAGTTAAATCCACAATTCATCAGACCTTTTCAGGTCCTCATCAGAGTAGGCGAGGTGGCTTACCGCTTGGATCTTACACCTCAGTTTCATCGGGTGCACGACGTCCTCCACATTTCTCACCTAAGGAGATACATGCATGACCCTTCTCACATCATCGACCAAGGGGAGCTGGACATCAATGACAGGGTGACATTCATGGAGGTTCCAGTGGAGATTGAGGATCGACAAGAGTGAGTCCTACATGGATGGTCGATTCCTCTAGTGCATGTTCGCTGGTAACACGGGAACCTCCAGTAGAGCACATGGGAGTGGGAGGCTCAGATGCGTGCTCAGTACCCCCCTTTTATTTCCTTATTGTGAGTTTTAGCTTATGGGGATGTAAAGCACTAAGGTGGTAGAATGTAAATACCTAGAAATTCCATGAAAATGTTTTTTCTTAAATACATGGGAATTTTACGAGTCCGCAGTTTCTGACGGCGCCTGATTCTGAGGCTCGGTGTGCCCCGAATCAATATCTGGAGTTTGTTCGGGTAAGTTCAATAAACGTACGAGTAGGATTTTATATCTTTTGAACTGGTGCTTGGAATTGAAATCAAAGGACACCATTGAACTCACAGCGTAGGTATTCGCTTTAGGATACCTTTACCGTAGTTTCGTTTTATCGATATTGGAAGTTAATTTTTGGGGTTTCTAAATAAAATTAAATAAAAATATGTGTAGCATATTTTTATTTGAGTGGTGGTTTAATCTTCCAAGTGGAGATTGGAGGTGGGTCCCACTCACGCATAACCTCCCATGGGAGGATATTATGTAGTGGGGCCAACAAGATCTTCAACCCCCCCCCCATTAACTCTCCATTATTAATTTGACACCCCTCTTCATTAATTGGAACTCTTCACCTCCTCTATGTTTGAATTTGAACCATCCCTTAGCATTAATTAAACGAGTTGCCTCATTTAATTAAACACATATTTGTGTTGTTGTGTGAAGGAATTAATAGAGATTGTCGTTTATCTTTTTTTGGGGGTTGGCATAATCCTTTAGAAAAGCTTGAGAGAGGAGAGGTTCATCCTTCCAACTAAGAACCACCGAAGAACGAAAAACTTCTCCTTCGGTCTTCATCCAAGCCAAAAGAGAAGGACACACCCGCGAGGAACGCTGATGACACTTCATCCTCAGATGTTTCTTGACGTCAACAAATTGATGTCCCCCCTATTTCTGTGACCTCATCAACGTTCTTCGAATTGAGGTAGGGGTTCGAGTAGAATTCTTATTCTTGTTCTTCATCATTCAAACTTCGGATTATTTTTGTCGAATGATATCTCCATGATGAGGAGGGTTCGTATTACATGAAAAGGACCCGAACCTCCCCCTTTGGTTGTTCTTGATTATTGACGACGAAGGAAGACCGCGAAGAGGAACAGGTGGCGCAAGGCCACCAGGTCGCCAAGAGGGCGTGGCACCGTCATGCCGCGCAGAAGGCGAGCCGCAGCCACGAAGGGCCACAGTGAAGGCACACGGCACCGTCATGCTGGGCGGAGTCTAGTAGAGGGTCGCAGCCAGTCGGGCCATGGCAGAGGGGTGCGGCACCGTCGCTTCGGGCCGGTGAAGCTGTGAAGCATGTAGTTACTTCCAAGGAAACTAAACATTCCTGTTTTCTAAATTTTTTTCTCACATAAATTTTTAGAAATTATTTTTTTTGCTTTTAGATATGATGGAATGAGGATCTTCCCATCCTTTTGATTAAATTATTTCAACTAAAAGGAGATTCTTCATTACTGGGAACATCATGGTAGACACTCGGTACCATTTCATTCCTAATTTTTTTTAAAAAAAATATATTAAACTATGACTTTGGGTTTACCTGCTATATGAAAGACTAACTATATACATCAATGGGTTTGAAGACATATAAATCTCTATAAATGATCACAATAGACAATTAGTATGGTTTACACCTTATCAAAGTTATATTCAAGTGAATATCACTATTGAGGGATAGAATATTCTAGGGGTGCATCAAGGTATTTCATGTGTCCTCAATTGTTCTTGATAGACCCAAGATTATCAAAATAAATTTAAAAGGACCATTGTACAAACTTATTCATCTATTTCACTATATACTTAAAAAGACCTAGAGGAGTATTCTGTGTGAAGTTATATTTTTATCCATGTGGTAGATTAAATAATGATTGTTCCTCGACCTTATGAGTGTGTCAAATATATTTAGAATTTACTGAATTATTTTACTAATTCCATTGTAATTACCTGGAATTCCGGTTGTTTTTTTAATACATGGGGATTTTACAAGTCCGCAGTTTCTGATGGCGCTTGATTCTGAGGCCCGGTGTGTTCGGAATTAATTTCTGAAGTTTTATTCAGGTACGTTCAGTAAAAGTACAAGCGAGATTTTATATCTTTTGAACCGGTGCTTGGAATTGAAATCCGAGAACACCATTGAACTTGTAGCACCCGTATTCGTTAAAGGAGACCATCACTGCAGTTGTGTTTTAACGAGAAAGGGAGTTAATTTTTGAGGTTTCTAAATAAAATTAAATAAAAATATGTGTAGCATATTTTTATTTGATTGGTGGTTAAAACCACCAAGTGGAGGTTAGTGGTGGGGCCCACCACACCCTAACCTCCATTGAGAGGAAGTTATTAGGTTGGACCCACTCGAGTCCTTTAACTCCTCTAACCCCCCTTTAACCCCTTGTAACTCTTGGACTTCCCCCATAATTTTTCCAACCCTCTCTTCATTAATTTCTAACTCTCCCACTCCTCTTTTTGAATTTGAACCATTCCACCCATTAATTAGGTGAGTTGTTTCATTTAATGAAAATAGAGGAATTCAAATGTTTGTTCCAACAAATAATAGACAATTTATCTATTGTTCTTGGGTTGGGAATTTTCTTTTGGGAGAGATTTTGAGTTCTTGGAGAATGACTTATTCTAACGAAGAACGCCCCTCCTCTCCGAAGAACGTCGAGCATAAACTTCTTCCTTATTCAACTGGGGCAAGGAAGGGAAGAGACGCCCACGAGGAACGCTGATGTCGTCTTTGACTTTGTCACCTTCCAACGCCGTCCTCCAATAACAAGTACCTATCTTCCTCTTTCGATGTTGAAGTAATGATGCCGCCTTCCCGCAACTCCATCAAACGACACCGACAAGCAAGGTAGGGGTTTGTTGTGATTAAATTAAATCCTTATTCCTCATTTTTTATTATGGCTTGATGTTGGATTTTTGTTATCACCTACTGCGGAGGGCGCGTGACGAAAAAAAATGGCATGACATCCCTCTGTTGGTTCTTGTTTTATTGACGATGGAGGCGGACCGCCGGAAGGGCGTGGTACCGTCGCACCGTGCCGGTGAAGAACCGCAGATAGTAGGGTCGTAGCAGACGAAAGAGGTGCGGCGCCTTTGCGCCGTGCCGTGCCAAAGGCGCGGAATCGCGGCCAGGGAGGACCGCGGTGAAGGGGTGCGGCGCCATAACTCCGTACTGGAGAGGGACCGCGGCCAAAGGAGGCGGCGGTCGAAGGAGGGTGGTCGGCTGAGCCAGCCACCGGCGGCGCTCCACAAGGCGGGACCTGAAGGGTCCGGCGGTTTCTTCGAAAGCCAGGGGTTCGGCACCCCCCCCCCCCACCATGGCGTGGCTAGCCGGGACCTGTGGCGTGGCCGGCCAGGCCACGCGGCCAGCCGGGCCACGCAACCTTCCCGCCACGGCTAGCCGTCTAGGCCACACAGCCAGCCACCGGGCCAGCCGACCAGCCCCCACGACCAGCTGTCGGGCCACACGGCTAGCCGCCAGGCCACACGGCCAACTGCCGGGCCGTGCGGCCAGCCGGGCCGGGCCGCCCGGCCTTCCAGGTCGGGCCTCACAGCCAGCGGGCTGAGCCTCTCCATCAGACCGGGTCAGACCTGCAGACCGGGCTGGACTCCTATCCGGACCAGTTTAACCCGAAATCACCAATTCATCTGTATTTTTGTCTATGAGTGTTTGAATGATGAAGTGTATGTGGCGCCAGAAATATTAGAGAAGGAATGATCTTTTGGAATACCCCTATTGAGGTTTGGACGCAGTTGGGGTACAGTTAGGTTGGTTTGAACCTAAAAACCATGCGGGCCCCTGGAACAGAAATGCCAATAACTCTCAGACCGGGCGTCCGATTGACACACCATCTGTCACGTTGAGTTCCTTATGATAAGACAGAACTACAAGATACATAAAATCAAGACATCATGGTAGTTGATTTATTGACACTTGTCTCGAGGAGTGGACCCTCCGGAATTGAGTGTGCTATGTGCGAGAACCCTGTGGCTGGCCGCGACTGAGAGGACAGGATCCTCCGTGGGTTCGATAGCAATGATACTGTACCAGGATCCTCTATGGAGTCAACAGCGATGACTCCTATACCAGGATCCTCAGTGGGTTCGACAACGGTGACTTCTATACTGGGATCCTTCGTGTGTTCGACAGTGATGACTTCTGAACCAAGATCCTCTGTGGGTTCGACAACGCTGATATTGTTCCAGGATCCTACGTGGGTTCAACAGAGGAGATGATTTAGAGGCTAAATCCAATCATCTCTACCACTCTTCATGTGTTGTGTACCTGTGTGAGTGGAGTCTTTACTTCAATCATTATCATCTTGGTTATTTACTTTACTTCCTTTGTAGACTAGGCTATGCTTGGGCTTGAGAGTTGGAGCTGGACTGTGACTGGTATCTTAGGTATATGTATGGGCATATACCTATGTAGGGTGGGTTGATACTTCGTGATTGTATCTTTCTTCTTTGTTTTATCCTTAGTAGATTTTGGGAGACCTTTGGGGGTCTTGGGGTCCCCTGCTAAGTATTGTTATACTCACCCATGCACAGGCTTCACCTGCACCTTGTTGTGTTCTGTGCATATGACGGTCAGCAGTGATCGAGGCTGAGGGTGACAGATGAGAGGTTTCTTGGAGATAGACTAGATGGGACATACAATAGGGATTATTTTTTCAATTTCTTTACCTACCCTTCATGTAGGATTCCCCGGTGGAAAATCCATGAGTTGTTTTCCCTTTTTACTTGTACTTGTACTTGTTATTGAGTTGGGTTTGTATTCTGGCCCACTTACCTTCAGAACACTTTTCTTCTCTATATTAGTGCTTGTTGCTTCCACTTCTTGTGTTTAGACTGTGTGTGTTATAGGTTTAGAGGCAATTCCTTCCCTTTTAATCAGTAATTCGCCGTTGGTGCTAGTCTTCATCCCCTGGCCTATGGAAGGCGGGCTTGTGGTAGTCACAGCACGGGCCCCAAGGATGAGTCGTGATATCCATCTATATAAATAAGTATAGATCTCCCAATTTTTTATGTATCTTCTAACTGATATTCACTAATAACTATCCATAAATTTGTGTTAAATAACTATCAATTTTCATTTATCACATGGAAAGTTTGATATTAGCTTATGCGATATTCATCATTTAGGTAGAATCCCAATCCCCGGAAAGATATATGATTGATTTATTCATATAGTTAATTCATGGTAAGATAATGAACACACTCATCTTATAGTGAGGGACTTATTTATCATACAAAAAGAACTTAATTAAAGGCCCTCTATACATGCTCAATATTTCCTTTTTCAATATAGATATATATCTTCATCCATCCCAATAGACTAATGTCAGGTTTTAGTCACTCAAATAGCTTTCCTACTTAACAAGATGGGAGTATTGAGGGTTCCTATTGGGATACCCTGGAGGTATCCTAGTATATTATATGGTGGTATGTAGTTTAATTATGTGAATACCCTAACCTTAAACTAGTGGGATTCTGGCCATGTTCCTGAGTGGGTGGCTCTTTACCATAGGGTGTTACTACTTAGGGGTTAGGTTTGGTACCCTAGAGATTATAGTTATGTTCGATATAGGATAATCAGTTAATTTATTGTTCCAATTATTACATGAATATACGATATACTATGCCATATACGATAGGGTATGACCCCAAATTTGGTTAGTGATTCATTTCAATTTTTTTATTGCTGGGTGGAATAGAATTTCTATTGTTATGAGTACCAGTATAACATATGTATCTATTTTTTTCTTCCCGTCCAGGGATACTGAGAATTTTCAGCATTCATTAAATGTATTTGAATGTCAATAAAGTCACCAATAGGATAATATATCACCCATATTTAATTTTATTCCCCTCTAATTCACCATAGAGGATAATCATTAAAAATGACACGGGCACCTGGGGGGAGTGCTATTTTATTATTTATTTCCATGATGGGGTATTATAGGAATGGATGAGAGAGTTGATCATCCATGAACCCTATTATCCTAATATTTTTTTACACTAGTTTAGGTTCACATAGAGGGTATCCCCAATTACTTTCGTTAAGGTCTGAATAAAGAAAAATCATGTATTCATCCAATAACTTTAGTTGATTCTTCCATGAGAAGACACAAATGTAGAGGTTATATCTCCACCCATAAAAACCCTAAAAACCTATCATGGGATTATACTAATACATGGGTACTATATTACCCCATTACTATGATGGTGAAACTAGTTTAAGGGTAAGTAAACTGCTCGATGCTCAGATTCCATTACATAACATTCACTTGGAGGAAATCTTCAGAATGAATAATCATATATCCAATCATTTGAAACATATTAGGGAATATTCATTTCATATTCCCTCTACAATAGTAGTGGTGAAGATCTCACATCACCACCCAAGGTTTTTTATCGTATAACTGTCATTGATCCTTCTATGTTATTGGTTAGTGGCCATCATGTAGGGTTCCCCTCTACTAAAATAGTTTATAAATCCTACTAGGAATATGTAGATAAATGTTACTCCCAACACATCTCACCATCTAGATTATATTTTTCTATATAAGACTAGATTTTAGACTAAATGCATCGAACAACAAGTAACTGGGGTTTGGATCCCAACACTTCCATAAAAACAATGTTGTGAGAAGATGGGATTGGTTCCAATCCCATATTATTTTCCAAAACACTCAATTAGAGGAGATAAAAATTAGGTTAACTATATAACATTTTTTTTTGTGGCTTTGGTTGGGTGTTCTTGACTATCAATGCCATCAGGATCTCCTCTCATGAGTCTACGTTATCTAAGAGAAATTGGAATCACAAGGGAGGGACCAATATTCCCTTGATAGTACCAATCATAAATAAATGGGTTTGGAGGGTTCCAAAAAGGAGTTGAGTGACCTGAATATTGGTTAATCATGGCTTCATGGCTAGATTTCTACACAGATAGTGGAGCTTCATGATTATGAGGATCATATTGTAAGGGTAAAGTATTAGTTGTTAGGAGTGATAGTGAGTCATGAAATATGGAAAACAAATTGGTGGATGGACACCTATATCAAATATATGCATCTATTAGATAGTGTATAATATACTAAACAAGTGAACCTCCAATAGACCATCGATGCTTCTCACTATACATTAGTCAACTTGTTGGACACAGTTAGTCAAATGATTTTTAGTAGTTTTTTACATATTTTCCTTTAGATATAATCATAGAGAGAGATTCCAATTTTTTTGATAATAAAAATATATTTTCCCTTGATGAATGAAAACAAATATTCTTATAAATCATCTATTAATTCATCAATTATTTTTTTGGTATGATTAACACTTTATAATAATCCAAGAAACTATGAAAAGTAATAAATGTAGAGAAAACATGAATCTTCTTGAACAATGAATTTGGAATGGATAATTTCGAACATGAATATCAAACATCTAAGTTATAAATATTTCCTCATGGTCATGGCTCACATATGGTTGTAGTATTGGCATTGAAAATTCAACACTAGTGTTAGCACATTTGGATTTATATGATTTCCTTCTGGCTGGGGATTATAATGGTTATAGGTATTGCACCATCACTATAACACTATAGTTGGTCTATTTTTATGTGGATAATATCCTCTTTGGAATGTATTATGAATAGGTATAATCATAGAACATTCACAATAACATTGGAGTTGGTCCATTTGGTTGTAGAGGATTTACTCCTGGTTATGAACCATTGATAGTTATTGACATAGTTTCATCACCCTAACAATATATTTAGTCTATTTAGATGTATATTATTCCTTCTTTAACATGGTTCAATGGTGTGTATAGTAATAAAACCATCACTATAAAACTATGGTTGGTCCATTTGGATGTGGACTATTTCCTCCTGGGCAAGACTCATTAGTAGGTATAGGCATATCCCCATCATCATAACCCTAAATTTGACCTCTTAGGATATGTATTTTCCATATTGATCATGGTTTATTTATGGGTATAGGCCTAGAAACATTTCTGTAACACTACAATTGGTCTATTTGGATTTAGATGATTTCCTCCTAGGAGTGGTTCACAAATGGGTATATGATTAGCACAAAAATCATAACACAAGAGTCAATACATTAGGATGTGGACGAGATTAATCAATTTGATAAGGATCATAAAGGGGACATTGGAATATGTATTTCGAGGTTTGAGAGGATTCATGAAGCTTGAGGATATATTTTTTGTAATTTTTTAGGAATGTCCCAATCAATACGTCAAGAATAGAGGATTTCATTAAATTTTTTTTCTAGATTTAGGGGCCTAGAGAGCATGTCTTCACTTTTACAAATCCCATGTGGTGAGCCCCATAATATCTAAGTCTCTTTTTATTAACCCTTCCATTTTCCAAATCCTAAAATTAAGGAGAACTAGTACGTTGTATCTTTGATTTTTCTTAGGTTTTCCTTTTTGGGTTTTCATCTTGATAAGTTTTATAATTTTTTTCTTTTGAAGTGTTCTATTTTTTCTTGGTTACATAGGATACATACCTAGAATGTGGAGACATAAATTTTTTCCAATATTCCCATTGTATTTTTTCATCTCAGAGAGTTTTTCGTCTCAAAACTTAGGCATTTCTAGGTTATCTTAGTCAAAATGATGGGATTTGAATATCATGGTCGGCCATATTTCACTAAAAGATGGGACAATATACCCAGTAAGGGAAAGGAAAATATGATGTGATTAGAGGTATTTTTACTAGTATCATATAACATACCTTGAAAAGGTTCATGAATTTTAGGGTCTTGATACTTAGACCAATGGTGCTGGTGTTTAAGGTTGTACAACTTTATCCAAATATCGCTGCCTTTTAAGGTCGTATAGCATTGACCACATATCATTTCTATTTTTGGTCCTATAGATTTGAAAAATATGAAGTGGTATACATATAAACATGGGAAACGAAAAACCTTATGTGGATAGAGTTCTCATCATTAAATATATAGAAAACCTCATCATGTGATGCATATAGTTTAAGGTCATAGTACTCAGACCAATGAGAGAAGATGTTTTATGTCAACCAACATTGACCAAACACTAATAATTGTTAAGGTTATATATATTTGAATAAATTAGTTGGGTAGTCTACATAGTAAAGGTATTAAAACACTATGTGAATAGAGATATCATAACTGATATAGATTAACAAAAAAGATAAGGAATTTAGTTTATGATCATAAAGATTGGACCATTGTGTCATGTGGTATAGGGTCACACTATGTGGAACAATAAAAATCTCAAATACAATACCTCGTATCTATATTTTGAAAGTGAGAATGATTTAAGAATATGTAACATCAAGAGTATTTTATTCCTCTAGAATAATTAGACTGTAGTTTTTTTAAATCATAACTGAAGAAGTTTGAATTAGGGGTGATGATATGGGACATGCATGTCGAGGAAGAACACTAACCTTATTCGAATAGAGGCTTACACTCCAATGGAATTAAGTAATATATAGATTATAGGACATTATTCTTAATATTAAGACATGATTCTAGTTGGAAACCCATATTAGCAGCATAAATATAGATCCATATAGGGTGTATGTATGCATAGTTGAATAGAAATGCACTTCATAGTCTAATGAACTCATTACCAATAGTCATTGAAGATTTAAAAGGATTCAAACACTTGTGAAATGTAATAAATTTATGAAGGGAAGAATTATTCATGGTGGATTTAGGCACCCTATAATTAATGCCTCTATGTATAGAACA
The DNA here is from genome assembly GCA_963277665.1 of Viscum album. Taxonomy (NCBI): domain Eukaryota; kingdom Viridiplantae; phylum Streptophyta; class Magnoliopsida; order Santalales; family Viscaceae; genus Viscum; species Viscum album. The sequence continues at coordinate 1,204,977,219 of OY728159.1, read as the reverse complement.
CACATTCAGTGTGGAGAGGTATCACATGAAATTATTCCCACTTTTTCCTAGATCAGTGGGTCCAATGATTACAACATGACTTTCTCTGGAGCTATATGGTGGGCCACATGATCTTTATTCCTTTTTATTTATGCTCATGTTTTTTCCAAAAATAGGAAAACTATAGGATTAGTGAGTGGAGACTTGACTACTTATGATGAATCCCTTTATAAGTTTTTGTAATAATAATTTTTATGTCTTTTATACCTATAATTTAATGTCTTATAATATTAACCTATCAATATCTAGAGTTTAAGGTCATACATCTTTAACTAAGGTGTATATAGTTTAAGGTTGTGATTCTTAGAACAAGGTTCATATAGTTTATAGTCATCATTTTTGGACCATAGTGTGATATAATGAATTTAACAAAGTGAAATGAAATATCCTAAGTGAATGGAGTGTCCTTTTCTTATATAGACTATCTAAGAGGGGTGGACATAGTTTAAGGTCATGTTGTTTGGACCATAGGGTGATATATGGACAAACTGAATGGATTTCAAGGGCCTATGATACCAAACACCTTATGAATATGGAATGATGACATTGAAAATTTAAACTCGTTGTTTTTAGATTAAGAATGATTATATAGGACTTGTATTCATGATATGACCATTATCCACATTCAAATGATAGGATCCGCTATAATATTGTTTGGGTGTACATATATTATAGGACCTTACCATTAGGATGGATACATGATTGTGGTTATTAGTCCAAATTGTGGGTGTATATTCAGAGCCATATTAGGATAATTTATGCATTTAAAAATAGAAGTGTAGTTCACCATCAAATACACTTGTTACTAATAGTCATGGAATATTTATTCCAATACAAGACACATGATGATTAATATGTGACTTATGGAAAATGGATGTTCAAGAATGGTGATGTGGTATTTTATATCCTATATCACTTGGAATAGGCTATTATGATCCCTTGTAGAGTGGTGAAGATGAATTTTGACTCATAGCAGAGAGAAGAATATATGGTTTGGATATCACATATATCCTAAAATAGTCGGGATAAATCCATATATAGTTCTTATATGATATATATCCCCTACATAGATCTAGATCAAATATAGGGTACATGGATTTATATTCGTGTATAATATTGTAAAATCAAGTAGCCCCATAGTTCCATCCCAGGAGATGTGTTGAGGCATAGTCAACTATGAACATAGGGGATCCAATCACCGGTAATTTCAAGGAAAATTTGTTATTTTATCTTGTAAACAGGGTCCAAAATGTCATGTTCTCCTACATTAATCCGGAATTCATGTGTGATAGTTGGGTCATACATCATAGACCAATCTTACTAGTTTATGGTCATGAAATAAGGACTATATTTCTTTTACTTTAACCTCATGGGATAATAATTATATATTACATAGTTTAAAATCATACTACAACGACCATATGTTTTCTAGTTTTACATCATATGATAAGGACTCCATTTTTCTATTGTTCAAGTTCATACAGAGAGGGCCATATTCCATTTTTTAACATCATGAGATAATTATTCAAACATTTATTGTTTTTGGTTATGCGATGAGGATGATATGTCATATATTTTAGCATATTAAGACAAGGACTCAAATGTTCTACAGTTTAAGGTCATGTGATGAGGACTTTTATGTAGGAGATTGCACCTATCTAGATCATGTTAAAATGAGATGGATTGGTCTCATCACAGAACCTATGAAGGAAAAACACATGGGAAATAAGTTTTCCAAACACTAGGGTGTAGTGGAGTTTTTCAGAAGATATGGTTATGCCTCATATAGGAGATCATAGTATCACTAAATATCTTAAATTAGTAGGAATAAAGCCACATGTAGTTCTTATCAAGCCTCTTCAAAATAGTCCGACCTCATGTGTATGTGAAATAGATTGGTTTTTCACCATGATTTAAGTAAAATAAAGAAGATCAATGTGGATGGGGAGTCCCATACACTGCGGTAAAAGAGGGATCATTTTTTAACTGATTAAATTTGTGTTTAGGCCTTCAATAGGGTATTTTGGAATCACTACATATCTTGTAGTATTGGGAATAAAGAGACATGTAGTTCCTAGAATATTCTCACCTTGTATTGGTGGTAATCAAGGTAAGGGAACCTATCATGAATTTAATGGAATTCACATCACCCAGATAGGGTAGAGGGGTTATTTGGGATCATTCTTTTAGATGGGGAGTCCCAAACCCTACTAAAAATGGGGAATTTTGTTTGATAGAATTCATGGTTTAGCCTAGGATATATTATTTTGGAATTAATACATATCCTATAATAATATTAATCAATCCACTTGTAGTTATTATAAATTAACTTATACACATATTGAACTCATTTATATGGGAATAAAATTAGGCTTCACCTTAATATGGGTCCACTAAGAGAACTTGATGTGGATGGCTAGGACCAGGCACTAAGGTGAAGAGGGGGAATTTGGTTGATATAATTCATAGTTGGTATTATGATAGGAGATACACGAATCACTACATATCCTATATGAATATAAATCAATCCACATATAGTTATTATGAAAATGGACCATGCATAGATCAAGGTCAAATGTAGTGGAGAATAATTTTACACAAATGGGATTCCTTGTGTTAATGAAATATTACACATATTTAACCCCCATGTAAGGAATATAGAACATAAATATGAAGAAACTTAAATCACTTTAAGGTATTTAAAAATAGACCATATGATTTGTAGATTAATTTCATGAAAAGTGTCCTAAATTACCTCCCAAATTTCAAACATGATGTGTTTTAATTATTCTAATGAAGAAAAGAAACCAAAGCCTCTAAGATCACTTGATTCATTCTCAATGTGACAAAAAAGTGATGATTAAAAGACAACCCACATTTAAAAAGGGTGCCTACTAGGGGAAGATAGGAATCATGTAGTTTATTTTTACATGATAAAAGAATTATCATGTAGTTTAAGGTCTTTTGAAAAGGAAAAATGCGGGAAATTTTCCTTGATTCAAACTAGAAGGTAGGCATAAAACGTGCATCAGATATATCCACATGGATTTAGATTCTATGTATAGAGAAATATATTGAACGTGGTGGGGATTTTTATCGCATACCAATCTAGAATATCCAAGAATCACTATGAAGCTTATATCATTAAGAATCAAGCCATGTGTGGTTCTCATTAAGGAATCCCCATACAAATCAAGATCTTACATAGGATAAGAAAACATTTTCTTTTTGTAAGTCTATAAAAAGAAGAAATCATACATTGGGAATCCGAATTTAGTGGGTAAAACCCAAACCCTAGATTGGAATAGAGTCTAATATAGCCTATTCATGAATAGTCTATAATATAGGGTCTATGTGGGGAATACCCATAGTAAATGAGAAGGCTCAAATACTAACATTTAATTAAGAAAATTTGGGGTCTCTTTGCACACATCCATATTAAACGTAGATCATATGGTTCTCATAGAGTGGAACACTCGAATAAATTTAATTCCATGCATAGTGTACCAAGATTATATATTCTTAAGTCTTATAGTGAAGACATAAAGGGGTAAAGAAGTTTATAGTTAAATTTTCAAGACTATTATCACACATTTCGACATCATGAGACCTGGATCTGGGTGTTATATAGTTTAGGGTGTTACGACATGGTCCATGGTTCTATGAGGTTAATGGTCTTACTGTCCAAACAATCAACACACAATATAACAACATGCAGTAGGGATATATTTTCATATAGATTAATTTCATGTGACCAAGATTTTTTTTGAACTCAATCTGTAGTTATGAAAAATATTTCTTAGTAAACCTTATGTTGGTGGCATGTATGATGTGCTCTCTATCCATTGTGGCCAAGTATTAATCTTTGTTGGAGTAAACCTTGTGTATAAAGTAAGGTCTTTCCCATTTGTACTTGATATCGGAAGGCTTCATACCTAGTATCATCAGTGTTCCAAGAATCAATAATAGCTCTCCCTGGAAGAAATACTGGTGGTGAACTTTCTTCATGCAACTCATGTAGTTCAGTTTTAATAGATCTCAAGGTTATGCAGTATGAAAAACCTTTTCTCATAATGATTTTTCAACTCCTCCATCCATTTCTAGTGTTCTTATTCTTCAGAAATCCAATAGCATGTGAGGGTAGAAAGAACTCTAGGGGTAATATTTCCATTATCTCATACATTTGAAAATATGGGGTCTCCTATGTTATAGTGTGGGTCATTGTTTGGTAATCCCATAAATAATGCATCATATTATTTGACCACAAATTATTATCCGGATCCATGTTCTTCTAAATAAAGTGGGACAATGTTTTATTGAAGGTATATATCTATCCATTTTCCACCACATGATAGTGGGATGAGTGGTTCAAGTTATATTATACTCATTTTTCAGTCTTTTTAACATATAAGCATTATAGTTTGTGCTATTTTTCACTAATATAACTTATGTGACACCAAATATATTGATGATATTAGACTTTATAGTGTTAATGAAATCCCTTACAATGATTTATTTTATGAGTATATCCTCTTCCCATAAAGAAAAAAATCAATTGAAGTAAGGATAGACATGAGTTTTCAGACTATTGTTGCGGGAAATAGACCCATAACATCAACTCCTTATATATAAAATGGACAGGGGTATTTTCTAGTGTGAAGAAACTCTGGGGGATGATGTATGAAGTTATATTTTACTTTGAAATCATTGAACCTTCTAGTTAATTCTTGGTAGTCATGAGTCATTGATGTCTACAAATAACCAATTATTTTTATTTTATGAGAGGGCATGGTACCATACTGGTGATAACCACAAGATCTGGAATGGACTTCTTAAATTATTGTGAGGGTATCCCTTCCCTTGATACATTTGAGGATAACTCTATCTAAACCTCATTTTTAGATTACACTATCATAAGTGGGGTCACTATAGTGGGTGAAATTCACTACTCCACATAGAATATTCTATCTCCTAGTCAAATCTGGTGGAAGAATCCTATATTAGAGATAATATAAAATTGAATGCATACATACATTAGTAGATTTATATAATGACGAAATGGGATCATCCTGGTCAAGAATAACATTGAATTCATTGATCTCATATTGATTTTTTTATGAATTGAAATACATTCCTATGATGTGTGATATGGAAGACTATCTCATCATGGTTTGAATCTTAAAATGTGGTTGTTACATTAGATAGGGAATATGTGTGGGAATTATGTGAATATAGAATGTGTTTCAAAGTTAGTTAGTAAGGGAAAATTTCCATCAATTATCAAGTATAATCATCCATAGGGATTAGTACCTCCTACATGATGGCATACTTCCCATTGATTTTCTTGATTTTTAGCTCTAAGTTACTTTTAACGTTGAGGTGAGCCACTAGTATTTGTAGAGATAACTCCAAACCATACATGAGTACTTCATATAATGCCTCATTAATGGTGAATACTTCTATTTGTAATAAAAAATATGTAAATAATTCCATGGATTGGGAGATGAAAACAAATCCCAAGACAACCAGCTTATTTTTTAGGATTTCCATTCACATTCCAAATGTGATTCAATAAATGGAATCAAAGTACATATCCTATGGCTAACATGTATCCTATATAGAGAAAACATATTCATAAATGAGATCCACACTTATTTTAATGTTCTCAATTATAGGACATTCCATAATAAAATCTTATAGTACTTTTACATTGGCTATATTTTATGGCATGAATTAGATAACAAACTATTACAAGATGAAAATTGTTGGAAAAAATGTGATCTAAGTGGGAAAATAGTGTTGTGATTATTTTCAATATGTTTCTTTTGTATTAAAAATAATTATTTTATAAGGAGAATGATTTTTAGGAATAATAAGTTCGGTTGATTCTATGAAGAATGTTGGGGAAGATAACATCATTTCTTAATGTTTTCCAAATTTTTTGTTCTTAATTTCAGGAGTGATGGAATATTTTTCAAATGACCTTGTAATAGTTGTGAAACTAGATAAGTGAGATTGTTTCATGGTATTTCATGAGTTCAAAAGAATCTTATGATGGGGTATGGTGAATTGTGTATGGATTAAGGGTTTTCCGATGATGTTTTTGTGATCATTAAAATGTAATTATGCTTGAATTGATGGATAACCTTTTGTATAAAAGGAATTCATAGAGCACATAGTCATGTATAAATCAAGAAATATCATGTGCTTATATGAGTCACATTGTGGGATTACACAATCATATAAGGCTAGTAGGTGGCATACATGTTATTGTCAAATTAGGTGGCTCAAGTAACAAAGAAGGGATCATAAAATTGAAGTTAGATGATTGTTTTCGTGTGACTCCCATAAGGAAAGATATTATGTTGAAGGAAGAGCAATCAAGTTAACATATAAGCTAAGAAGCGAGTTTAGAGTGTAAATCCTATGATGATGGTATTGTGAAGAAATTCATCTAATCACATTTGTATGGTGTATTTATGTGATCGAGTTTGAGTGATTTCACATGATTGAGTCATTTAATGATAGAACCATTTATTAAAAACTTATGTACATGTTTTAAGAATATTTTTTGGAGGATTATTCTTATATAGAGTCCTATAATAACATATTTTAAATAGAATAAGAACTAAGAAAAGTGATTTAAAGGGAAACCTTGAGGTGGGGGATTTTTTAGGATTTTCATTAACTTAGACATAGCGATCAGGGTTAATGCAGTAATTTTTGGTGGATCAATTAAGTGATCACCTAACCAGTGAAGTGATATATAGCCACTGACATGTGACCTGATTCAAATTTAGTAGGTATCAAAAAAGTGACCTTCAAATTAGATATGTGATAAGCTCTTAGGATTGATCTCTTGAAACTACGGATATCTGTGTTGGGGTCTTGCTCTTAGGATCTTGTGACCAGGGTTGTGTTCCATCTAGTTTGAAAAGGGAATTACGCACTTTTTATCTTGGAAATAATCTCTCAAAACTTGGGCTATATACTAGATGATCATGTAGAGGAGAATTTCACTGAAGGATGCCTGAAATGTTTCTTTTTCCTAGGGTTTATATTATGCATGATTGTTTTAGGAAAAAAATAAACTCTAAAGGAAGTAAATTCTAAAGATGTTCGGAACAAAAACGAACATATTGAATAATTATATTCTAGTTTTAATGATGAAAAACATACAACATACTTTAAAATATGAGAAGAGGAACTCTAAGTTATTAAATTGAGAATGACTTCATCCATATTAGTGCATGATGTTGAATCAATGGACGTGATAAGAGAGAGGTAGTGTGCTATCTCTAAATACATTTTAAAGGTAGTGTAATTGGAATGTATTGAAAATATACAAAATCCATAATCCAACAAAACTAGTCATGTGTAGTGTATATTAGAACATTATCAAAATATTAGTGTGTGATCCTTTGATATGTTCCATTATGGTGAACTAAGTAAAATCCTTTGTGTTTATATTTTATTTTATGTTCTTTTGAAATTGGTATTTTGTGATTATTTATGATAGTATCAATACGTTCCTACCATCTTGGGAATAATATCCCTAAATCGAAATAAAAATTTGGCACCCTGGTTCACCTCTCCCCTTTCAATGTATCCTAGGTTCTAAAAATTCGTATCAAAGAGAAGGTTCTCAATATTGAAACTTATTTTAGAAGTATGATCCCATAGATATTTTCAATTTCAAATAAATTCTCATCTTCTAATATCTATTATATATGAGAAAATCAGATGAATTAACATATTTATTCTCTTGGGATGGAAGTTATTTTTTATACAATAAATAGAGATCAATTTAATGATGTGATAGGAATTTCTATGACTGAAACTAAAAAAATAGAAGAGGATGTGAATGCCTTTAGTAAAATAACTAGAGCTATAATATACCAAGTATATATCAATTTTATGAGATGACCTAGTCCTAATACCATGTGTCATAAATTGGGAAATGTTTTTGAAGGGGATTGTAAGGTTATGAAAGTGAATATTCAAGTGTTTCACACAAAATTCGATAATCTTAAAATACCTCAAGATGAAAATGATGATAATTTATTTAATTGAGTCATATAGGTTTTTGGAGCCATATGGGGTCTTGTAGAAGAAGTAATATATATCATCATCATTAAAAATATTTTATGATGAATTCCTCCCAAGCACAATATAAATGTATTGGATCTTGAAGAAAGATATTTGACCAAGATGTCTTTGAATTATTTTATAATAAATATTAGGGACTATATAATTTTAGTTTAACCAAAGTAAAATTAAACTTAAAATCCTAAGGAAACTGAATTCAAGTCCATGGAAAGGATGAACATTAATTACGATGAAAATAGAGATGAAGAATGAGAGGATCTTCAATCAATAGTGGCCCAAAAATTCAAAATAGTAAAAGGTATATTTAAATGAAATATACCACTTTCATGATTTCAATGTGAAAATTTTTGGCGCATTACTAGAATATTCCCACAAAGATTTTGTGATGAATAAATAAAACCATACATTTTAAAGAATCTATAAAGAAGCTTCTAATCCAAAATCGGGATTTAATCTAGAAGGGAATTTCATAGAAAGAACCATGTGAGAAAATGAGATAATGATAATAAAGACTCTATGGAGGAAGTCTAAACAAAATTAAAATATTTTAATGAATATTATATGATGGATAATATTGATATAGAGGAACGCGAATTGAAACATTTCAATGAACCATAGGGAAAAATTGATCTCAACATAGAACTTGAAGGGGATCTTGAAGAGATTTATATTAAAATAACTAAAAATAAAAATATTAATGTGTTATTAAGGTAATAATTTAAATATGTGTATCATATAAATATAGAGATTGACCAGCTCCAATAAGATCTAAAAGATTAGTCATCTTGTCAATTTAATATGGAACAAGTTATGAACTTCAAGATAAAGATTGAAAATTTGACTACAATGATTTATAACATTATTTTTTAATAAAATAGAAAAAGAAGACGGGTGAATATATAGAATAATAGATTGTATATTTGAGAAATAAATTGGATACATTAACAAAATTAAGAGATCCATTAAAGAAACTTTACTTTGGGAGGTTCATAAATGGTGAACTAATATAAAGATCCAAGTGAGTCTTAAAAGGTTTCAACAACATACTGAACAAAAAAATACCCTAATTAGTTGATAAAGGTAGTATTTGGATATGAGGTTGGTACATAAAAGGATGAAACTGTGATGGAATAATTCAAGGTAATGTTTAAAGTTATTTATCTTGTTGTTAACACTAAAATAGTTGTTTTTCTTGGACATGTTCAAGAAAATTGAATGATTGGAGACACCTACCATTTTATAAGGGTTTAATAACAACTGAAGTGTCTTATGAATCTTAGATACATGTGGAGGAGTGAAAGATAGAATATATTTACACTTTTGAAATATCCGTTTTGGGGAATCACTGGCCACACGTTATCTTATTGTAATGAATAAAGAAGCTATTTTAAATAGAAAAGCACATGGAATTTAATAAAGGATAATGGAACCATATCCAATAGACCAAATAAGTTATTAATTATATGGATATTACATTCATTTTTATATCTTTGGGCACAACATATTTCATTATAGTTAAAGGATAAGAAGTTATTCTAACCATATAAGTCAAAGATAAATAAATTTATTTCAACTTAATAAAATTTCACTAAGAAATAGATATTCACCATTGGAAAATTAAGATGACTATTATAAAATGTTCTATGATTAATAAATTAATGAAAACCTATATTATTCTCCAACTCATTAATAAATATAAAGGAAAATAATAGGTACATTGAAAATGATATTCTTGTTGAAAATTTTAACAAGTTAGAAATGAATAACACCACCTGGATTCTTTATTATGGGTGATCATCTCACATTACATGTAATTAGATTATTATAAACAATGATAAGGGATGAGATTATGTAAAAGTGTGGTTTATGAATGATGGAACCTAGAAGAATCAAATATAGTGGAAATAAATGGTCGGTTGGAGATAAACTAAAAAAAGTTCTCTTTGTGGATGGGTTACAACACAACCTCTTGACTGTGTGTCAACTATGTGACTCAAGACATGAAATATCATTTAATAAAAAGGGTTGAATTAGGAAATGAAAAAATGAGAGATATATCATGGAATAATAGAGGTGTAATCTATACCAGGTAGATAGTAAATAGATTACCTACCATCTAACAATTGAATAATAGAACAAAATGGGGAATAATAGTCTAGTCCATATTCACCAACAGAGTATCAAGAATTTATATATGTTAAAAGATAGAGTGTATATTTCAAATCTAAATAATTATCATGAAAATCTGTTTGATTCTTGTATATAGGGAAATGTTATCTAAAATCCATATCGACCAAACAAAAATTGGAATTGAATATTATTGATTTTATTTTCACTAATATATGTAGACCAATGAATATATTTGGGATATACAAAGAAGTATATTTCTTTCTATTTATAGATACTAAAACATAATGGCATGTTTCATATTAATATAAAGTAATTGAGAGGTCATGGGTCCCTGAAGAGATATCTAAGAATATTTGAACAAGATACTAGGTGTATTATTAAAAACATTTATTCAAAAAATGAAATAAAGTATACATACATTGAGTTCGAAAAATATTTCATTAAGCATAGAATTATATATTTTTCATCATTGGTCACAACTCCAAAATAAAATAGGCTTATAGAATAAATAAATCAACAAGTGATAAATATATACAAACACAGGATGATTGAGAGTGGTGTTTCACATCACTTCACGAAATAAGTTGTTCATGTTTTTTTGTACACCCAGAATATGGAAATGTTGAGTTCAGGAGAATATATACCACCAAATAAAATGTGGAATGGAATTAATTCATCGATAAATAACTTTAATGTTTTTGGAAACAAATTGTATATCTAAAAAATAAGGTAATTTGGGAAGGTATAGAGATTCAGTAGTTGAAGGAGTATTCCTTGGATACTCTATGAAAAGTAATGCATATATATTCATCAATAAAAGGTTGAAGAAAACTATAGAGTGAAATTATTTTAAGATCATTGGGGAGAAATATGTGAAGAAAACTATAAATTATACATCTGTTGTGTTTGATGAAGAGTAAAATTAAACATATCATGATATTGATTCAAAATTTCATTTTCTATAAGATATAAATAATGTTAAGGATTCCTCAAATGATGAAGATTTAAAGGATTAAACAAAGAGGAAACCATTATTATAAATGAGCATCATTACTTATGGTTAATAAATAGAATAACATAGGTTGTTCCTTATAACATTATTGGGGATCAATTTTTTCCAACTCAAACATGGGGGATGATGAGTATAGGGAATGAAAATTTGTTGTCCATATTGAAAAAAAACTTCATTTGAAGAGGTAGTAAAATACATTTCATGGACTAAATCCATGAATGAAAAATTGGATTAGAATGATAAAAAATGAAATTTGGAACTTATTAAAAGGTTATAGATTACCAATGTGAATGGGAAAAAATGGATCTTTAAGAAATAATTTTATGATCATGGAAATGTGATTAGAAAAAATGTATAGTTAGTTTTTAAAGTCTATACTCAAATCAAAGGCATTAATTTTGAAGAAAAAGTTGATCCAATATCCCATATAGAGTCAATCATTATCTTTTTTCTATGGAAATTAAAATAAGATAAATTTTTTTTAAATGTATTTCAAAAAAATATTCTTAAATAGTGTTCTTAAAGAATAATTCTATATAAAATATACAGGGTATTTTTTGTTGGAAAACATGAATATAAAGTGTGTAGGTTGTGTAAGGCCTTGTATGGTCTATAGAAATCTCCATATGTATGCTATTAATTTTAATATTTATACTTGATAAAGATTAAATTCAAAATATGTGGAGTTAATCACAACCTTTATGTATGAAATTTTAAGAAGAGCAGTTCATGGAGCTTGTTTATGTTGATGATATCATATTTGGGGGAGGATAACAAAATCAAGTGGATGGATTTACAATAATGATGAGAAGAAAAATTTATATGTCTCTAATTAGTATGTTAACATAATTTATGTGGTTTTAAGTGGGTCATAAAGATAAATCTAATTTTGTCTCCTAGTAAAATTATTCATGAGAGATATTGAAAATTTTCAACATGCATGATTCCAAACCACTGTGCACACCAATTATGGTTGAGGAAAAAATGGAAAGTATGAGGATGGAAAATATATAGATCCCACATTATAAATGAGAATAATCAGAAACTTACTATAATTATTTGTAATACTTCCAGATATTTTCTTTCCATAATTCTTGGTGGCTCATTTTCTGGATGATACTAAGGAAGAGAACCTTACAAAAGGTAAACATTTAATGTAATAAATTTTGGGCACCATAAATTATATCCAGCTGTTTGATTCTAAAAATGATTTTTAATTATATCCATTCACTAATGTGGACTAGTATGGAGATATGGTGGAATGAAAGACCATAAGTGGTGTAAAATGATTCATTGGTAGTGGTTGTATTGTCTGGTTGAGTAGGAACCAAGACCATGTTCCACTCAAAATGATAGAGGTAGAGTACAATGTTGTAAATATAACATGTTCTCAATTTTTTGGATGAACAAATAGCTATAGGATATCAATAATAATGTGAAATTACCTATATTTATCTTCTTTGATAATAAAACTATGATTGATCTTATGAAAAATTGAGTGAAACACTCACATACCAAGAATATTAAAATTTGGTATCACTTTTTTAAACATAATGTTATACAAGAGTCGATCAAAATGGATTATGTTACAATAATTGAGAATGTGTAACATATCATGACAATGTCATTTCCAATTATGGTGTTCAAGAATCATTGGTTGAACCATGGTGTTTAACAACCTCCCTCGGTCTCAGGAGGTTAAAAAATAATTCTTCCCACCTCTGAGTTTTTAGAATTACTTTACTCATTTCTTTATGTTTGGAAATATTGTATACATTGGGTTTATTATCAAAGGTAGAGGTTTCTATTTGAAATTCATTATCATATCAATGTTTTTCTACCTCATGTGGGTTTTAAGCTTAAAAACACTCTCTTATTAAGGGGGAGTTTATGGTGTTGAATTTAGGGGGTGATAAAATCCATGAGGATATAATGTGTGTACAAGGTAATTTGTTCACAGAATTTAGACAAGTGGAGTATTTGGAATTTCATGAGGCATGGTTTTCTCTCTCAAAATATTTTTTTCTACACGAATAACTACTCATGTTGATTAAGAGTGATGAAAAAGATATTATATGGTCAATTGAAGAGTTTTTGGTTGTGAATTTCACTTTGGATTTTCAGAAAACCCAAAAAGGGATACTGTTGGAACTAAGGTAATATGAGTTAGAAAAATACGGATGTGTTTTTGTCAATTCATTTCTTATGTATTCATAGTAATTGTTGTCTAAGGAGGAATATTCTTTTGAAGAAAAAGGCGTGTTGACTCCGTGTTTAAATTTGGGAAGGATGGTTTCATTTCCCAGTGTTTACTAGTTTTTTAGTCATAATTTATTGAGTGTATGAAAATTTCATACAATACCATATAATGGTAAAGTGATTTTCTAAGTCAAAATTGATCATGAGATCTCATGTGTTGAAATAATATCATGATAATTTCTGGTGAATTTCATATGAATTTAGTGTTTAAGTGATGATGTTTTTCCAATTATGAAAATAATTTTACATAGAAAATGAATAATATAATTTTATAGGAAAATATTTTTGGGGGCATATATTCATGTATAGATCATGTGATTGTATTTGTTTATATGGTCCTCACGGTGGATTAAATTATCATATATGGAGACTAGGTGTTGTACATATGCTGGCCAAGTCAGTTGGAATGCGTAATCAATAAGGGATCACATGAATGAAGTTGGGTGATGAGGGTCAAGGAATTTTCATAAGGAAATATGTGTTATTTAAAGAGGAGTGATAAGGTGACTATGTAAGCTAGTCCATGAGTTTGGGATGGATGCCTTGTGTTGGTGTTCCCACCAAGATAGTCATGTTATCATGTATGCTAGTTTTCTTTATGTGGTAGGGTTTGGGTAAGTTCACGTGATTCAGTTAGTCAAAGATTCTACAATTTTTTATTGATTTATTAACACGAGTTAAGATTTTTTAAGAGTATAATTCTCAAATAAAGGCCTCGGATCATATATTTTAAATATAATAAGAGATGAAGAGAAAGGGTTTAAGTATAAAACCTAAATTGGGATAGTTTGGAGGATTTACAATGACTTATCCATGTAATCATGGTTTGTGAAAGAGTTTTCAAAGGATCAATTTAGGTGATCTCATAACTATTTAAGTGATATTCTACCAAATTCATATGACATGGTTCATCTCAAGTAGGTCTCATAAAAGTGAATTGTAAAAGAGAAATGCATTGAGGTATCATACATAGGCTCTCACAACCAGGGAGATATGTGCATGGGTCTTTTTCATAAGCTCCTGAGAATAGTGGTACGTGATTGATAGTCTTTCAAGAGTGTTATATGTTTATGTGATTTCTCTTAGGATCTAGTCATAAGGTTTACACCACAAATGATCTTGTAGAGGAGTCTTGAGCTTATGATTTCATGATTGGGGTCTTTCTCTAGGGTTATATGCGAAACACATTATTTTAGGACCATATTTGTATAAACTCAAAAATAAGTGAATTCTAAACATATTCTAGAGAACATGGGACATATCAAAGAATAAACTTATAGCATTAATGATTTGAAACATAAAATGTACTTTTAATGAGGTTAAGATGACCTTAAATTCATTAAACTGGGGAATACTTCATACAGAGTAGTGTGCAAGGTGGGTACAATAGAGGTGATGTCCCATACATATCCTTCTTTTGAGGTAAAATTTTCTCTTTTTTTTCCTAATTTACCAATGGGTTTTCCCTATCCCCCCTGATTTTGGAAGAATTTGACATGTTTTGAGTGGACAAAAGTGGGATCACGATTTACTAAATTGTGCATCCAAACCATTCACAGTTTTCCATCTCATTAAAAATGTTTTATAATTACAACTTTTACCTTTCAGAATTAAACCAATCTCGCCCATTTCTTCCCCCATTTGACCCTAATAGCCATTGAAGGCTCCCAAGCTCCCTCAAGCTGTCTTGGAACTCATTTTTGAAGGGTATTTTTGTGGGTAAAGTACAATATATTTCAATTAAGTTATTCCATATGTTGTTTCGTTCATTATCCTTAGGGTTTTCTTACCTTTTTCTTGAAGTTCAACTTGTCTAGAAAATAAGGCTTCATACCTAGGGTTTTATTTTGGGTTTCTTGGTCCAACATTGTGGATTTAGGTTAATTTTCACTCCCCTGTGGTGTGATAGGGGTGCGGTTGAAGTTTTGCACAAGGATTTGGGGTTTTTTACATATAAGGAAGGTGATTCCATGTGTACAAATTATTGGATGATTTTATATTTCCTTTTTAACATGTTTATCATGTTTTATATCCTTTTTGTATGGTGAAAAAGTCATTTTTGGTAGCGTTGATTGAGGGTTTAATTTTAAAGTTTCATTTATACATGAAAATGGGTGTTTTTCCAGTGTATTCAATATTGTATCATTTGGTGTTATTTATTGATCCATGAAATTGATTTATTCAATGTTGTTTAGACTGAAAAAAATGGTTGGGTTTGGTATTGGTGTACTTTTGTCCTTGAAAGAGGGTTTTAAAATGTATTTGGTGCGCAAAGCCTTATTTTACTACGTGAAGTTATTTTTTAAAAATTTAGAAAGGTGTATCGAGTTATACAAAGGGTCTAAAGGAAAGTTGGGTATTTATTGGTGTGTGTATGTTATCGAAATGGTTTTTTATGGGAAAATGGTATTATTTAACATGTGTAATTTTTTTGAGTGCAAAGAGGAAAACTCGAATATCTAGGTGGGAAGGCTAGTAATAGTACGCTAGTGATCCAGAGTGGTATCATCCCTATTTCACATAGCATGTTTGGAAATGACAACACTAAATAAACTTTGATGATTTTGGGGACCACTAGGCCATTGGGGTTTCCCATCCTAGTGTCTTTTCCATGATAAGGATATTGATTATGGTTTCTTTTACACCGAGATACGATGTACCAAGGGCCCAAAGCTTGCTAGTGACTAGGGGTGTTCCCATGATTAGATCTCATTCATTATATTGTACTTACCATCATCATACGGTGTAATTATAATGAAAATTTAGTAGCATGGATTTTGTCTTTATGAGTGTTCATTTCTTAAAGTTTCTTCCTTAAAAACTAGTTTCATTTGATGTTTCATCCTTTTAAAATTATTACTAGCATTTATTATTTATATTACTTTAATATTTTTTGTCTTAAAATTTTTATAACATGGAATATTTTTTGGTGGAATTATATTGAGAATAATATCACACCCTACTTACACCTTTGAGTGTAAGTATACTTTTTTATCTTTGACACAGTAAAGGGAAAGGTCTTTGGAGCTGGTTGTTCAGGTTGTTAGCTTCCATCCTTAGTGTGGTGTTTTAGAGAAGGCTTGGGGATGATGTCCTTTTTCTGTGTGGTGGTTATAGAGTTTTAGTTGCTGCTACATTTGAATTTTGTCTCTCTTAGGCCTTGCAAAAAACCATGTATTCCAGTTTTGAATTTTCATTAAAGGATTGTTTGGACAAAATTTTTAGATTCAGTTTATTTTTTTTTTTTTTGGTTGTTTAATGCTTCTAAACTGGAGTAAATCATTCCCAACCCATTATTCATGATACTTGGGAACTTGTGTTAGACAGTGGGGATAGGGAATTTATTTTTCACCTTTCCATGGAATGGGTTGGGTGTCGGTTTTGATGGATATCACATCTGGTTCATGACAAAATTTTATCATAAGAGGTTAAGCTCCTTGGGTTATGTTATTATTTGTGATGAGTTCAATTAGATAGGAGTTGGGACTATTTGGGATCTGAGTTCTAGCTGCGAGTAGGGTTCTTGTCTAGTACCTCTCGTGATAGACCTTGATTTGCCATGGGATATTGGGATTTTTGTTTGACTTCACTTCCAAGTGAGACATTCGGGTTGCAGACTGCACATGGTCATTGGGTGGTGGTGAAGTAGTTATTTATTTCCTTATTGTGATGAGTTTTCTTTATTTATCTTTAATGTTTCTATTTAAATTTTTTAGAACCATTTTACTGATGTTTTCTTTTGTGATTGATTCTTTTTGTAGCAACATGACTCCCTGAAACCTCCCTAGCACCCAATGGAGGAAGCTGGAGAGAGTTCTCACTCACCGCTTAATCAGAGGCTGGTAGAAGCTATGATCCAAGATGTCCAAACTCTAGGAAAGGGAGAGGTCTTTGCTTCTACTCATGCTAGAGAAGATGAGTCTATCCCACAGAAGGATAAATCCCAGGAGTTCTTGAAGAATAAACCCCTTCATTCCAATGTAGCTCGGAACCTCAAGAGGTAGAGGAATGGCTCGAGAAGATCGAGTGTATGATCAAGTTCATGGAAACACCTAAGGAGGTCAGGGTGAAGTGTGCATTATTTTAGCTATTGGTTCCCATTTATAGGTGGTGGTAATCAGTGCTTTAAGTTCGGAACCACAGGAATATGTGCTATAAATATTTCAAGGCCATCTTCAACGAGCAGTATTTCCCTGAGGTCCTGGCTTATGCCAGATCCCAAGAGTTCACGGATCTTTCATAGGGAGATTAGTCAGTGGTGGAATATTCTAATAGTATTTCTAATCTAGTGTGGTACGCACGTGAGATTATTTCTAATGAGTCCATAAAAGCTTAGAAGATGGAGAAGGGGTTGTGACCATAAATTTACTCTCATGTCCTCTTGTTCAAGCATGGAAATTATCCATAGGTGGTTGATTGGGATTGTATAGTAGAGATTGATCACAAGGTAAGGTATGGTTTCTATAGGATGGTGTCAGATATGGGAATTTGTAGTTCCTCTAAGAGGAAAATGAAGTGAGAGGAATAGGGGAAGAAGGGAGGTGGTAGTTCCGGACATCCTCCCAGGCAGTTCTCATTTGTGGATTATGATGCGAGATCTATTGTGTGCCACCAGTGCAGGAGGCCAGGTCACACCCGGCCTTCATTTATATCTCTTGCAAATCTTAATTACTAGTGTAGATATATGGGACAATTGTAGTGCTTTTTCAAGGTGGCACATCCACTACATAGTGGGGCAGGATCTAGGGCTTCTAGGGGAGTGACAGTTCAGTCAGAGCTGTCGAGGATGAGGGGATCTCAGTTTGGTGGACGTGGCAGCAGGGATGGATCATCTTCTAGGTAGATCCAGTTTAGGGTAGATACATATGTGTGTGGATATTCTCATCAAGATTCTAGGTATCTTCATGTTGTAGATCATTCCCTAGCGAGATCGGATGTTGGGCCTTCGATAGTTCAAGGTACTGTTTTGATTCTAACTTCTTTAGCTGCTGTTCTCTTTGACACTGGTGCTACTATTTATTTTATCTCGTCCTGTATTTTGAACTCACTAAATTTTCCAACCAAGTTGCTATCTTTTGTGATGGAGTTGGTTACATTTTCGGGTAAAAAGAAGGAGCAAGGTCTCAGGTGCCCATTGTGTAGGCTTTCTGTGTTGGGGGTTGAGATGGAGTGGGTCCTCCTTGTCTTTGATATGGATATTTTCAATGTAATCCTTGTCGAGGCTTAGTTATTGAACTTTTAAGCACACATTGATTTCTATAGGTGGTGGGTGAGTTTAATGGAACCTGATGGGAGTCCTTGGGTTTTTCTTATGAAATGTGATCCTCGATTGGGTCATGCAGGACCTCCACTCCTAGAGAGGTGAAATGTTATCTTCAAAATATCATCGCTCATGCTATAGGATTATTTTCATGCTCTTGAAGTTTATTGCCTCATGTAGTAGATGAGTTCTCAGAGATATTTCCATATGAATTTTCAAGCCTTCCCCTGAAGCGGGATCTAGAGTTATCGATTTTTTAGAACTGGGAACACATCCAATATCTCTTACTTTATATCTTATGGCCCCAACTGAGTTGAGTGATTTTAATATACAACTAGATGATTTGGAATCCAAAGGATTCATTGGCCTGAGCATCTCTCCTTGGGCTGGTCCAATACTTTTTGGCGAAGAAGGCATATGGATCCCTCCGATTGTGCATTCATTACCAAAAGATGAATAAGGTAACCATAAAAAACAAATATCCCTTTCTCAAAATAGATTACTTGTTTGATTAGTTGAATAGGTAAAGTGGTTTTCCAAGATGGACTAGTTCTCGGGTTACCATCAAGTCATGGTGAGAGAGGAAGATATCCCGAAGAGAGCTTTTCAAAGTAGGCACTACCACTTTGAGTACTTGGTCATGCCTTTCGGATTGATGAATATTCCAAAGGTCTTTATGGTGCTCATGAATAGGGTGTTCCACCAGTATCTTGAATCCATCATCGTGGTATTCATGGATGACATCTTGGTTTATTATAGATTCTAGGAAGATCATGAGAGTCATTTTCAGGTCAAATTGGGCACATTGTGGGATCATCCTATTTTTTCAAAGTTGCCCAAGTGCAACTTCTGAATCAGGGAAGTGAAGTTTCTGGGCCATGTCATCTTGGAACATGAGGTTTTAGTGTAACTTGAGAAGATCATTGTAGTTATTTCATGGGAGCAACAAAATAATGTGTTTGATAATAGAATATTCCTTGGACTCGTAGTTTTTTATAGGCAGTTTGTTCGGTATTTTTCTTGGCTTTCTTTTCCCGTGACTACGCTCACCTGGAAAGGGGTGATGTCTGAATGGTTCCTAGAATTTCATGCATTATTCGAGGAGTTGAAGTGGCCATTTACCACCACCCCCATGTTGATCTTTCCAGAATATGGAAAGGGAAATGTGGTTTATTATGACACTTTAGGTACGGGTATCATGTGTGTGGTTATGCAAGGTGATCACATGGTGGTGTACGACTCTCTCTAATTATGAAGACATGAAAATAATTAACATACCCATCACTCGGAGTTAGAACTAGTGATGAATTTTTTGAAGAGATGGAATCACTAACTCTTTGGGGAGAATTTCGTGGTCTACTCTGATCAAAAAAGTATAGCCTACATTTTATTACAGAATTATCTTAACCTGAGGTACTGTCATTGTATTGAGTACTTGTAGGGGTTAAATTTTGACATCATATATACCCTAGGAATGTGTAATGTGGTGGTTGATTCCTTGAGTAGGAAAGCATTAGTGTAGGCTTTGAGGAAATCCTGTGATGAGTGGACTCTAATGGGACTCCTTGCTTAGATGAATGTGGAGACCAAGGAGCACAGTGGATGTGTGTTATTGGTGGGAATTAAGTTGACCCCTTCCCTTTTAGATTTAATTCAGTAGGAAAATCCCACTAATGAGATATGTCAAAATTTTGATGTGCTTTCCTAATGGTGGGTATAAGACTTCTGATTTGTCTTTGTCTCCTAAGGTAATCTTGTGCTTCAAGGGCCATTGAGTGGTACCATTGTCTTTGAGGAAGGTGTTGATGAAGGATAGCCACCAGTATTAGTGTTTCTTTCATCATGGTGCTACCAAAAAGTACTATAATGTTTTTCAGAAGTTTTTGTGGCTAGGTATGTGGTCAGATATAGCTGATTTCCTGTCGATTTGCTATATAAGTAAACAGGTGAAAGCATAGCATCAAAGGCCCTATGATTTGCTTCAACTGTTTCCCATTTCTACCTGTAATTAGGAAAAGTTTTCCATGGACTTCATCTTCGTCTTACCTTGTCCACCTCGGGGTAAGAATTCCATTTGGTTGGTGATTGATCCTCTAACCAAATCTTCCCACTTCATTCCAATCAGAGATAGAGCTAAAGTGGATCTGTTGGGCCGATTCTATATTCAAAAGGCGGTAAGGATTCATGGTGTTCCATAACAAGTTATGTCAGATAGAGACCCCCTCTCCACCTCTCATATTTGGGAATTCCTTCATAAGGCTATGGGTTCACAGATTAATATGATCACGGCATACCATCCTCATACATATGGTCAGACAGAGCAGGAAAATCATATTCTAGATGACAAGATGCATGTGTCTTGGACTTCAGTGGTTCATGGGATAACGATTTGGGATTAGTGTATTTTCTTATAATAACAGTTAATAATACTTTATTCAAATGTCTCTTTTTAAGGTGCTCTATGGTCGGCTTCGTTGGTCCCCCCTGTGTTGGGATGAAGTAGGTGAGACCTCACCATTGGGGTGGACCCTTGTGCAAGAGACATCTGAGAAGGTCAAGTTGACTAGGAAGTGGTTATTGACAGCTCAAATTCACAAAAAAAATCTTATAATGACTAGAGGTATCAAGATATAGAGTTTTATGTGGGTGATTGGGTATTCTTGAATGTGACCCCTTGTCTAGGATACCGTGGTTTGGGAAAGTAGGGAAGGATAATACCAAGGTATGTCAGAACTTTTGAGATCACCGAGTGATTTAGAAAGGTGGAATATAGGTTAGATTATCCCGCTTAGTTGAAATCTATTCATGACATATTCCATTTCTACCAATTGAATAAGTACAATCTGGAATCTTCCCACATTTTTAATTGGGAAGAGTGAGAGATAGAGCCCGATTTGTCAGTGTTTGAACAGCCAGTGCGAATAGTGGATTCTCAAGACAATGTACTTAAAGTTATGTATATTCCATTGGTCTAGGTCCTTTGGATTCATGATAATTATGTGCATGATAATTGGGATTGGAAGTCATGGGTTAATCAAGAGAACCTATTCTTGTTTTCTGATCAAGCTTTGGGTTGACTTTCTGGGGAGAAAAGTTTTCATGGTGGGGAGAATTGTCACACCCATATCCTTATTTTAAGGTTCCTTTTTCTCTTTTATTCATGTCCTAACACCCCCCCAGGTTTATCTTAGGCCCCCATGGATTTTGGTAGAATGTGGACATGTTTTGAGTGGACAGAATAGGGCGCATAGTTTGTGTGCATGGTTTATTAAACCGTGAAACCAAACTGTGCAGTTGTGTAGCTCATTAAAAAAGTTTTTCAATTCAAAATTTTCCCTTTGGGAATTAAAACTGTGTCTCCAATTTCTTCCCCCATTCTTCCCTAGCATCCATGGAAGGCTCCCAAGCTCCCTCAACCTCTCTTAGAACTCATTTTTAAGGGGATTTTGGTGGGGAAACATCAAGATCTTTCAAGTAAGTGATTCCCTATCTTGTTTCTTTCATTATTCTTAGGGATTATTCCTTATTTATTTAAGTTCCACTTGTATAGAATCTAGGTATCCATACCTAGGGTATTATTTTGGTTTTATTGGTATAATATTGTAGATTTTGGTTTATTTTCACTTCCTTATGGTGCGTCAGTGGTGTGGTTGAAGTTTCGCAAAATGATTTGGGGGTTTGGCATAAAAGTTAGGTATCTCCATTTGTAGACATTCTTGGATGAATTTGTGTTTCTTTTTAACCTATTTAGAATGTTTTCCATCCTTTTATGATGTTCTAAAGTCATTTTTGGTTGCATTGGTTGAGTGTTTAATTTTAAAGTTTCGTGTTTACATGAAAATGGGTGTTTTTCTTGTGTATTCAATGTTGTATCATTTGGGATTATTTGGTGATCCATGAAGTTATTTTATTAAATTTTTTTAGGCTGAAAAATCTGGATGGGTATGGTATTGGTGTACATTTTTCCTTAAAAGAGGGTTTTTAAGTGGATTTGGTGTGAAAAACCTTATTTTACTACATGTAGTTTTTTTATGAAAATTTTGAAAGGTACCTTGAGTTAAAAAAAATGGTGAAAAGGTATGTTGGGTACTGTTTGGTGTGTTTTTATGTTAATAAAATGGTTTTTTATATGAAAATTGTATTCTTAAACTTGTCGAATTTTTTTGAGCACAAAGAGGGAAACCTGAATATCTTGGTGGGCATACTAGGACTAGTATGCTAGTGATCTGAAGTGGTGTCGTCTATGTTTCAATTAGGATGGTTGTTGATGACAACACTAACTAAACTTTGATGATATTGGGGACCACTAGGGAAATTAGGCTTCCCATCCCAGTGGATTTTTCATGATAAAGATATTGATTGTGGATACGTTTACATCGAGATACGATGTACCTAGTTCCCAAAGCTACCTATTGACTAGGGGTATTACTATGATTGGTTCTCCTCAAATATATTGTTCTTACTATCATAATATGGTGTAATTGTCTTAAAAATTCAGTATCATGGATTTTTTTTAAAAAAAATTTCATTTTTTAAAGTTTGTTCCTTAAAAACTGGTTTTATTTGAAGTTTCATCCTTTTAAAATTATTACAAGCATTTCTTGTTTATTAAACTGTCAAGATTTATTTGTCTTAAAATTTTTATCACATTGAATATTTTTTGGTGGAATATTATTGGTCTTAGGATAATACCCTAATTACACCTTTGGGCACAAGTATTCTTGGTTATGTTTGACACGGGTAAGGGAAAGGTCTTTAGATATGGTGGTTTGGGTTGTTAGCTTACATCCTTGGGGTTTTGTTTTGGAGTAGGCTTGGGGATGATGTCTCTTTGCAGTTTGGTGGTTCTAGAGTTATAGTTGTAGCTAATTTTTAGTTGTGGACCTATTGGGATTGTTCTAAAACCATGTATTTCAGTTCTGAATTTTTATTAAAGGCTAGTTTGGATTGAATTTTCAAATTTATTATTTTTGTTTTGTTTGTTTAGCACTTCTAAACTTGGTTAAATAGTTCCCAAGCCATTATTCATGATACCAGGCCACTTTTTCCATCCCGTGGGGATAGGGAATTCGCTTCATGCCTTAACATGGACTGGGTCAGGTGTCAGTTTTGATAGGGACCAAATATAGTTCATGACAAAATGGTATCTGATGGAGGTAGTGTTTTATCATTGAATATATTATATAGGTAGTGTTCGTAGAATGGTGTTATCATGGTAAAAATATTAAATCCACAAAAACTAGTGAATCATATTGGATCTTGGAACATTTTCACAATGTGGATGTGTGCTCTGTGGATTTATACCATTGTGGTGGACCATGTAAGATTTATTTTGTTATGATTCCTTTTTCTGTTATTATATATTTCAGGTTTCTATGATTATTTCTGAAATTTTTAATATGTTTCTACGTTTCTAGGAATAAGATCCATAAATCGAAATAAAAATATATTACCTTGATTCACCCTCCCCTCTTAGGGTGTCATAGGGTCTATGACTACCCATTACACCAGACAACTAGTCAGCATAGGTAAATTAAGGATATAGGTTTTTGCATAAATATAAGAGAAAAAATTAATATCACGATGATGGAGATAGTGAATTATCTATCATGCTACAAATATTAATGAAAACAATTCTTCTCAATGTTAGAATGTTGAGTCTTAGTTTCCACCATCATCTATATGAAATGTTACAATCTATTTTATTTACCTTCATCATTATTTTGAGTTAAGATCACACCAAGTGAATTTTATTGGGTTTCTACATATAGTATGATATAATTTCCCTCAACAAGTGGCATCAGGACTAGTGGGTTGAAGAGGTACTTCTTGACATCATCGAAGGATCTCTTGTTGTACTTTTACCAATAGCAGTCAACACCTTTTAATTAAATTTTTTATGGAAAGGAATCTTTCAGTTATATTATTGATGAAGTTCTTAATATAAGAACGATTTCCAAAAGTTCCCTCCATTCCTTAAGGTTTTATGGTGGGGGAATACAAACAATTGCCTTAGTCTTCTCGGGATTTTCCATGATGTCATGAAAACATTGTATGAAGCCAAAAAAAATCCAATGTTACCACAAATGCATGATTTTGGGATTCATTTTTATGTTATTATTTTTAATCTTGATAAATAATATTTCAATATTAGAAAAATGATCACAATGATTCTAGGATTTTAAAATGAGTTCATCTATGTAACACTCAAAAAATTTACCTAATAAATACTTAAATATATGATAAAATGCATATAGATATTTAGTGATATATTTAGTTAAGTTGAAGGTAATTACCTAAAAGAAATATACTCATTGGGTTACCCTAAAATTAGTTCCTTCCTCATTTTCTAGGGAAATTTGAATCTAGTTGTAAGAAAATTACCTATCTATGAAGGACAGTGCTTCAAATCCAGTTGTCTCATCGATTGCAAATTCCATGATCAATACTAAGAAGTTATATTTCAAGAAATTATTTTTTAGTTCCATGAAGTACATATATAATTTTTCATAATCCTTATCATTCTTGGAATGGATAATTTTTTCAAACGTTTTGGGTATTGAACTTTTAAAATAATGTTTTCTTTGATGATTTTTTTTCAAAATAACCTTATACTTTGGGGGTAAGGGATGGGTTAATTCTTCATAATTCTTATCTGAACTTATGGTGGTCATTTAGAAATCCTAGAAAATGGTTGGACACCTTAGGATTCAATCCATGTATTTAAATGTAGGTCTATAAAACACATCCCGATTACATTTTTGGAACGAAATATACTATTCATGTTCCTTGGGTGTCATAGATGCACTAATGAAAAAGGGTATCAGCTTGTCTTCTATGCCGAGATTCACCACTATAACCTCTTATATAATTTTGGTGAAAACATCCTCAAATAGAAGAAGGGAATATTTGAGATCGTCCTCCTCCTCTTCATATTCCTACATGTTTTTGGGATTGTAAGTGAGGGGGAATTTTTATATCAACATTACCTTATGGGGAAAACTTCATCTTTGGTGAATAATGAGGTGGATTATCTAGTTTTTGAGGGTTCTAATGGAATTTAATGACTTTTATAATCATACTAAGTATATTCTACATCCTCCCCGCTATCATCGAGGGTTTAAGTGGTTTCATCATCCTGAAATTTATAAGATGGAAAGTAGGAATTTTCATTTCCTTCCAATGATGTAGAGGAATATTTTGATACTAATGATGATGAAAGGATCTCCCTAGGTATTGATGAAAAATAAAATGTATTTTTAACTATGTAATTTTCATTTGTGGTTTCATTTTCCCCAGATATACCATGATCATATTGTAAAAAAAACTCACCATAGATAGAACAACAGGAACCATGAAAACAACACCAAGTGGATTTTTTCAATCTTGGAGGCATCTGAATGTTTGGTTGTTCACCTCGATGTAATTTATGGTAATACAATAATGATAATTAAGAAGGATCCAATATCTTTCTTGAGGAGTTACTAAACCATTTGGAGTGTTGACCTGAATTCCATCTCTTATCAACGATTTCTTAACTACAATTTTATAGAGTTATTCCTCGATATATTGGGACTTAAGGGTTCACCATCACCACACAATACCCTAAATTTCCTATTGATGGGATACATCAAGAATTTATGATATGATGAAGGAACTTATGCATACCTGTAGATCCATTACCTTCCCAAAAAAACATTAAATCTTATGTACTATTTAATTAAAATGAATTCAACGTCATACATGATACCCCTTAATTTGGATTTGATTTTAATCCTTCCAAGTGGATTCTGATTAATTTTTTTATACCCTTGAATTTTTATTTCTGAAGGACATAGATATTCCTCACTATAACCCATGTTTTTTAGGATCAAAAATGGGACATGATTGATCCCAGAACCATTATCAATCAAATATCAATAAATTTCAACATTATTAGGATTGCCTAAAATCTAAAGAGGTATAATTCTCATCAGGATGAAAATGTATATATTATACTATATAAAAGAGATAATCATGTAGAATTTTATTTAAGATATATCTATATGATACACCACGACCATAGAAACATCAGCCTCAAACACATGGATCCCACAAAGGGCCACAATAAGTGTTTCTATGATATCTATCAAGAGGTGAATGACATCCAAAATCTAGAGTTTATTTTGGATAATAACAAGGTGATTCAAGATTTCATAAATTTGGTACAAGTCTCAACACTTCCAAATATGAGGCTACTCCCTAGTCTGAGGTTTGGAAGATATAGCTTCTTATGCTTGTTGTCTCTTCTCTTCATAAAATTTTGAGCTCATTTTTGTAATTTACATGTTGGATTGAACCAACCTCTCAACTTTTTTTCATAAACCAAAAAAAAATCATATTATCTAATCTATCTACTAGTATTATTAGGTATTAATGATCCTTAGATAGATTAAGAGAAGATTGGTTCTCCAACGGAGCCCACTAAAATTCATGTAATTATGTTTTGGCTATATATACGGATGTTGTGGAGGCGTGGAATGAATGGTGAGATATTATAAAGCTACGTACATCCAAATTTCCTCATAATCTATATCCTATTACTCCCACTCCTCGGTTATGGGTGGGAAAATTATGTTCGCAAGAATATTCTTCATCAAATAGGGGATCTTCCAGGTGAATTACAATAATATATTCATAATGTGATCCTTCATATGATAAGGGATATGCTTTTTTGGGTACATACTCATAAGGTCAATTTATGTGATGATTCCCATCCTTCTAATGATGGGGATAGAAAATACATGAGGTTTTAGACTAATTTTGTCGTCATTCAAGATACTTCATCTTTCCCCTTATATTACTTTCGTCGATTATGCATAAAATTAGAAGATATAGTCAAATGTCTAGTTTTGGAAGCTGTAGTTTGAATTGGGGTCACAACTAGATGATTTATTTATTCCCTAGGATGGAATGATATTTATAGACTATCGTTCGAGTCATCCAATTAATGAACTTACATTCATCTCTAGCTTTTAGTTTCTTCTAGTTGTTTCCTTCTACTAATTAATAGGTAGAAATAAAGGCAAATTGAACTAGAGGTTTACCAAATGTCAATTTTCTTTAATCTACCATTTTCTAAAAAAAATTCCTTACAAATGAAGCAATCATGAATGTTTCATCCCAACATCCTGTAGAAAGGTAAGTGATCTGGGTGATTTATAAGGACAATATCCTCATGTTTCCTAGCCTAAGGAATCTTGAGAATATTATTTTCCATTACTATAATGAAGTAACATGGAACCTACTCTTTTTGGAAAGTGTAGGATTTTTTTTCTTCAATCCTCATATCTGGGGTGACATTCCTCATTCCTTTCCTCTATATTAGGGTGGTTTCGCTATTATTGTTTCTCTATGGGATAAAAATGGTAGTATTGAGAATGTATGGGTGTCAAAAAAAATTTTGGAATTTTTTTAATAATAAAAATGGTTTCTTCCTTTTTATTATACCTATTTCCCAAAGTAGCAGGTGTAGGCCAACATTTGTATTTAGTCTTCGAAATTGAATCATTTGGTCATTGTTCAACAGTTAAAAACTCTTGTACTAATTCTAGACATATTAACAGGTTTTACTGTTTCTAGAACTCATCATTTAGATTATCTATTAAAATATCCATCATATAATAAATTTAGAGCTACCTATTTAGATATCCTGATAAACCCTTTTATTCTGAAATTAATACTAAGAAGTTCTCATTTTCATGTTTCTTGTAATTCATGAGATCAAGAATGATATTATTAATTAATCTACAGCTGAATTGTTATAGAAACTAAGTATGATGGACTTCCCATCCTATAATGAATCTCATTTTAAAACTAATATACTATACAAATTATGGACCTTCCATGGTTTTCAAAAAGTATAAAAGTTTATTCACCTTTTAATGATTGTGTATTCCCAACATAGGGCCACACCAGGACCTAAAATGTGCCAAGTGTTGTTTTGGATTTCTCATTTTATTAAAGGTTGTGAATGTTGGATTCTCAAAATTGGTTAGGAAAGGAGTGAAATTCGCCAATTTGGGATGTGTTTTCCTCCCAAGATATACTAGGTCATGTCATCCTTCCATGGAATCAATTTAGGTAGTATGAGAATAATTGAATTTAAAGTGATTTGATTGTAATTCTATTTGAGTTGTCAATTTGACATGGGTATAAAGGGAAGCCTAATGTGGTTAAACTACATATATTGGTTGGTAAAATATGTTTTGAGTGGGATCGGGATGACATTACTAAAATGATGGAAAGTGTTTTACAATGGAGGGAACTCCTTGTTATTCTTGATCATTGAACTCAATTATAATGATTCTTTGGATCTAGATCAACTTCACTGATTAAAAACTATTCATTTAGGTAGGTTAAACCCTTATTGTTAAAGGGGATCATTTTGAGGATGAATATTATCATTTTTGAGTAATGTACACTTTTGGAATATTTCCCCAGAGTAATTTGGAATTGATCAATTTGAAATCCTCTATCTTGGTTTTATACAGCACCATTTATTTCTTCAGTGGAGATAAATTCAACCTCCCTAGGTGGAGAGTGGGATATATACACACATTTTCTTTTTTTATTTTTCTTAATAACCCTGAGGGGATGTTAATTGAAAATTTATAGTTTCCATGTTCTGATCTTGACATTGAATCTAGGTGTGCACACCTTCTTCATGTGTTTCAGTTCAGACATAGACTTGGGAATATTATCCATCATCATATCCCTCTTAATATATGTATCAAGAAATGGCCACTATTATATTATCACTAATTAAATTAATCAATGTATAATGTGTAGGTGGGATCAAATATCCATGTCATTTAGAATAATATGTTAGGTCTTTATCCCTTATTCCCTCCTCAAGTATAAAATAAATATCCTCCTTAGTATTTCCCCACTTAGCTGATTGCTTCGGCTTGAAACCTATATAGGGTTTAATCCTTTTCACTTAGATTATTCTAGAAGTGATCTATGGATATTGATCATGTTGGAATCCAATATAATCCTCACAAAAAATTCATTAAATGATAGGGGTGTGTCACACTGCCATAGAAATGGTTGGGGTACTGGCATCAGGAGGTCACCACCTTGCCTTGAAAAAATTGAATTTATGAAGGAGGTAAATGATGGGTTTAAAACCCCCTAGCATTTAGGTATAGGGTTGTATTTATTTTTTATACAAAACAAATTTGAGTTTTCTAGGATTTGAGTATCTTTATGGTTGTGGATGTGGTAAAAAATTTCCCAAACTATTAAGCTAGGGATACTCCTGGATGGTAGCTATAGTGGACGCTAGTGTAGTTTTTCTGATCAGGTATGCTTCCACTAGGGTTCGATTTGAGTGTATAACATATTCATTTGTGGTATTATCACCACTAAGGGTTTTCATGTGGTTGAGGACTTTTCTTATATCTATTGGGATGCTCGGGTTAACTTTTTTTATTCTTGGCACATGATCTGATCAACAACTCATTCTCTCTTGTCATGTCACTTCTAGGCCTTAGTGGTGGTAGTATTTCAATGTATGGATCAATTATCATTACAATATATGGTACTAAGACCAATTTTATAGTAATTTCATTGTATGTTTCCTTCATTGGGGGGATCTTCTGACCAAGGAATAGAGTAAAGTAAAAATTTTAATACTCACCTCATCTCAGGATTCACATATAAGATAAAGAATCAAAAAATTATCTATCAAGGTACAATCATACTATAGAGACTATAAATCCTTATTTTCTTGTATTTTTTCTCTAATATTGAGGTTTAAGCTACCAATAAATTTGTAAAGTTGATCTAGTTTCATAGCTTGTTTATCACCTAGTTATGATCAGAATTCCCCTTATAGAGTAGATACTTGAATTTATGATAGAGATTTACCCATAAATAAGGTGTATGAATGGAATGAACTTCTCATATAACACATATTAGATGTTATATTTATAAGTGAAAATGGTCAATAATATTATCAGGAGATTATCTTAAACTAATTCTCTCCACATTTCCTTAACGAATTCTTAATCTATGGGAGGAAACTCTTCTACCTGATATAACCATTGTGGTTGTTTTCTAGTGGAATTATTAGAAAGGTGAGGGATTCCTAGAATCCCTTTGACTAATTCAGAGTATCAATGGGTTGAGGGATTTGATGACAATGAATTTCAACGTGGACTATCTATTGACAAAGATGAAGTTTCGTCATTTGGTGCTAAGTTTGTGGGTGCAACGGGCCTCAGTCCTTCAAGCATTTCTTAGTATTAAGGAATTCTCAAATCATCTTCAACAAGGGTAGGACCTTCTTATCATGATGAATTGTCACTATAGGTAGGACCTTCATAATGACTTCTATGAATAAGTATTCTAGGGTTTTAGTCTTGGATTTCATAGGGAGAGCCTTCACAGTCACTTGTTAATGGGAAGGATAGGAGTGGACCATCTTTTCTATGGGTCATTTATTTGTAAAGAGGACTTTCATAGTAGACATCATGGATATTTTTCCCATCATTGATCTTTTTGTTTCCATGGGTAGTACCTTACGAAATGTGTTTTGGGGAGGACCCCTAGAACTATTGTCTAGAATATCATAGGTAGGAACATTGTGATAGAAGTTGATGTCCCCTCCTGGTGATGAGTTAAAAGACACTAGATCTACCATAGATAAGTGTTTTGTGGTTGTAAGATCATATACACTGATAAAATTAGGGATAAGAGCCTATTTTTGATTCATTTTATACATTTTTTGGGGTCTCATTTTTTATACTCTCTAAGGAAAAGAATAATGACCTTCTTAGGTAGGATCCTACAAGGGCATCTCTCATTCCATTTTTGAGGCTATCCAGTGAACGTCTTGCTATTAGACTTAAATAAGGTCATTTACTTTACTAGACACCAAAATATTCAAATGGGTCCCTTTAAACCTAGTGGGAATATGTTCCCACCATTATATATTCATTGATTTATGTTGTTAATATTCCTAGAACAGAAAAGGATTGTGATTGTATTCTTGCTCTTAATACTATACCAAAATGTACTAGAAGACCTCCTAAATGGGTTTGGGGATATGATACCACCCCTGTGTTTCATTTAAAATGTTCATATGACCCTCTTAATAGGTATTAGGGATATGAACTTGATCTAAAATAGACATTGACATATTTTGACGATATTATATGTTGGTGGGAATAGATTTATGGGATCACACCTAAATACTATTGAGATATGATGATAATAATATTTCTCTATTAATGTTAGGATATGAGCATGGCTCTATAAGATGTGTTCAATGTAATAAGCCAACCTATATATTTAATCAAAGAAGTTTTAGTAAGATTTTGTAAAGGGAATGGGAATAGGTTCTCATTCATCAGTCAAAATGGGAGTATGTGATCATTATTTTACTCTAGTTTCAATTAGGATATTCTTATAAGACATAAACATAGATGGTGAACACTATCCTAACCCATTTTTGATGTTAGAATATGATGAAACACTCCCCATAATGCATCCTGAGTTCACTGGGAGACTTGTCTTATATGATCAAGTATATGGTCCTACTCCTCCGTCATGATGTTCTGATTAATTTCGTTATATGGAATATGAATATGCACCTTATCCTATATGTGACATGTTTTCTCCTAGATATACCTTCTTCTAGATACATATCCCTAACTGTTCTGAGTTAGTGTCTCTATGATAGTATCATATATGGATTCGTATAGAGATGGGGGGCACATAGTGTAATTGGAAGTCATGTCTACTATAATTATCCATCCTAAGATACTTTTATATAGTATTGAATCCATAATTAACCTCTTCATCAACCTCCCTAATATAACATATGTACACATTTCTGTGATCTGAGGAGAGGCCTCAGAAGTAGTTGTAGGTGACGATAGGAACCACAACATCATTAAACATTTACTTTAATAGGGTGGTTTAGGAGGATTCAACACCTAGAGGTTCTCACATGCATCATACATGGTCATAATGGTATTGTGTCAGTGTTAATCACTCACTAATGAATTTTTTTCTCTTGATGAAGGTGATTCATTGGAAATAAGTTATGTCTAGTCATTAGAGTCGTGTATTTTTCAACAACTAAAGTGTAATAACATTTTCTAGAGAATTATTTCATTGTTCTTGGATCTAATGGGGTCTTAAGAGGGGTTCTTGTGACACGTGAACATCACTATCAAGAAGACCCATTAGTAAAGTATCACAAATAAGTGAATATTTAAACAATTTTCGTCATTATTAAAAGGATTCATGTTGGGTTTACAATTTTATTTAATGGAATCATTTATATTTGGGGAAAAAATTCTTTATTAATATGGTAGCTAGGTTATTCATATAACACATAGATTTTGTATCGATTTCAGCATTTTTTCTGAATGAATCATAAGGTTTTTCAAAACAAAAGACCTATCATTTGTGGTAAACCGATTTTTCAGTTATCACATATATTTCATTTTTGGTTGAATTTTTTATTTATCACTGAATCAAAAGTGTTTAGAAAACAAAATCACTGACACCTATGGTAACTCATTGATTCAGTCATCACATAGATTTCATATCAGGTTAACCATTTTTTCCAGTTTAATCATGTGTTCTTGGGAAAAATTCAGGATTCATATAGTAACTTAGATTTTTGGTTATCGCATAGATTTCATGTTAGTTTCACTATTTTTTGTTTCTGGAGGAAAACCTAACATGACTCTACTATTTTGTTTTTAGTTGATGTGGGACAACCTTCCAAACTTAAGAGATCATTGGTACCTTACCAGTGACAATTTGGAATGCACATTATTCAACAGGATATGAGTTTAGACTCATCCTAACCTTTTGAGAGGAAATTATTTCTTACCCTAGGACTCTCTTATAGATTTATGTCATACTCATGAATCCGTTACCAAATATTAGTGCATGATAGGTTGCAATTGTTCTAATTATTCACCATAGATATATATTGCTTTGAATATATGTATATAATATAGGTTGTATATCAATGTGAACTACTATATATATATTAGAGTTTCTCTATCTATGGTACCATATTTATATATTTCATTCTCTCTAAATTCCATTATTGATTATATATGCAATGGTTTGGATCCACACAGTTGAGTACTCTAGAGTATATCTTTTTTCTAAGGATACAGTGGTTGTTATGATATTGGGATTAAGACTATAAGAAAGGAGTCATATATATCCCTAAAAATGGATTCATAACCCACATAGTTCTAGTCTAATTAATAGGAAACATCATACCTTTTAAGGTTGTGTGATAAGGACCTATTTAATATTAGTTGAAAGATGGCTAGAAACGGTTGATATGGGACTTATGCACAAGAAATCATTTCATACTAACCTCAATGTGAATATGGACCATTAATAATAGGTTTGGTTTCTAGGGAATACAACTTGTGTTCCACAATCCTAGTTTGGTGAATTTTTATATAACTCACCAAGATAGATATTGTCTCATCATGAATATGGCCTAATGAGGATGATTCTTGGGGAATATGGCCTGAATGGGAAAGATGTAGAAATACATGGAAGTAATGAAACCCTTTATGTATGAGGGTTATTTCATTGGGGATTAGACCAAAGTGAAGGAATGTTTGGGATTATAGGGAATATATCTCGATGATGATAGATGTAAGTGGTTGTGATACCAAGTTTGGACCTCAAAGAAGTATCCTACATATCCTAGTTAACAAAAATTAAATCCAAAAATTTTCAAGGTATACAATTTTGTTTCATGTGAAAAGACCATACCGTTCACTTTAACATAATATGGTATGGATGTATATGTTGTGAAATTGGTGAAAAAAGAGGGTTGATCAAATATTATAGATGGATTTCCTAGGATAGTGTCTATTCATGACTTCGTATAAAAGGATATGGCTATGTCTTGAACCTAAGGGGCACATAATGAGTCTTGAGAACTTGGAGAGAATCAATGGGCATTAATAATGGTATTTTACAACCTATATATAGATATCCCTCTATCACTAATGATTCAAGGTTATAAAATCATCAATGGGAACATGTTTGGGGCATACAAGTATGAATGAATCCCAAGCCCATATTGTGTGTTGATTGGAATTGGGACCCATGATAAGCACAATGATCTGAGATGGATCTCTCCATTGTCCTCGATCATGATATGGAAACCACTTATCAAGGGAATCTAAGCTTTTGATTTACCCAAAGGGTTCTACTAATTTTGGTTGATAATTTTATATCCTTATTTTATTAATGGAATTCATGATCTAAGGGTTGTTCCCTAATGTACATACCATATTCATACATGTTGGTTGGTTTTAGAATAGGTCTATATTTATACTTTTAAAATTTTTGACCTTTATAAAAGGATTCAACAATGGTAACTTGAAAAGGTATTCCTTAGGGATACAATCGTGATGATAGGTATAAAAAGAGGTAGGTATTCCTTCTTATATCAAGGATGGTCTACAAATATTCCATAAGATGATTAAATACTATTCGTATAGGAACTGTTGGGAGAAGGGTGTTGGATGCATACATGGAGGGAAGTAAATGTGGCTGACTCATGAGGGAGGCTAGTCTATGTGGTTGGCTCATGTGGAGGTCTGAACGACATGGTCAACTCACAAAGGGGGGCAGTCCACATATGAGGTGAACGAAGAATATATCCATGTGAGAAATGTGTGGATTATGTATTTGTGCTATACATTTTCATGGAGGGCCAGTATAGGAGAAAAAACATACAATAGGCATGTGAATAAATCCCTAAAAAGATGAATTAATTTAGATGGATTTGTGGGCCTTCCTCCTTACTCTAATTTTTTTCTCCAGAATTACATATGGGTCTCTTTGATACCATAAGTGTGAAAATATTTGATCTCATTATTCATTTCCCATTTTTTCCCTTGGAAAATTTATTAAAATGTAAACCCTAGAAGTTATAATATTGTTTAAGTAAAATTTTTATTTAAATGGGTGGCCACATAAGAAAGGGAAGGAGATCATGGAGAGTCTCTATCAGACATCCGTATACTAGTCAATCACACCTTCCATGTGGAAGATCATACATTATTTAGCCATTTACTAACATAGGATGAATTTTCCACATGGTTATATATCAGACAAATAGGTTTCCATCTATGAATTGTGAATAATACCATACCACATTAGAGGTGGTAATTCACCTAGTTATTTTGTTTTCATTTCATAGAGGAATTTTGAATCCACACAGTGATCCAATGATCATTCCATTAAGCTAGGTATATCACACACTCAGTGTAAATACATGTACTCACTAGGAATTAAATTTATATCCTTATAATTTTTTATTATTTGAGATTTTTCATCCCCCAAACTTATTTTGATTGTCCCTTAAGTTTGTGGATGTTAAAAGTGATGGTGGTCCATGATTTTCAACATTGGGATATTGTGTTTCTCATTAATTTATGAAATTATGAGTCGAGATGTTTATAGCTAATGATAAGTTTTTTCCTAGATTATAATAAATAATTTTAGGGAACTTGAGCTGACATGGATAGTGTTATTTTACATGGGTGTATCAATTCTTTATGAGAAGATAGAGGAATTCATCAATGTTTTCTCAATTTATCTATATTGTATTTCTAAATTTCCTTATGTTGTATTATGAGTTAAATACAATTTTGAATTATTTATTTAATGATATTTGAGAATATATGGATTTATTTCATTAATTAAAGAGGAATAACATTGATTATGCATCGATTGGAGTGCTACTAGTGGGATATTCCAATGTTTTAGATATTTATGAATAGATTAGTGTAATGGAAGTGCTGAAAAAGTTGGGAGCTTCTAGTAGTGTTGTATTAACCATTGAGAACTATTTATTCAGTGAAATTCATCATCGAAAAATACTTGTGAAATTATATTAAAGGAAATAAATATTGAATTTATTCTTAGTTTCTGGATGACAAGACTCGACATAAGGGTGTACTATGATAATTCTCATTTCATAAAATATTGTATATTGATACTATTTTTGTATAATTATTGAAAATAAAATATGAGTATTAGTGTGAGGATCATAATTACATCAATGAAAATTATTTCATTTATAATTTTAGATATCAATCATATTTGATTAGGTGTTATATTAGAACATAGACCCATCCATTTGAGGTTATTTATATATAGTTAGGACTCAAAAATTTAGATCTAGAATCATGTGTCCAAATGAATTTCCAACCATTATGTTCTATAGTGGGGAAAATTTATTTGGACACGAGATTTATTTAGTAGTAGTCTCCAATGTATATTGATGATGACATAACTCAAAATTATTTTAGGTATTGATTAAATCCAAGCTAAACTAATGCAGTAGTGAATAAAGTTTTTGAAAATTCAAAATAGACGACTTGATATATATATAAGGTTCATCATGTTCTAGTGTGATGAAAATGAAGAGGAGATGAGGTCAATGTTTTCACCTTGATATAATTTATAGGTGTGTTCAACTATCATGCATGGAGTGCTTCTAACTATGAGTTTCTAAAAGAATTATTTTATTGTGCCAGGTGGTGCATACTCATTATGTAAAAAGGTTGTTTTCAAGATATAGAAGTAGATTTTAAGTTGATGAAATCCTAGTATAATAATACTATTCATTAGTTGAGATATGTGTCAATAGATATTAAATAAGGTTATATAAATGTAACAATTGTCTTGAGTGATGATTCTTTCAATAAGGAATCCACTTCATGAACTAAAAGGGTAGAAAAAAATGAATTTTTTTTTATTAATCAATTCTATATTAAATTAGATTATTCTATAGTTTTTTTTTACTCTTGATCATTGGTAAAATTTCAAGGTGTAGAATATCATTATTTTATTTCTATTCTAACCCATGGATGCACCCTTAGATACCTATAAAGTGGGTTTTGTTAAAGACGTTGAACGTTAAAAGTGATACTTAAAAAGGTGACTCAAGGTAGAGGTTACCTATAATTGACAACCTATGAAATTTCAATTGGTGATCAACACAATAATTACAGGACGGACTTCCATGTGGGATTTTTTTATCTTGTGAGATTGTGTGTCGTTTTGTTTATTTGGTAACATTTATTTGGTTAAATTTATTCGGTTGCATTTATTTGGTATTTTTGGAGTATATATGATCCAAGATTTTTTCCTTAACTCATGATAAGTGGTTGATGAGGTGATTAGTTTTTATCAAATGTATTTTTGTAGAAACATCAATCATTTCATTAAATTTTGGTACCTTGATGCTCATTCCTAGGATGGATGGTAGATTGTGGAGAGATTTGAATGAATGTTTTAAGAAAAACTCACACCAATGAATAATGATAAACTAAATATCATGATTTCATTAATATAATAGTCATATAAATAGATTCTTTTAGTTGGTTGTTTGAGGGTGCTGAAAAAGTTGGACCTTGTGAAGGATATGTACTATTTTGATCATGGATTTTGGAAATGTGATGAAATTAAAAAACACCCTGAGAACCCACCAGGACTAGTGTTGAGCCGAGTGTTCCACCCCTAGACTACACCCAGTAGGCCAAGGGATATGAAAAAAACCAAAAAGTATTTATTGAACATGGAATTTTGTATCCTAAATCAACCTGTAACAAATAATCAATTCAATATACATAATAAAACTAATAAATTTTATAAATAGAGATAAATAGATATATTTTATAAAAACTTATTTAGTGATAATAACTATAAAAAACCATGACACATGATAAAACCTAAAAAATAACTAAATAAATGATAACACCATATTGTACAGTAGGTGGGTAAAAAGGGAGTATTATCTCCTCAAACTTAGGATTCCTGAGAATAGACACCATATACAATCTAGAACAAAGAAATCCAGAGGCTAATCCACCAATAGAATCTTCCACCATCAAGTATAGCCATGAATCACTAATTAACTGCTCCACATAAGTAGATCTAGCTCTATGCCCACTAAGCCCATATCTGAACTATGCATCATCTGCATAGAAACAAAACATGTGGGAAAATGGACTATTTTGGGGTGAGTA
Source organism: Viscum album (assembly GCA_963277665.1). Lineage (NCBI taxonomy): Eukaryota > Viridiplantae > Streptophyta > Magnoliopsida > Santalales > Viscaceae > Viscum > Viscum album. The sequence continues at coordinate 1,204,938,323 of OY728159.1, read as the reverse complement.
TAAGTGTACCCATTTGGATTACCTAAAATAATAAATTAAGAGAAAATTAATAATTCATCTCAAAAACCTATTATGAGTAAGTAACCAAGAGGTAATATGGTGCAATAAACCTATATATAATTTATAGGGAAGAAACATAGGGATATATAGTAGACTCTTATCACTACATCTCATCTCATTTGTTTGAATATTCATATCATACTAGTATCTAAGGTCACATAGGTTTTAAAAATACCTAGTCTATATGAATTCTTCATCCCATTTTCAATTGAAACCTTAGTAGTGATCAAGGGTAATATTTTGATTCCCCAAACCGTTGAGTTTCAATTACTCAAAGCTTGTATATTTAAGGTACTCATGAACATCATAGAATCCACAACATCAAAACAATATAGTGCCTAAAATTCATATCTTCACCACTCTAGAACAATGGAATAAGATTGTTCCTTATTATAGTAATGAATATCGATCAATATAGCCAATCTATATAGAACCCAATCTCTAAGAAGGATTTTAAAGTATATAATATACTATAGACCAAAAATCATCATAAATATATCACATAATTCACTTATCTATCATCCCAAATAACTATAGTGTGGTGGATTGATACCTTGTTGTAATACACCTTAGTCAAGAGGGAAATCGACCCCTAAGGAGGCCCCATACCCTAGTATGTGTAGTGTCCATCATCCAAGAGAATTTTTTAATCCATGAGTAGAGGATCCATAGCCTATCTTTATGAGAGGGTTACCTAATATAATGTATACATAAATGACCTCTACCCTAGATATGAATATGCTTCTAGCGGGTAACCAACTGTGTGGATTCTCTAGTCATCTGCTCATACACATCATCATATCTATGATGATATAAAATTTAATCTATTAAAACTCTCAAAATATAAACTCTAGATGATGAAGATATATACCCTCATCATATTACATGTGGAAAAAACACATAGAATGAATTTACTGTATGTATAAAAATGATAAAGTAATAGAAATATATGAAGAATACTATAACCTTCCAAGTACACCTTATGTCCATATTGGGTACATGAAACATTGAACCACACAGATAGGTGGATCGTGTACTATTATTTCCAAAATCCAATGAAACCATCATACCTGACATGTCCACTGTGTGGTATTCTATAAATTCAAGAATGTTCTGATGGAAGAATTCATTTTTTAAGTATTATATAAAACTTTATACTAGTAATTGACATGTACTATAACTTAGGATGTATGGTTTTTATTCCTATATACACGCTAAGGAAACTTGTTGATTTTATCGTACACCATTCCTCTACAGGATACACGACACGTAGGATTTATATGTAAACTCAGAATATAGTGCTTGTACATACTAAGAAACCTTTTCTGAGGGTGCATATAATGTGAAGGGGAGCCCATGATGTTTGGGTATACCGCATCGACCGAGTATGTAAGAAGAGTACACATTGAGACTTAAAGTGACATGATATATGGTCTATGACATTGTGCCACACAACATGTGATATTTAAAATAAAATTGATTAAAATAGTGATTCAAACCCTAAGATATATGAGGGTTACATTTTTTTGGAGTAGATTAAAATATATAAATAATAATTCATGAACTACACAGTGTGTGACTATAGATTCCATGGCTAGTATTAAAAAAATCGTGAGAAATTTCAAAATATTTTTTTCCTCACATAGAGAACTATAATCACCTCTATTTCATGTTACCCCTCCTATGATAACAAAATACAATGTCTGTGTAACCTTTTATGAACTCCAAATGTCATATTTTAGTCATTTTGGTGCTGGTAGCCACCTAAAAATCATCATGAAAGGATAGAGATAAATATTATTGAGGTTAGTGGTCTATGATGTATCCAAATACCTATGTAATGGTTTTTAAAAAAATTAAATGAGTAATGAAGAGGAAGATAAGGGAATATAATTCATTCTAAGATCACAAAATAGAGATCCAAGAAGAATTACGTATAATAAACTCTTAATTAAAATTTTATTTTTCAAATAATTTAAATATTTAAAAACATGAGAAAACAATGTTAGATAAATAATCAATTGAAAATACTCAAAGTAAAAAAATCTTTGATTAACATAGAGATTTTATTCCCATACTAATCCAACACTAAAATTTATTATTCACTAATTAATAAATATTTCACAATCAATATAAAATAATAGAATTTTAATATCAATTCCTCATAAGAATTGAGAAAATAAACAATTTTAAAACTCAATTGAATATTTATTTTAATAATTTTCAACCATCATTCATAAAAACTCATATCTTCTGGTTTAAAAAGTTTTTTACGAAATAAATATTATTTTATAACATAATTATTTGAACTATAATTAAATTAACTTAATCATGAGACATTAGTTCAAATTAAATTTTTAATAATTATTTAAATTATCAAAAAAATAAGTTTTAAATAATCAAATCGAAACCACCATTCATTGTTTAATCAAATTTTATGTTGGTAAAATTATTTTTTGGGAAAATAATTTTTAAAAGGGGAATAATTTTCTTTATTTATTATCATAAACATTGCCAAAGAAAATTCATGAAATCTAATTCCGAACTATTTCATTTTCCGTGAAATATTATTGACATAAACTTTGATCAAAATACCATTAATTTATTTCCTGATAATTATATAATTAAAATATTCCAGTTTTAATTATTATTTCATCATTGAAAAAAATGTGATCATATCATGAGGGGAATAGATTTAGATAATATACAGAGAAATTAGTAATAATGAAAAAGGGTGGAAATGTACTTTGTTGACAATTTGTTGATACTTTGTCATTATTTTTTCAATCCACATTTATGACTATCAAATTATGTAATCATTGTCATAATGTGAATTCCTTCTTAATAATTATATTTTATATTGTAAATAATGACAATAACATGAATAAGTTGTTCTTCATTATACTGTGAGAGATAGAGAGATATTTTCTTTTATTTTGTTCAAGATTGGGAATGAATAAAATATAGTGAAACTGTCTTTTCTAACATAGAACTAGATAGGTATTTTTATTTCTAAAAAATATATTTCCATAATAATGTCATTAATAATCATTAAAATATATATTTATTTTATAATTATTTTCCCTTATTAAAGTCCTCTAATAGTGATGAGGGCATGAAAAAATACTATATTCTAGATTCTTCCATGCTATGTCATCACCATTAGAGTTTATCATCAAAATGTCACTATAATATTTTACCACCACCAATATGAAAATTCTTTTATTATATATTAGATAAATTGAAAATATAAAATTAATACCTAAAAACGTTTGCTCTATGGATCAACACCATAACATATCATTTATACCGCACATAGGAAAACTATCTCATTTAGAATAAAACCACAGTGTCAAATTTTTTATCTAATGTCATGTTTAACATATATAAATATTTATTCTGATGGAATAAAAATTTATTTTTTAATAAATATTGAATATTATACAAAATTAAAACTTTCTATGAAATTTATCCAAATTTAACCAAAGGGTAAATACCATCTCCTAAGACTAAAGAAACAAAAAATAGGAATAATAAAAAATTATTAAACCCAAATAAATGGGCTCAGAGGAATGGAATAAAATTCTCTAATTATCTCTTTCTAAGGCCATATTTTCATTTAAACCATTAGAATAAATCATCTTGAATTATTTTTTTAATGGTAATAAGACTATCAAAATAATAAGATGTAATTATTGGATATCACTTACTATGGTTAAATTATCATGTTAATATTTTTAGAGACACTGGATATCAAAACTCAAAAATAAGTTAATTATCTATTAATAAAATTTGGGATTATTGTAACTTCCTACCATTTAACCTTTTCATCCCAAAAAATAAAACAACTAGATCTGTTATTTTTTAAGATCATCAAATCACCTCATGTAAAAAACAACTCATCCATGCACATATTTAATCCACCACTGGTTATCTAGATCTAGGTGAAAATGGATACAACCATATATGGAGGATGGTTTTCTCTGTCACCACACACTCTAGAAAATTATTTCATTGAGTTATCAACATATTATAAGATTAATAAACTTAAGTTTTTCCTGAATTATTTACTTATTAGAATCATATGATTACCTCACATGATTCTATTCAAGAATCAAAACCCATTACCTTTTTCTCACACAATGTTTTTTCAAATACAAGGGAAAAAATAGGTTAACTAACCTATAACGTAAAAAATAAAGTAGTTCATCACTAAGGATACCACAAATGGGAGAATTATGATGTCCACCTATAAGAATAATCCAAAATTTAGTTATATGTAAAAAAACTATATTCATCCTATTCTTCAACATTTTACAATACAAATATTTTATACTGACTCTGAGAGACCTGCTAGGTTTCTTGTTCTCTAGGGTATTATTTAGATTTTCATTATATCACACCATTAATGAATAAATATAAATTTCACTAGCTCAAGACATAAGTTCAACAAAATCTTTATTTCTCAATCCCTTAACTAAACAACAGTGGGAATTCTACCTTCATACCTTGACATCCAAACAACATTTCACTCCCAAACTAAATAACCAGATTCTGTTGATTTTATATTCTATGAAACCTATTGACTTGAAATTTTTTTTAATAACACAATAATATTCAATCTATAAATTATCATGCTAATGATTTTATATGTCCCATTCTATCATAATTTGATGTAGATAATCCTTAATATTTACATAAACAAATTTTATCATCTCTATAATTCTGGATAATGCATACCAAGATCAAGTGACTAAAACAAAAACCATAGAGAAACATCCTCCATTATGTAACTGGATTTTTACATGTGTAGAATAAACTAATACATAGTTTAATATACTCTGACATGCACCATACTCCATGGGAAATTATCTTTCCTCAATTCCCATCTATATAACAAAAATGTATGCCAAATGAAAATAATATTTTCCTTGGGAATTGGATAATGTGCTTCCCACTATCATGAATAAACCTAAAGTTATAATTTCAAGAAAAATTTGGCATCACGGGACCACTCAATCATTACCACTGTGAAGGTGTACATTTTCCCATATTCTTAACCACACAGTATCCTATATTATTAGAAATGGGTAAAAATATAATATACGGATGATACCACTGGGTCTCATCATCACTGTGATGAAATCCTATGAAATATATCTTCCATAATAAACGTAAATCTCACATATTCAGAATCTTTGAATCAAATATAATTCTCATCAATGGAGATTCTCAAGATGAAATGAGTTAATTTAGGAGCTCCGCTGTAATCTATGGAATTAACATAAATAGTGTCAGATGAAAAGCTCATTTCTATATCAATAAGTATAAAGTTCTATAAAGATAGGTCATGAATAATACCTTATACTAATCCATATATCATTTGGTAATAGCACTTTATTTTATGAATCTACTAGTAGACCAATCGACCAATACTCTGTGTTTGACTAAAAATATGTATGTGTGGTATGATGAGTATAAATTTAAATGATATCCCATAATAATTTGTCTTACACCATTAGATCCTAAACCAAGATTAATTTACCTAATACGTCATTAATCCTACCACAAGAGGGTATCTAATCTCATTTCATTCTTTATCATAAATGTTTTTCTCTAGAACCACTCCAGTTGAAATTGGGGTGTATCGCTACCAAGAAACATTGAACATCTCTCAAGGACTCTAGAAATGGTGGTAATTCAATGGAGAACATCACTATCCAAATTTCATTGTCATAAATTTCCACTCAAACTGCCGAGCATTAACATTTATTCTACGAAACATGTTCAGGGAGTCCCTGGTGAGGTGTGTAAACTCAATGCATACTAAAACATGGTTTTTATACCATTTAAAGGGTATAACATCTCAATAACGCAAATAATCATAACATTACCAAATGGAATAACATATTTAAAAAGTGACCAAACTCTAACTATAGTAGATCAATCTCATTTAATGTTTGATAAATACATCACATACTAATGTTATAATGTGTCGTGTTAGTGATTCATACTGTAACCACCATCTAGTTATTATTTTTTATAAACAAGATAGGACACACAACTTAATGATCCCAAACAACCCTTTACCAAGGGATGATTATAGTTTTCTCAGATTCATTGAAACCTATACTAATGGGACTCCCATAGAAAACACTACATATATACAATCCAATTTTACATAATGGGAATAACCATATAATTTACAAATATTTTTTTTGGATGAAGCACTAGCATGGTCTCTCACAGCTCAATCTCTATATAAGAGTTTTCAATATCCTTTATTTTATATAATAAACTTACAATGGTTAGAGAATATCTAAGATAACTAACATAGGAGGGATGATAAAACTATGATTTACTATTATATAATGCATGTACCATCCTAAGTATATGTAACTAGTGCCTTAGGGTCATAAATTGATTGATATATGATCAATGTACTGGATATTGGAAACATTGTCCAACACACAAAAACATTGTTCTCTAGTTTTATTTTCAAACATAAAATAACTTAAAACTGTTAATTTAATGGATTTGATACCATCACTACATTACTTGACCCATTGGTACCCCATCTGAGCTAATGATTAAATGAGTGTACAACTCTAAGCCCACCACCAAAAGGCTACAGACTCGTTAAGAGTTCCAAAAATGAATTATCAAATATAGGAATCCTTATCCTAAATCAACATGAAAAAAATAGAATACTATATGGATAATATTTCTAGTAATGGTAATAAATATAAATAAATAAATGTAGTGTATGAAAATGTATGTAGTGAAAACTATTATAAAACATTACACCTCTTGTTAAATCCTATAAAATTAACAAATACATGATAACAATGTATCATGAAATAGAAATACAGAAAGGGAACACCATATTTTTATAGAAAGGACACCTGGGAAGAACCACCATATTCCACAAAAGACCTCGGAATCATGAGGATGTTTTCTAATAGAATATCCTCCATCAACAAAAACCATGCATTATTAAGTAATTTATCTATATAAACCACTCCAGCTGCATAATCACCAAACTCATCTTTTAACTGTGAATATTTTTCACATACATAAAAAGTGTTGGAAAAATTACCATGAAGGGGTGAGTATAAATACATATATTATGATCTCTAACAATAAAAAAATATTAAAGAAAAAAGTTAGCTCAATGACCCAGTAAAAGGGTGTAATTGGGAAGGTCGATGATAGAAAAAATCCATATATGCTTTATAAGAAGGAAACTCAGAGAATAATGGGGAGTCTAATATTAATGCAGTTCAACACAACTAAATGAAGAATAATTTTTACAAGTATAATATGTCATTAAATATATCCAAAGACCAAGTGTGTCAAAATTCTGTAGCCTAGTTTCAATTCCCAACTTTATGCTTATCAAGGGTAATAGGGAGAACCCTCAAACCACAAGGGTTTAAAACATCATAGTTCATATACTAAAGGAACCTAATAAAATCATTGATTCAATATTAAACAAATAATTCAAATCCACATAATCCTTATGTTACCACTCATGAACTAAAGGGTGGTACTACACCATATCAGAGTAATGAACATGGATTAACATAGCCTAGCTATCCATAGAACAAACACTGGAAAGGATATTAATGTATCTAGAATACTAAAAAACCCAAATCATCCTAGTAATCCAATATATGTCACTTATTTATCATACCTTACTAATATAATTAAAGGGTACCCATACCCCACTATAATACACCTTAATGGAGTGGTTAACTAATCCTTATAGGGGACATGTACCTTAGTTTGTGTAGTGTGGACTATCCAAAATGGTTACCATCTCTATGAGTTGAAGACTCATACCCTGACCCTGTGAGTGGGTAAAATAATCTACTATAAACATAAATTAATTATACCCTAGAGATATATATTGTTAAATATGGTTACTAGATTCATGGTATCTCTAACCATCCTCTCATACATATCATTGCATCTATAAAGTTAGGGAAATAAATCAGGTTGAAAACTTCAAATAAAAACCTTATATGATGAATTTATCCACCACCATTATGTTTCACATGTAAAAATACTCATAATGGGTTGCTCATATGTCTAAAATTGGTATCTGGGAAGAAAAATATGAAGAATACTACACCCTATCAAGTATACAACATTTCCAGTTTGGGAATAATGTGTGTAAAACCACTCGGGTGGACTAATTATGTACTTATATCACCGAAATCATGTGAAACCAATATATATATAGAGTATCCTATAAGATACATTTAATGTGTGGCATTTTCAAAACTCATGTGTATGATGTTGCAGGTTTCATGTCACGTGACATAGAAAATGAAATTTCATCCTATTACTTGACAGGTATTACTTCTTGGGTCAGATGGAATGTGTTTGAGGATAAATGTTCTAGAAGCTTATAATGTGTATATTATATATTATCACTATAGGATTCATTTCATATAAGTATTATTTAACCGTTTTCTTTACACAAATAAAAAACATCATTCTGTATTTCCAAGCATACATAGCATGTGAAGAGGATCACATAGTGTGTGGTTATTCCACATCAAACTGATGTGTATGTGGAGTACTTGTAGAAACATAAATTATGATGATCCAAAACATGTGACCCTAATTAACATGATGTTTGATATTTAAATTTTTACTTATTCAAATGGTGAGTCACATGATAAGATTTTAGGGGTTAGATGTCATTTGGAGTTGAATAAAACATTATATATGTAATTGTAAAACTACTTGATGTGTGAATAAAGACTATAAGGTGTGTTGTTGAAAAATATATAGAATTTCAATATTATTTTTTTCCTACTAGAGAATATTTTTTTCTCTTTGATCACATACTACACATCCATTATCAATTGAATCAAAGGGAATATTTACCATGTGAGAACTTGAAATTTTATCAACTAGACATTATGGTGCCCAAAATAATTAATAAATCATTGTGTGAGGATAGAGGTAAATAATTTCTATGTTTTTTTTGATGATGTATATGACCTCACAAAAATGTGTTTTGTAATATATTCAATGAGAAATGAAGAGAACAATAAGGTAAAGTCATTTATTCCTCAATCTCTAAATAGTGGTCCATGGGGAATTAAGTATAAAAATCCCATTTTTAAAAATTAGTTTATCATAAAATGTAAAATATTCACTATCAGGTATAAATAGTTCCAGATAAAAAATCCATGGAAAATATTCAATATAAATAAAACCTTGATTAACATAGAAACTTCATCCCAATGTTAATTCCATGCCAAAAATTATTCTTCACTAATTAATCAATCTCTCGTAATAAAAATAAAATAATTTAAGTTTAACATAAATTCCATATACGATTGGAGAAAATAAATAAATTTTAAAACATAATTTAAATTTTATTTATAAATACTCAACCTACCTTCATCAAATATCATCGCATTGTTTTCTAAAAAATTTATCAGATAAATTATATCTCCAAATGTAATTATTTGATTTAAAATTAATTACAATGAATTATGTGACATGAGAATAAATTAAATATTTTAGAATAATTTTATATTATCAAAAAATAATTACTTTTAACATAATCAAATCCATTTCACCTTTCATTATTTAATCACATTCATTGTTGCAAAAATTATTTTACAGAAAAAGAATTTTTAAAAAGAAGATAATTTTTTTATTCATCACAACAACATTACCAATGAAAAATCATGAAGTATAATTAACAACTCTTATATTTTTAATGGAATATTATTGAGAATAAAATTGATCAAATTAACATCAATTTCATTTAATAAAATTATCATAATGAAAATATTCTAGTTTTAATTATTCTTCCATTGTTGAACACTATGTCATTTGATCAAGTGGGGAAATATGGTTATATAACACAAAGATAAAGGGGGATTAAATGAAAAAAAAATTGATTTGTACTACCTTGTTGTTGATTTTTAAATGCATCATTATTCTTTCATCAATCCACATTTTTGGTCATTACATTATGTGAACATGTTCAACATGTAAATTCTTTATTATTTATTGTCAATTTCGTTGTGAAGAGTGTCATGAACATAATGAATTTGTTCTATATTGTGCTAAGATATGTTGAGATATATTCTTCCTTTATGTTTTTAATAAATGTAATACAATTAATTAAAATTAAATTATCTTTTCCAATGGATTATTGGAGGGATAAATCTATTTCCCAATAATAGATTTTTATAATTCATTCATTTATTTGAATTAGTAATTCTATTAATTTTATAATTATTTCCTTCTATTAAATTGTCCAAATGATGATGAGATCATGTTAAAAAATATCATATTATTTAATCCTCCATGCCATGTTATTGCCACCATGGTATACCATATCCATGTCACCATGAAATATCAACACCACAAAAATGAAAAATTATTATTATCTATATTATATAATTTTATGATATAAAATGAATTGAAAATTTTTGCTAAATAACACGGACCTTGAGAATTTAAATTATATCACTCCAAAAAAAATATTGTTTTGGACACCACCATAGTGTTGAAATTTTCATCTGGTTTACCATTTAATATATATAAATATTTATGCTCAGGGAATAAATATGTGTATATTAATAGATATTGATTATTATAAAAAATACTAAGTATCTCAAAATATTATAACATTCACAACAATGAAAAAAACTATGTTTTTAGACCAATATTACAATTATATAACTTTTTCATGGTTATTTACTATGGTGAAATTGTGTTTCGGCCATTTTTAGGGACCTCTGTTTCCGACGCTTTCATCGATGTGCGCGCATCCGTCTGTGGAGGATGCGCTGCTGTTGCCCCGCATTCCCACTTTCCAAAGGCGGGCATCATTCGTTCCTTATTCAGGGACGTCTGCTCCTTGATCGAAACGGGATGATGGGATGTCGGTTCTTCCTTCTGTGGATTCCTCCTCAGAACTCATCACCTAGTCCGGGTCTCCCTCATAGATTTAATACGTTGTTCATGAAACTCTTCCCAGTGCCATGTTTCCATGGACTCCAGTTAATTACACTGCTTTTGTCGGGACATTCCAAAGGGTTCGGTCAGGGCAGCAACCTTCAGTCGGGGGAGTAGTCACGTTGAGGCATCAGTAGCGTGTCTGGATGCTGGGGAACCTGGCATGTCTGTCTATTATCCCTGGTCACAGGGCTTCTCGAGGGCTTGGAAGCCCGAGGCATCCCACATCGAGCGCGGGGAATTATATTCCATAGACACATATCTGAAGTTTTCCTTAGTATCCCGTGTTTAACACAGGGTACGCCGCGAGTTTAATGTCCAGCGGAGACGGATCAGCCCAATCAGAGCATTAGCTAGACTGGATCGGATTGAGGGATTTCCCTTGAAGGGGTACCAATACCGGGACCAGCCCATGGGCGGCTATGAAGAGGAGCGTACCGATATGGTCTCACCGGGATATGACAGTCCGGGTGAGAATCTGGGTGGATGATGGATAGACGAATGAAGTGGAAGGGGGAATGGCAAGGAACCATCGCAAGGGAGACGGTGAAGTTGGGCTTGATCCTGGAAGAGGCTTCATACGTATCCACGTGACAGGGAATCAAAGTCTGCGTAGTTCGGGATGGTGCCGGTGAACCGGCATGAGGGTGGACCTTGGTCCGATGGGCATCATCAGTGAACTGAAGTGAATGGGGAGGACCAGGAGGGTCCTAGTGGTGGTGGGCATGGACCTCATGGAGGCTTCCTACGTACCATGTCGTGACATGGATCAAAGACCACGTAGTCCAGAGGGGCTTCGTCGGTGAACCGATGTGAAGGTGGACCTTGGCCCGATGGATGTCGTCAGCGAACCAACGTAAAAGTAGACCTTGGTCCGATGCATCAGCGAACCGACATGAGGGTGGACCTTGGTCTGATGGATGTCATCAGCGGACCAACATAAAGGTGGAACTTGGTCCGATGCATCAGCGAACTGACGTGGGGGTGGACCTTGGTCCGATGGAGGATGGGCTTGAACCTCAGGGAGGCTTCCTACGTACCATGCCTTGACATGGATCAAAGACCTCGTAGTTCAAATGGTTTCATTGGTGAACCGATGTGAAAGTAGACTCGTGGGTCCACTAGTGGTGGGCTTAAACCTTGGGAAGGTTTCCTACGTACCATGCCTTGACATGGATCAAAGTCCTCGTAGTTCGGATTGATGGAATACAGTTTAACGTCATGTGGGACGGTAGTGAACCCTGACGTGAATAAACAACAGGCGGTGGGTGTCGGCGAACTGACATAAATGAGGGACCTTGGCCTGATGGGAGATGGGCTTGAACCTCTGGGAGGATTCCTACGTACCATGCCTTGGCACGGATCAAAGTCCTCGTGGTTCGGAGGGTGGTCACAACGGCTTGCCGTCGGACTAGAATGCAGTTTAATGTCATGTTGGATGAAGGTAGAACTTGACGTGAATTGGATGACGGGTGAGCTTGAACCTCGTGGAGGCTTCCTACGTACCATGACTTGACATGGATCAAAGAACTCGTAGTTCAAATGGGTGTTCAGTTTAATGTCATGTGGGACAAGGGCATACAGTTTAACGTCATGCTGGACGGGGGCATACAGTTTAACGTCATGCTGGACTAGGGCATGCAGTTTAACGTCATACTGGACGAGGGCATACAGTTTAACGTCATTCTGGACGGGGGTGTGCAGTTTAACGTCATGTTGGACGAGGGTGAAACTCGATGTGAATGAACGACTGAGTAATGTGGCTTGAACCTCATTGAGGCTTCATACGTACCGTGCCTTGACATGGATCAAAGTCCTCGTAGTTCGCTAAGGGTGGGGGTCAGGGTTGGTGCTCACTCTAAGCCCACGTGAGTCATGCTCGGTGTGAGAAACAAGAGGTTGTAGGGACCTGATGATCACGTCGTGAAGGATGCGTCCGTGAGAAGCGAAGAGGGGCTTACACATTAGTCGGCCCATAGTGCTGGGACTTACTCTAGAATGGAGGCCCAGAGTGTGAAAAAGCACAGCGAAAGAGGGATTCGGGACCAATGGTGGAAGGTGCCTCGTTCCCTATCACTCCCTCCACTGACGTTGGTCATGGGGAAGTACGGAGATGCAGGGGTGCAACCATCCGTTGGGGAACTAGGGTCTCCCTTCTCCAGAGAACACACGCCACTCCAATAAGGAGGATATCATCCCTTGTGGATGGGTGATTCCACTCCTGTGGAGACGAGTGGCGTAACAAATGTTCGAGCTGGGGGGACCCTTCGTGAGAGGCACGAGGTCGGGTCACAGTTTAACGTCATGTGTTGAGGACGTGGTTCTTGGCAGTTTAACGTCCTGCAGCTCGGACAAGGTGGGTTCACTCCGCACCCCTAGGAATTACATAACCGGTACCCTCTGGTCCTTGGGGAAGGGAAGGTACTGGAAAGGCCATGGTCAAGGGGGGATGTGGAGAGAACCATAGAGGGGTCCACGTTAGCGTGGCTATGCGAAGAAGCAATAGCCGTTAGTGTGCCTATGCGAAGAAGCATTAGGCGTAGCAACGCTATGAGTGGTATCGTCCATGGGACTTTGAAATCACATCATGCAAACCTGGAGGGTCGCACGGGAAGAGGAATTGCCAAGAAAAGGAGTGTGCTTTGCGAAGTGGAGTGCCTTGGCCTTAGAATGGGGCATAGGTGTGAGTGGAGGGTGCTTCGCGAAGTGGAACAGTATTCGCGGAGCACTGCCTCGCGAAGAAGAGGTGTCTCGCGAAGCAAGGTGCTGCGAAGCAGTGTGCTTCGCGATGTGTAGCAATCCTGCCTTAGCATAGGGATCACTAGTACATGTTGGGTGTTTCACGAAGCATAAACGCTCTGCGGCTTCCCGGGTTCCCTTGGGAATCCCCCTCCTTTGCGAATGCCCTTGAGCTTCGTGAAGGGCATCCCTCTCGGAAGAGGGGCTCAAAACGATTCAAAGCAAAGGCGTCACGTGAAGTAGAAGTACCTCGTGGAGCTCATGATTTCCGGGGGAAAAGGGTTCTTCGCGATTCGGGAGAGGAGAAGCCGAAAGGTCGTATTGTCCGTCCTCGGGACTCCGGGGGAGTCCAGTATTTATAGGGAAGGGGCGCCGCGAAGCAAAACTCCCATGCCGCCTCAGGTGCTTTGTGGCGCGCTAGCTAACATAAAAGGCGTTCGCGGAGATTTACCACCTCTGGAGCTTCGCGGCGGGCTTGCGAACGTCAAATGTGTTCGTGGAGAGTTACTACCTCTGGAGCTCCCCGGCGGGCTCGCGAACCTCAAATGCATTCGCGGAGAGTTACCGCCTCTGGAGCTTCGTGGCGGGATCGTGAACGTCAAATGCGTTCGTGGAGAGTTACATCCTCTGGAGCTTCACGGCGGGATCGCGAATGTCAAATGCATTTGCGGAGAGTTACCACCTCTGGAGTTTCGCGAGACCACGATGCTCGGGGTGCTTCGCGTCGGTGCTTCACGAGGCAGCGTGCCAGCCTTCTTTTTTGTCCCTTCCTTCCGTGCAATATTTTGGTGCCAACAAATGCCCCGCCTCAGACTTGGATCCATGGAGGGTTAAGGGTCGAAGTCTTAGGGAAAATCACCAAAATTGTCGGCGGTTCGTGATGCAGCTTCGCGAAGGGGGCCCGTGGTGCTGACCTGGGCCACGGATCCGGACGCGCCGTGATGCTCCGTGCGGGTGAGGTGTGTCACGATGCTCCGGGGTCGCCGCCTATAAATAGGGGGGTCGACCTCTTTTGTCTTCATGCGACTTCCTTGTCTTTTTGTGCTCTCGACTTCGCAAAGCTCTGTGTACTCCACGACAGCCCTCCGTGAATCGAGATCCGTGGCGAACTGCGGGTCTCCGACTCCACGTCTGCGCCAAGCGAACTTCTGCTTGTTGTCCTAGACCAGACATCGCGGCTTGGTCTCGCGACCAACCTTCTCGATCCGGATTCGCGATCCAGCTTCGTGATCCGTTCTGAAATTTTTTTTTTCTGAGGGCCGGAATCGAAATGGCCCATCAAGAGGCTGTATTGGGGGTGCTTGCAGATGCTGCCCGTCGGGATGAGATGGCCAACTGTCCAGGACTTGGGGAGATGGTCTGAAGCCATTCGGACCACGATTCTTTGACAGATCTGCTATCGGAGGGTCACAAGGATTATTCGCAGTGTAAGAAGCTTCCATTGTATGGCTTCGGGTTGAGGGATGACGTCTTCATCCCTGAGGCGAGTAGGGACGAACCATCTTCCTGGTTCAGGAGTACACCATGCCAGCACCAACGGTTTAGGGCAGCCGATGGTCACGCACAGGAGGACTTCACACCCGTCACCACTGATTGTCTCTACAACCACGTAAACGATATTGACAGGAAGCCACTGCAACCGGAGACGTCCCCTCCTCTCTATCGTACCATGATGAAGGCGGCTTTGAAGGATTCGAAGAAGGGATGGTCCGATGAGTGGGACCTGCGCTAGGGCGGCAACTTTACTGATGACTGGGCATGGGCCTACTGGGTAGGTGCCTCATGCGAGGAGTTTGGGGCCCAGCTGAGGAGAGTGGGGTTGTATGAGGCGGCATGGGCCTCCCAATTCCACATTTACCAACCAAAGCAATTGATGCTGGAATTGCTGAGCAGATGGTCGTCTAGGACCAATATCTTCCACCTGTATCACGGGGAGGTGGGCATCAGCCTGTGGGATGTCCAACAGATTTCTGGGGTTCCGATCTTGGGGGCCATGTATGATCAGTTCCTCCCTGTCATGAGCGCGTGGGAGGATACAGAGCAAATTCCACAACTGGTGTCAGTGCTGATGGCGCTCGTCCTTGGAGAGGACAAGGAGGGAGTGAGGGATGTCCACTTCAGGAGATGGTTCAAGTGCTTCTTGAATTTCCCAGAGAATTGAGAGTTCCCTCCGAGGCCTCGAACTTGTCTGAGGGCGGCTCAACGGGGTAAGGGGCACTTGTATTGGCGGGTCTTGGAGGAAAGCCAATGGAAGACTTGGGGCTTCAGCGTCAGCACTGATCAATAGCAGATAGTCAGGCTGGCGGCGTTCATCGCGGCTCTCATCTACGGTTGGATTCTACCAGTGAGGGATACAAGCATGGGGGTGCGGCCCGGCTCGTTCATTATGACGTCCATGTTGGCCATAGGGCAGCGGATCAATTTGGGGATTCCAATGCTCGCCAAATTGTATAGAATACTGTGGCACATTAGCGAGGGAAAGAAGCTGCCAAGGATATACGGGCGCTTCCACCTCTTGTATGGGTGGATCTCAGTGCACATCATGGGGGATTAATGAGTATCCAAACCCTATTTCGCCACCGGGATCAAATTTCCACCCCTCTATCTTGAATGCGGTCGTGAGCTTCCCGTTCAAACTAATTGTGTCGATGGTGCTGAATCAGGTGTGGAGGGCGGATGAGTTTAATTTCCACCCCATCCCATTGCCGATGGGGATACTTACTGACGACAGGCGGTGAAGGGAAGAACATCGGGCTTACCTCCTGGCCTTTCGAGGTGGAGTTTTGGTGGAACGAATAGATCGTGAGCCACTCTGCGAACCGTACACCCTGCATCGGTTTTCGAGGCAGTTCCAGTGCCTCCAGCGGCTGACCCCACAGGTCTACTGGGAGGTGCGTCACGAGGAGCACCCGTGTGTGATGAGGCAGTTGTGGCTAATGTTCACACGGGAAGATGGGAAGATGCGAATTGCATTGCCTCCATCCACCGCCGCTTTCGGATTGGTGATGGAGTATGCCATTATCTGGGAGGCTGCTTACCCAGGGAAGATGCTGAAGCAACCAACTATTCGGGTCGGTGACGGTGGGCCTCCTCTATCTCGAGGTCGGGGACGGAGGGCAGCTAGGGCCTCTCGCGGTAGTGGGGCTGCCATGGCGGCGAGACCCGCACCGGCCGAGGGTGTGGCAGCAGTGGCGGATCCGGTGATTCCGAAAGAGCAGGGCCATCTGGAGGGGCAGCCACCGAGGGGATTTCATAGGATATCCACTCAGGCTCCAGGGAAGCGCCTGCATCATATCGACATGGCAGAGGATGTCGTCTTCCCGGAACCCTGGGACATTTGGGATGTCAACCGGAAATTACTCAGTGCACCCGAGATATGGGCCCACCTGAATTGCATCGGGATGGAATTACCGGGCATAGGCCCAGTCCGGGCAAGATTCATGGTGTCTCTGGCAGATGCATAGCAATACCTGGACGAGCTAGAGGATTACGTCTACTCCAGTGGTGTCCCTCACCCAATGATAGACCGGGTGAGGGTACTACTAAATTGAACGGTCCCCCCACACTTGTCGGCTGCCGATCTGAGGGAGTGCTTCCTCCTACCAGAAGAATCAGAGGACTCCTCTCAGGAGGATGAGGCTGGAGGAGGGAGCCCGTTGGAGGAGGGTGAGGTCGGGGATCAAGGCTCAGATTCCGACGATTTCACAGAGGCTCTCGAGGTAGCATTCCGAACTTCTTTCCTTACGGTCCGTTCTTGGGCCACTATGGACTTCTCACCGATGTTTGAGTCATGCAGGAGGAACTTGTTCGCAGGCCTCATTCTTGCCCCTCAGCGGGTGATGATGCGGGACCTTCAGAACCCGCGCTTATGGCTGCATTCAGTTCCGCGTCAGGTGGGACCAGAGCACCCGAGGTGGCTCCTCCAGAATCTCCAGACCTTCCAACAGTATACGGAGGGCCTCGCCTTGGGTTCCTGTCTGTACTGGCTCAAGAGCAGTGCCAGAGGTCGATCTTCGTATGTTTTCTCTACTGGTTTCCTCGTCATCACATGTAGACTATGCCAACTAACGTTTATGTCCCTCTCTGTTGTACAGTTCTCCGACTAGCGTGGGCTGTTGCGGCAAGACTAGTATGGATGTCTGGTGGCATCCCTCTTAGCGGCATTCCAGTGATGGTGGCGATAGTCCCCCCATCTCCTCAAGCTGCAACACACATCATCACTAGCGGGACCACCAGTAGGGTCGTGCCCGAATTCATTGAGGTGGACTCCGAGGAAGAGGATCAACCTGTCAGTCCCAGTCCTGTCACGCCTACTTCGGCGCCAGATGTCATACTGGATTCAACACCAAATGTAGATCCTGTCGAGGATTTCTTGCGGGCGTATCCAGCTTACGAGCCTGCCAATCGTGCAGACTGGGACGAAACGGCCTCTGATGAGGAAGACAGCAGCATAGTCTGCCACCGGTCGTGGAAACTAATCACGCGCTTCATCAAGAACACCCCCCAAGCACAATGGCTGGCCGAAATGGACAGACACCACTCACGGTTGTGCAAACTATGCGATGGGGGAGTGGATGCCCAATTTCCTCACACACTCATCTGATATCTTATGGCTGAGAAGATCCGGGAGCATGATCGTGGGCTCAGCATGGGCTGGCAGCGGAGGAAGGTGACCAACATCAAGAAGCTCCAGGAGGCTGAAGGTGAGGTCCAATACATGCAAACCTAGGTAGATGAGCTTTAAGCCTCTCTTAATGCACAATCTGAGCTGATCTCACGGTTGAAGGCCCATCTGGCAGAGGCAGAAGAGCATATGAGGCAGGCCTCTGGAAAGATGGTTGTCGTTCAAGCTGGCTTAGAGAGGGCCAAAGCCAAGGCTGACGAACTGCGCCCCGCCGCTACTGAGGAGGAGCGGTAGCTAAGTCAGCGGTAGCAAGCCTTGGACGCCACAAGCCAACGGGTGGCAGAGCTGCAATGCTCTTTTGATGGGGTTAACCCGTCCATGGGGGGAGTCGACCCCCGGGTATTGTAACAAACCAAAAAACCTTTTATTGGTACTTTTGTGCTTCAATTTTTTCTTTCTTTGTTTTTAATGCCGTAGTGCGCACGATTTCCACTATTTGAATCACCTTGTTACATCCCTACAATGTTTTCAGGACGTTCGGCGACAATTCCCCATGACCACGTGGGTCAAGCCCGATGTGAGAAACAAGAGATAGTTCCATTCTCGTCCCACCTAACATAAGAGTGGAGACCATGCTCCGGGCATCTGGGATTCGGATTACTAGTCTGGATTTCTGAAAGATGGGAGGGGCCTGACCGGAGAAGAAACTTTTCAGAACAGCCAAATTACCGTTTCTTCAACATGCTCTTATGCACGAACGGTTGCAACGCCAGGGGCGCTGAAATCGGTCCGAACAGACGGAAATGAGAAGCGTGAATTACGATGCCCAAGATTCGGAGCACTGTGGGGATGGCGTGACAATAAAGGACAACCATTAACCGTGGTGGAGAAGCGGTATCCTTACTGTGTTAGCCAGTAATGGGGACAAAAATGAGGGTCAACTGTTGACCATGTTCGAAACACGAGACCATGTCATAAATATTGTTGGTCAATCTTTCGGAACATTGACCCAGGACAGTTGGCGGACCATGGGTCAAACAACCATACTGTTAGGGGGTCCTTCCAAACATGACCAGTCTTCCGGAATGTTGGCCCAGGGCGGTAGGTAAGCCGATGCGGCATGAGACCAGGCCGTTAGGGGGTCTCGTGAGACATGAAAGGGGATGAGGGTCCGAATAAGGGGAACGCAAAGCGTGGAATATGGGGTGATGGTTTGTCTGAACAGAATCCAACACTAAGGTAGTTACACCACCGTGGTGGGAGTATGCCAGATGGGCACGTTGGCTTGGTCATGGATCCTTCGTTCTTTGGGATAGGGCATCTCTGGTGAGGGGTCTGGTGCATCCCATGATTAACATGGGGCATCCTGATCTTGTTCAGGGTAGAACCACAGTTTAGTGTCATGCGCTAAGGACACATGGACTCCTGTAGTTTAACGTCATACGATAGGACGTGGAATAAAAGGGAAGATCCTAGGGAGCATGTGGTGTGGTAGATATGAAACCGACGTGAATGAGGGCTTGGATTCCAAATCACACCACGTAGCCCCGGAGAAAACTCTTCAGGTCGAGGGACCAAGAGTGAGGATTAGGCTAGGCCCGAAGCAGAGTGGTCAGGCGTTCCTATGTACCCCATGAGGATGGGAATCAAGACATACGTAGTTCTGAAAATGCATTTTAACGTCATGTGGGACGATGAGAAGCCTGGTCGTGTTGTTACACATCCCTCCAAAACTACTAAGCCCACGTGAGTCGTGCTCGGTGTGGGAAACAAGCAGTAGTGGTGGGAATTTCCTGACAAAAAGGGGTAGGTTAGGGCAAAGGGACGCTCGGTGAATATCGGACCAATTACACTAACACGATCATTTAGCGCACCTAGATGCACGAAGAGAAAGAGCCGAGTATGATGGAGTTCCACTTGAACATGAGGAAGTTGAAATGTGTGAATCATGGTGCTCGAGATTCAGATCATGATAATGGCGGCGTGACGATGGAGGATAACTGTTGACTGTGATGGAAAACCAACATCCATATCGTGTAAGCCTAGAATGGGGACAAACAAATGAGGGTTGACCGTTGACCATGTTCGAAACACGGGACCATGTCACAAATGTTGTCGGATATCCGTATGGACGTTGGCTCAAAACGATTGGAGGGCCCTTAGGTCCATCATTCATGGAGATCCCTTAAGCCTAGTATCCATGTCGTCCGAGGGTCCTTTTGGATGTGGAAGAGGATGAGGATCGAAATAGAGATCTCACGAAGCATGGTCATGGGATGAGGAGGATGTCCCCATGAAAATCCCACACTTCAGGCTCTTTTTCAAAACACATCTGAATATGATAACGAGACGTATTAGATAGAGGGAGCAGATTCCTTTCCCATAGGGAGATCTTAGTTTAGGGTCATAGAATTAAGACCATGGATGGGAGGAGACATAAGAGGCACATGGTGGAGTAACTCAAACACCTGGCATGAATGGGAATATGGGGTGTGTGCGGTGAGGTGAACAACCTGACGTGAATGAGGACGTAATCCCATATTACATCGCACGACCCCCTTAGGAGAGGTTTTTGGTCATGGGACCGAAAGTGAAAGTTAGGCTGGGCCCGGGGGGAAGTGTTCGGGCGCTTCTACGTATCTCATAAGGATGAGAATCAAGCCTCACGTAGTTCTTGATGGACCTTAGACCATAAATGGGTAAAGGGAGCAGGGGACACATTTCAACAAGACCCGACGTGAAGGAGGACCTAAGCCCTACTTACCATGCGTTCTCTGGGGAAATGCTCAAGTCAAGGGACCGAACACAAAGGTTAGGCTGGGCCCGCGGGGAAGTGCTCGGGCGCTCCTACGTATCTCATAAGGATGAGAATCAAGCCATACGTAGTTCTGAAGGTTACATGGTAAGATACCAGTGCCAGGGGAAAAGGGGAGTGCGGGCATGGCCCTTGCACTAAAAGAAGCGGAATTTGATAAATCTTGTTTTTCCTTTAAGGTGAGTGCTTTTTTTTGTGAAGCGACAGGCCTATAGTAGTAGGATGTGGTGTCACCACAAGAATCAAGTCATGATAGGAGTTGAAAATGGCATGGCACGTGACCAATACCCAACGTGATGTACTCTACAATGAGGTCATCACAATGCAGTGCCATTTTTTGTCGTGCGTCTAGGACGATAATGTCACAGAATATGGTCGTGTGATAGGACCAAGCATGCATTTTATCATCATGCAGCGCAGACGTAGCAGAGACGATGCTAGGCGGGGAATGTGCACAGTGTTATAAAACACAATTGATGGAGACATGATCCCACATCACATTGTACGCCAATCAGAGAGGGAGACCTTAGGCCGAGGGGCCTATATAGAAGTAATAAGTGAAACAGGGGGAGAGACTGGCTCCCTAAATGGGTTGTACCCAAAGACAGGGCGTCCGGGCAGTCCTACGTATCCCATGAGAATGGGAATCAAGCTGAACATAGTTCCGGATGGATCTTAGTTTATGGTCTTAGAGCCCGGACCGTGAATGGTAACAACTTCCCAAGTTAGTGCAGACGTCAACCCAATCCCTAAGCCCACGTGAGTTAAAGTCAGTGTGGGAAACAAGGGGGGAGATCCTTATCGCAATACTTGGGGCGTCTATCCGAGGGGAGTTGGTAGAGAGCCCTGAAGGACACCTTTGACGCGGCTTGTTTCCCCAACATGCAGACGTGCACGCAGGAAAAGTACCAAGTGTTCCGAGACTCTACTTGGACATGATGAAGTGATGAAGGGTGTGAATTGTGTACCCAAAATTTTGGGCTTAATGGATTGGCGTGGTGATAGAGGAAAACTGTTAACCACGGTGGAAACGCAGCATCCATATCGTGTTATCCTGAGGTGGGAACAACGAACGAGCATCAACCACTGACCATACTCGCAACGTAGGATTTTATCGGTTTGTTGTTCGAAACCCTCGGGGGCGTTGGCCCGTAACAGTAGGATATCCCTTGGGCGTAGTATCCAGGCCGTTCTTGGGGGTCCCTTCGGGTGTGAAAGATGATGGAAGCCCTGATGCAGGGATACACAAAGCCTGGAATGTTGGTGCGGACGTGTCCGAGTAAAGCTTGGCATTCCAGGTAATAAACCAGAGTACTCTTAGGCACATTGGTGAACCGCTGAAAAGGGATCGACGAAACAGCTCAGGAGGGAGAGGTACATGGCGTGGTCATTACGAGACCGACGTTAATGACGACATAATCCCACACCACACCATATAATCCTCTCGTGGAGGAAGGGTAGGCCAAGGGGCCAATATGGGATGAAGATTCCCGAGAGATGGGGCTGGACCCGAATCCTAGACATTCAGGTGGTCCTACATATCCCATGAGGATGGGAATCAAGCCACACGTAGTTCTCGAGATGTAGTTTAATGTCATAGAGGACGAGGGGGGGGAGTAACATACCCCCAAACAAGGGAGGTGTACAGTATGGTGAATAAATTGACGTGAATGAGAAATAACTTCACGCCACACCATACACTCATATAAGAGTGGATCTGGGCCGGGGCCCGAAAAGGCCAAGGGGCCTGATGGTTAGGCATTGGTCAGGGAAGCCTGACCCACTTGCAGTTTATCGTCTTGCAGTGAGGACGAGGGTCGGGGACCCAAGGAGGCCAAGGGGCCTGAGGCTGTGCCTCGTAAGGGAAGGCGTACGACATGGTACATGATCTCGACGTGAATGAGGACATAGTCCCACACCAAACCGTACACCCCCTTATAGGGGAATCAGGGCCTTGGGCCCGACCGCTAGCACCACCTGGGGGGAAGTTTGTCACTTCGAGATGGGTTAGAACGAATCACTGCACTCGATATTTGGGACATCTCAGGGTGGACCCGAAGATCCATGACATTGCTGACCATGTTCGAACACAATGTTCCTATGGTGACCTGATATGGGAGCAACAAATGATTGTCGACCACTGACCAAATTCACAACGCGGGACTTGTATCGGCTTGTTGCTTGAAAACCCTGGGGGCGTTGGCCCGTATCGGTAGGAGAGCCCTTGGACGTAGTATCCAGTCCGTTCTTGGGGGTCCCTCTGGGTGTGAAAAACGATGGAATCCCCGTCAAGGAGTGGGTGAAGCATAGTTGTATCCATCCACGAAAGAGGCAAACATCTCCAGGGGGGATGTGCAGCCGGGTCGAGGCTTGCTCGATGTGAGTTGGGGCAAAAGTGTGCACCATGCCATGTCTTGACCCGAGGGGAAGATTTTGGCTTTTGGGATGGGCCAACGGACGAAATGCCCGAGTGTTCCTACGTATCCCATTAGGATGGGAATCAAACCATACATAGTTCTTGAAGGCCATGTAGTTTAGCGTCATGCGGTGAGGACGTGGGAGGATAGAAGAACGGGAGTGGGCACATGGTGCGACTCTTACAATCCTTGTGTGAGCGGGGTTGTATGAGCGGGGCTAAGAAAGCCTACTCCCTGTTACACAAAGATCCTCCAAGGAAACTATTCCCAGGGGGGGATATTAGAAGAGAAAAGCTTGGGGCTGAGCTCGAGACGAGGCGTCCGAGCATTCCTACATATCCCATTGAGATGAGAATCAAGCCACACGTAGTTCTTGAGATGCAGTTTAACGTCATGCGGGACGAGGATGCATCTCATTTGGGGATATGTAAGGTACGACAAGTAATACGACGTGAATGAGGACGTAAGTCCCACACCGTACCGTACAATCCTGCAAGAGGGTAAGTCGGGGAAAACCAAGGGGCCTGAGGCCGGGCCGCGGTCAGGGAAACTTGACCAGCTTGCGGTTTAACATCTCGCAGTGAAGATGGGGGTCGTGGGCCCGAGGAGGCCAAGGGGCCTGAGGCTGAGCCTCTGTCAGGGAGACCTGACCAGCTTGCGGTTTCACGTCTCGTAGTGAAGACGGGGGCCATGGGCCCGAGGAGGCCAAGGGGCCTGAGGCTGAGCCTCGGTCAGGAAGGCCTGATTGGATTGCAGTTTAACGTCTTGCAGTAAGGACGGAGGGGGATTGGGGCCCAAGGAGGCCAAGGGGCCTGAGGTTGAGCCTCGTTCAAGAAGGCATGACTGGCTTGCAGTTTAACGTCTTACAGTAAGGACGGGAGGAGATCTTAGTTTAAGGTCATAGAGCTCGGACCATTTTGTTGTTTATCGTCTTGCAGGATGAAGATGCAGTTTAAGTTCGTGCAGGAAATTATAGTTTAAGGTCGTGTTGGACCATAACGTGCCGTTTAAGGTCATGCGGGACCATAACGTGCAGTTTAAGGTCATGCGGGACCAAGGTGCAGTTTAAAGTCTTACTGGACGATAATGTGCAGTTTAACGTCATGACGGATGAAGATGCAGTTTAAGGTCGTGCAGGACCCTTTTTCCCTAGGCAAAGTATCGCTTGAGGAACATAGCGTTGGTAGGAGGGGTTATGCGCTCTCCATCCGTGGTCACCAAGGAGTATGCTCCATTGGGGTAAACCTTATGGATGATATAAGGCCCTTCCCATTTGGTTTCTAACTTGGGAGGTTTCCTACCGGGAATCATTGGTGCTCGAAGGGTAGGTACTAGGTCACCCTATAGAAAAGAACGGAGACAAACCGTCTTGTTGATGGCCCTCACTATCTTATCCTGATGCCTTTCCAGATTGTGCAGGGCACGAAGCCAGTTCTCATCCAGTGCTTCTAATTCAGCTAGACGGATTTCGTCTACCTCATCTGATGTTTGGTGATCATAGACCGCAGTGCGTAACGATGGCAGCTGGATCTCAATGGGTAGGATGGCCTCAGCTCCATACACCAGGGAATATGGGGTCACCTGGGTAGAGTTGCGAGTCATCGTCCGATAAGCCCAGAGGGCATTGGGGAGCTTGTCCGGCCAACTTTTCTTATTCTGACCAACCATCTTCTGCAGAATGTTAGAGAGGGTTTTGTTGAACGCCTTGATCTATCTGTTTGCTTGCGCGTGGTAGCGGGAGGTATGGTTCGAACGGATGTCGTACTTGGCATACAATTTCTTCAGTTCAGCTGCTCGGAAGTTGGTGCCGTTATCGGTGAGGACGGCGTGAGGGACCCCAAACCGGTGGATAATATTGGAGCTCACAAAGTCAATGATGGAACGGGCCTTGACCTCTTTGAGTGGAACTGCCTCTGCCCACTTGGAGAAGAAATCTGTAGCAGTCAGGATGAACCTACACTGGCGGGCTGTTGCCGGTGGATACGGTCCCACTACATCAAGTCCCCATACCACAAATGGCCAAGAGTACTTGGTGGGGTGGAGGGGCTCCGGCGGCCGATGCAGGAAGTTGGCGTGAACATGGAACGTGTGGCATCTCTTGGCATACCCAATACAATCGTGGATCATAGAGGGCCAGAAGTACCCCAACCTCCGGAATTGATGGGACAGCTTCGGCCCAGCTTGATGGGTGCCACAGGAACCGGTGTGAACCTCTTGCATAACTTGAGGTATCTCTACTCCTTGGATGCAACGGAGGAGGACACCATCGAAGCTCCACATATAAAGGATCTGTTCAAGACGGGGGCCACTCTGGAGGGTAAACTACAGCGCGCGGTGTCGGATTCGCTCGCGCTCGGCCCGGTCGTCCGGGAGGCGACCATTTTGGAGATACTTGATAAAAGGTGCCCTCCAGTCAAGAGTGGCTTCAACCACTATGTCTGACGAACCCGGGACCCCTGAAGTAGAGGTTCTGGCAGTGAGATGACTTACCCACAGGCCATCATTGTCCTCTTGGGTGACGGGGGAAATGACTCTCTGGTGTGCCACATGTATGATCAAATCATCTTGCTCGGGTTCTACGAGCGACGCGGCTAAGCCAGCCAAGGCGTCTTCTTGACCGTTCTGTGACCGCGGGACATGGGTAATCTCTGGTCGAGAAGAGAACTGGGCCATCAGGCGGAGGGTGTACTCCAAAAAAGGTACAAGCTCTGGCTTCCTGACGACGTAGTCTCCATTAACCTACTTTATTACCAGCTCAGAATATCCTTTCACATGTAGATGGGGAACATGGATCTCAAGGGCCAACTCGAGGTCGGTGATGAGAGCCTGGTACTCTGCCTCGTTGTTCATACAGCCTTCTGACAATAGGAACGAGTATGGAAGGATGACTTGCACCAGGGTAATGAAGACAATACCCAATCCCACTCTATTGAGCTTAGGATCGTTGAGCCGCCTACCGGTGGGGCTCCGGGAGG
The DNA here is from genome assembly GCA_963277665.1 of Viscum album. NCBI lineage: Eukaryota > Viridiplantae > Streptophyta > Magnoliopsida > Santalales > Viscaceae > Viscum > Viscum album. The sequence continues at coordinate 1,204,911,695 of OY728159.1, read as the reverse complement.
CACCGTCGAAATGCATTTGCCAACACGGGACGACCTGATCGACTGAGAGGATCGTCTCATCAGGAAAATCCAGGTCCGAGGATTGATCCGCGGAGGTTGGATGGGCAGCTAAAAAGTCTGCCAACGCCTGTCCCTTAATGGGCTTCTGAGGTACGAACATGATATCAAACCGCTGGAGAATCACTGCCCACCATGCTAGTCGGCCAGCCAGCATGGGTTGGTTCAGGATGTACTTCATTGGGTCCACCCGAGAGACTAATTGCACCTCATGGTGCTGCAGGTAATGTCGCAACTTCTGCATGGTGAAGATGAGCGCAAGGCAGCTCTTTTAGATAGGGGATTATCTGACCTCCGTATCGAGAAGCATGTGGCTGAGATAGTAAATATTGTTCTCAGTACCCTCGTTATTCTTCTGGGTGAGCAGCGCACCAAGGGATCTTTCCAAGGCGGTCACGTAAAGGACCAGCGGCTTTCCGGAGACGGGTGGCATCAAAACGGGAGGTTCGAGCAGATACTGCTTGATTTCCTCAAAGGCGGTCTGACACTCCTCATCCCATTCGTAGGTGGCACCCTTCTTCATGAGCCGGGAAAATGTCTTACACTTTCCGGCCAGATTCGCGATGAATCGGCCTATATAGGCTAAGTGTCCTTAGAGGCCTCGAAGTTCCCGAATGTTGCTTGGGGGAGGCATTTGGCTGATGTCCTTGATCTTCTCTGGGTCAATCTCAATACCTCGGTATCTAACAACAAAGCCCATAAACTTCCCAGAGGTGACCCCGAAGGCACACTTTAACGGGTTCATCTTCAGGTGACGGGAATAGAGGAAACTGAACACCTTATAAAGGTCTTTGAGGTGGTCCTGGCGCTGACATGATTTGACCACTAGGTCGTCTACGTAGCATTCCACCAATGTTCCGAGAATCGGCTTGAATATGCGGTGCATGGCCCTCTGATAAGTGGAACCTACATTTTTCATGCCGAATGGCATAACCTGGTAGAAAAAGGTACCTTGGGGAGCTCTGAAGGCAGTGGACTCCTCGTCCTCGGGGGCCATTCGGATCTGGTTGTACCCGGAATACCTGTCCATGAAAGAGAGAGCTTGGAACCCGGCCATGGTGTCAATCAATAACTCTGTCACCAGGAGTGGGATGTCATCCTTTGGGCATTGGTGATTAAGATCGCGGAATTCGATGCAGACTCTGATCTGCCCATTCTTCTTCCTGACTGGCACAATGTTGGCAAGCCACTTGGGGTACTAGACTTCTTTAATGAAGTTGGCTTTGATAAGATTTTCAACTTTGGCCTCAACCATAGCACCATGAGAAGTGTTCATCTTCCTAGGAGGCTGCTTAAATCCACGATGGTTTTCCGGGAGGCCCAGACGGTGAACGGCTACCTGGGGATCTAGTCCCGGCATCTCGTTGTAACTTCAGGCAAACACGTCACGGTGTTGTTTGAGGAAGTCTACGTACTACTGCCGCTCCTCGGGGGACATGGATGCACTGATCAATGTGGGTTTCGGATCTACCTCACTACCAAGGTTCACCTGTGTCAGTTCATCAACCGTGGTAGAGACGCCTTCCTGAAAGGTGGGGGGAGCATCCTACAGGTCTTCCTCTCCACCCGTGGGGGGATTTCCCGCAACGGGAGATACTTCTGGGCTATTAAATGCTGAGGGGCAGCTGGTGCCAGCTTGGGCAGCAGTGGTCATCATATCAGGAGACTCACTCGCCATTGAGACCATAGAAATGGAGGCAGTCGACCCTATCCCATCTGGCCTTCGGCCTAAGGGGCCACGTTTGACGATATCAAAGCAGTGGTGACGTTTCGACCTGAGTCGGTGGATTCCATCCTGGTGGAAGAGACACGTATGGCGTACCGCCATTGTCATAAGATTGACATCCAAGTACCATATAGGGGTAGGAGGTTCCGGGATCACCTGAGCCTGGTTGATGTAGGATTACAAGGTGATTTTCTGTCGTCGCTTGGACACGGGAACATGCCTTCCTTGTGTACCTGAAACAAAAAAACATTGCCCCATGTCGGGGGTCGTGGCCTCCAATCGGTGGATCGGGAGGATGTAGGCGTCATCCATGCTTTCCCAGGGATCAGTTGTGACCGGGGTGGGTTCATCCTCACTTACTAGGATTTTCTTATCCTTACTCTTGTAATAATTAGCATCCAGATAGCGGGCCTCACAAGAGGTGAAAGGAGGCGCATCTCCTTGGAGCACGCCTACTCGACCGTTGAGTGAGTATTTGAGGCACTGGTGATACGATGAAGGGACCGCTGCATGTAGATGGAGCCATGGATTACCCATCAATGCGTTGTGGGCGGTGTCCTGAGAGACGACCATGAACTCAGTGCTGGAAATTAAGCCACCGAACTGAGTCTTCAGGCGGATATTTCTGACTGGGGTTTTCTCGGTCCTATCGTACCCTTGGATTCTGAGGTCAGAGGGAGTTAAATCACCTTCAGACGGACCCAGCTTTTGCAACGTCCGAGTCGGAATTAGATTGATTCCAGAAACCGTGTCAATGAGGCAGCGGCGGACTTCCACACCATTGAAGTGGCCAGTGATGTATAGCAGGCGAATGTTCCCCTGTATGGGAGGGTCCTCATCTTCACCGTAGAACGAGATAACTGCCTGACATTCGGTGTTTTCAATCATCTCGGTATGGAAGGCTTCTGCAGCTGCTACCTCTGTCTCAAACTGGATGGGGCTCTTTAGGACCTCGGCAAGTGCCTCGCGCATTTCAGATGATAGGCGAAGGGCCTCGAGGATAGAAATCCTTGCCGGAATGCCGTCAAGGTGCTTCAGGACATCATACTTTCATGCCAAACGCGAACCTCTGCCTACAGGAGGTCGTTCGACATTTGGAGGCATAGCGGGTCCTTTCGGTTGAACCGGCGATCGGCTAGTACTGGGTACATCCTGCTGCCTACTAGTTGAAGCCTGGAGAGTAGACGTCGGACTAGGATCGGACAGCGGAGGCTGGCATGTAGCCCGGAAAGACTGACTGTGATACGAATGAGGCAGCTCTCCCTGATCTAGTAGCACAAACGGTGGTGGAGGTAGAGCTGAGGGCGTTAGATGGGGTTGCACGTGTTGAGATCTACGCTGATCCTGCTGTCTGGTCTCAGTAGCGTGCACGTCTTGAATGAAAGTGCCCGCTGACGTACCTCGATGACCGGCGCGGTTGCGATTCCGCTGACGTTGACGTCGGCTGGAAATGTTGGGGAGGTTCTCCTGGCGTTCCTCCTCGTCGGGAGTCATATAGGGCTTTACCAGCTCCACGGTGTTAACCGAAGCGTACCCCTGGCTGTCGCTCGAGGAGTCATCCACCACCGGGCGGATTCGGGGGGGAATCCCCATTTCAGGGGGCATAAAGTCACCGAGAGTGCGGGATGACGATGGAACCGACGGTGCGCGTTGCTTCTTCTTGCGTCGTCGTTGCTTGCCCTTTTGGGAAGAGGTCGACTGTGAAGGTGATGCGGAGGTACCGGCTACTTCTTCTGAAGGTTCCGGCTTCTTCAGGCGCACCCGGATGATACCATGGGCACGGAAGACGGTTTTTTGAGCCATCCAGTCGTCGTATTTCCGGGATCCGCGGCTGGGAACCTACTGCCACTCGCCTTCGCTGTCGCTACCAATCTCTGACCCTGCAAAGACACCCGCCACTTGTGCTGGTGCCGAGCCCAACCTGACTATGTTGTTGTTGACCTGGTCTTGAAGCCAGTCTTTAAACACATAGAATTGCTTGAGGGTGTTCCCCAGAATCCGATGATAAGGACAGTAGTTGGGGTGATCGGTGATATTCGCCTCTGCCGGCCTTCTGCACTCGGGCAGGTGCACAATCCCTTGCTCTAGAGCACTTCGTAAGTAGCTAGGGACCTGATTTTCGTTGAACAAATAAGTATGGTGCCTTCTTTCCAGATAGGGGGCCATGGGGGCCTGACCCTAACGAGGGGCCGGAGGGGCCTACCGAGGAGGCGGCGCCTGATTGTCTCGCCTGGGTGGTGGTGGCGCATTGCGCGGGGGAACCTATCGATTCTGAGGCAGTCGCTGCTGGTCAAGAGCCTGTGCTTGAGGTGGAGGACCTCTGTGGGGTTGCGGGGATGGTCCCGCTAACAGTAATTCCAGCTGCCTAGGGGATTCTATTTAGGCCACCGCGGCGGGCTCAGCCCTGGCGGTCCTCCTGGCTGGGATCATAGGGGGAAACGAACGTGTCTGACTAGCCTGTTGCAGAGCTTCCTCAAGGCGCTGAGCCTTATCTGAGAAATCTCTGAACCCTCCAGGGTAGTTATGGGTAATTAGGGTGGGTACCAGCTCTGTTTTGACGTTCCCCACACACATCGTCAGTAATTTCTCCTGAGTCAGTGGCATATCGAGGGAATACGTAAGTCCCTTCCACTGGGTGATGAAATCTAAAACTCGCTCATCAGGCCTTTGCTTGCACTTGAAGAGGTCTAAAATGCTGGTCTTCCGCGTGGTGGAGCTGAACTGGTATAGGAACTACCGGTGGAGATCCTCCCAATCGGTCACTGATCTGATAGGGAGCTGGTTGTACCAGACGAATGCTGGACCTTCCAATGTCTGTACAAAACACCGGAGTTTGGCGGCTTCTTGCTGAGTCGGGGTCCCCATCATGGGGCTACACATGGAAGAAAAATGTGCCAAGTGCTACGGCGGGTCCCCTGTCCCGTTGAAGGGTGAGAAAGTGGGGTTCCCAAAACCCGGGGGCACGGGCATATCATCCACCCACGCGGGATACGGCTTTACATCCGGGGGGACCGCCACCTGTCGCGTTTCCAACACTCTGAGGCGGGCTGTGAGTGCCACTATAAGATCATTCGGGTGGGGGTCCCTGTCTTGACGGGGATCCCTAACCACAAGTGCGTTGCCAGGTTCTTCAACATGGTAGATGGCTTCGGTAGCTCGTGGATCAACTGGAGGAACGACCTGTGGGGCGACTGGGGGAACCCGGACTGGATTCTTCAGATTTCCCCGTCGCTCGAGGGGGTTTGGCGAGACGTATCGCGCCCTCTTTCCATAGGTTCCGGCTTCTGCCCTGTCTGCATGAGTAGCATGATCAGGGTTGCCCGGAGGCATCTCACCGGGGGGAATTGTTCCTGCCCCTGCTGCCCCGGCCTGGGATTACCATAGTCGGGTCGCCGCTCTACGGCGCGCTCAGCCAAGAGTTCGTCAACCAGCCTCTTCTGCTCTGCAAGCTGCTGGCGTAACGTAGCCTTCTCGGGACCTTCGTCCATTTTCTGCATAGAGGTAGACGGGTCAGAGTTCTTGACAATTCCGACATGCTCCTTACCCTTGCCGGTATTTCGACCAAGTACCAGCAACTCGGTGGGTACGGGGAGGCCTAGCAGGTTCCTCTACTGATGGGTAACCCTCCCTGACGGGTCCAGTAGTGGTGGTATGCCCTCAGGGTATAAGTCTCCATCAAGGAATTCAAGCTCATCTTCATTGTCCACCACGTCAGCCATATGAACCGCGACCCCTCTCAACGGCATGTCCTCGATGTCGCATAATGAATCAGGCTGACGTCGGATAGGTTCGAAGAGGAGAGCGGCATAGTGTCCCCAACCACGGACCATCACATGGGGGTAGCTTCCCTGACGATTCTGCGGAGTACTTTGAAACTCTGAACACATTTCCGTTGAAGGGCGCTCTGGCGGCCTGGCAACTCAGGGTGCTGGGCCACAAGGAGTGCGACCAAGTCGATCAGGCGGCATTACTCGCCGATTTCTTCAAAGTTCTCTCGAATTCTGGAGTACACCACCCGCTCATAGCGAAGGCGGAAGTGTGTCACCCATAGGGTTCGACAAAAGCACCCCACTTCTTCAGGGGTAAGTGACTCTGGTGCGTGAAAGTTCAGCGCCGCCGTCGGCCAGAACTTCTCCAGGAAGTGATCCGCTGCGAGAATACTCTAGAAGCTCTTGGGTTCGGACTCGGGGTCTGGCCCTGTATTGCCCCACTCATCAACCGGAGGCGGCTGAGGGACCGGTACCGGTACTGAGGCGGACCTCTGGGATAGTAAACTCGGGGGCGGAGAATACGGTGAACGAGCTAACTGGCCACTGAATTCCGGGCCATCCTCTGAAGAGTGAGGTGACCTGGCCATGATGTCACGATATGATGGGATGATAGCCACAGCTTCCGGAACAGGAGTCGCGGCTGCCGGCGATAGGTCATTTCGTCGCTCTACTGCCGTTGGCCCCCAAAATAGCTCTCTGTGATCTCTGGTAGAGGTAGAGGGCGCTTCGGGTGACAATGGCGGTGATGGCGCGGTCGAGACCTACGGAATTCCCAAGATTTCTTCCTCCTGGATGTACCTGCGGAGAGAGATGTGAATTTGGTGGACCTCATATTCCGGGAGAATGAGGCTAACGCGTCTGGTTCCTGCCCCAGTCCTTGATATGGAGGAGCGGGGAGAAGGTTCCATCGCTGAGTCGCATTCCGCTTCAGAGTCAGAGAAGCGGGCAGGTTTGATCTCCACCCGGGCCTTCATAGGACTCTTCTTATGGCAGCGACGACCCACTCTCCTGCCCCGAGGTGGCTCTTCGGGACAGGGTTGATCCCTAATAGGTAGCCTCGGGGTGGCGCTGGCACCGTGGCGGAGAGGGCCCCCACTCGAGATAGCCGAGGTGCGAGGGGAACCAGGGAAAATGTCGAAGGGTACATGGGGAGGACCTCCATGGATAGCACCCATGTGGGCGGAGCCTCTGTTGGAATCAGCAGGAGCATGGGGAGGGCCTCCATGGTCTATGTGGGTGGAGTGAGGCTGACCTTCACTCCTCGGGTTGCTGGGGTGAGGAGGACCTTCGCCGGTTGCAGAGAGGACGTAGGGAGGTCCCCCACATTGGAGAAGGACCGGATGGATGGTGCCTTCATATCGGTGGTCGGGGGAAGGAGGATGGACTCCATACCCTGTATAGTGGGCACGGGAAAGGTTTCCACGCCGAGTGTCACTGCCGCGGGGCAGGTCTTCCTTCGGGATGGGGGTAGCACGAGGCATACCTCCATTACGAGCTTTGGAGCGGGGAAGGCCCATGCTCTGTGGAGTAGTGGTCCGGGGAGGGCCTCCGTACGGGGTGACATCACCGCGGGTTAGTTCGCGGCGATCACCACTCGGGCTTGCAACCCGGAGAGTCAACCCAGCCTGCCCGTGGGGCGGTTGGGGTCTCGATCCTGGTTGGGTGAAGGAGTGCCCCTGCTCAGTGTATGTAGGGACTTCATGATGCACGTCGGCGGTGGCTCGGGCCACTGTAGCTATTGACATCGATGCACCTGGGCGAGCGTCCTCAGCCCGGGCCGGGTGCTGACGTCGGGTCAGACGAGCTGGCGCAGGTGGTGCAGGGGGATTTCCTGCCTGCTCTTCCGGCGGATTCGGACGGCGGTGCTGACGCGGCCGGACGGGATCTCTTTCCTGGAGCCCTTGGGTCGGGACCCTGAGCGAACCGAGCCAGATGGCTCCCTCCTCATCAGCATAAGGCGAGGAGTCGTCAAGGCATTCCAGGGACAGGCTCCCGAAACGGTTGAACGTTGGGGTGGGGAGCAGGGGCTCCCTGCGCGGCCTGTTAGGGCAGCATTGACGGCGGGGCCTGGAGGCCTCCAGGTCCAAGCGGGCCATATCCCAAGTTGGGATGACCCCTTCCTCCTCGTACATGCACATGAGGTTGTTGATCACCCTTCGTTGGATGACCTCTGATGGGGAAAGGTGACGTGGGCTCCCCGTATTTCACGATGAGGCGGTCGTCGTGGTGGTAGCGGCGCCATGTGGGGTGGCTGTGGTGATGTTGCCCTTGCCCCTGCGTAGGCTAGCGGGTGGTGATCGTGTCTCTGTAACAGCAACCTGGTTCCTGGGAAACGAAGGGATCAACTCATCAGCACTGCGAGGAAAATGATTGAAAACCAGTTCCCCAGCGTCCTTCCATTCTCCATGTATGTAAGAAGGATCCACGCCAACATGCTGCAGAACGGAGTGCCCCATGTTCTATTGCCCCGACTTCCGATGAGTTTCATGACAGGCCCGCTATTTTTTTGGCGGGACCAGGCACCGGATATCTGGATCTAGTGACACGCCAATCTACTGGTACCTCGAACGCTACTAATCTCCACATTGAGGAGAAAAACTTCACGTCGGGTTCACCATTTCTGTTTCTGATGCTTTTTCCGGGGCGTGCGCATCCGTCTGTGGAGCACGCGCTGTTGTTGCCCCGCATTCCCACTTTCCAAAGGCGGGTGGAATTCGTTCCTTATTCAGGGACGTCTGCTCCTTGATCGAAACGGGATGATGGGATGTCGGTTCTTCCTTCTGTGGATTCCTCCTCAGAACTCGTCACCTAGTCCGGGTCTCCCTCATAGATTTAATACGTTGTCCGTGAAACTCTTCCCAGTGCCATGTTTCCATGGATGCCAGTTAATTACACTGCTTATGTGGGGACATTCCAAAGGGTCCGGTCAGGGCAGCAACCTTCAGTAGGGGGAGTAGTCATGTTGAGGCATCAGTAGCGTGTCTGGATGTTGGGGAACCTGGCATGTCTGTCTATTATCCCTGGGCACAGGGATTCTCGAGGGCATGGAAGCCTGAGGCATCCCACATCGAGCGTGGGGAATTATATGCCATAGACACATATCTGAGGTTTTCCTCAACTTCCCGTGTTTAACACAGGGTATGCTGTGAGTTTAACGTCCAACAGAGACGGATCAGCCCGATCAGAGCATTATCTAGAATGGATCGGATTGAGGGATTTCCCTTGAAGGGGTGCCAATACTAGGACCAGCCCATGGGCGGCTGTGAAGAGGAGCGTACCGACATGGTCTCACTGGGATATGATGGTTTGGGTGAGAATCAGGGTGGATGATGGATAGACGAATGAAGTGGAAGGGGGAATGGAAAGGAACCATCGCAAGGTCGACGGTGAAGTTGGGCTTGAGCCTTGAAGAGGCTTCCTACGTATCCTCGTCGCAGGGAATCAAAGTCCGCGTAGTTCGGGATGGTGCCGGTGAACCGGCATAAGGGTGGACCTTGGTCCGATGGGCATCATCAGCGAACTGACGTGAATGGGGAGGACCAGGAGGGTCCTAGTGGTGGTGGTCTTAGACCTCGTGGAGTCTTACTACATACCATGTCGTGACTTGGATCAAAGACCACGTAGTTCAGAGGGGCTTCGTCGGTGAACCAACGTGAAGGTGGACCTTGGCCCGATGGATGTCGTCAGCGAACCAACGTAAAAGTGGAACTTGGTCCGATGTGTCAGCGAACCGACATGAGGGTGGACCTTGGTCCGATGGATGTCATCAGCGGACCAACGTAAAGGTGGACCTTGGTCTGATGCGTCAGCGAACCGACGTGGGGGTGGACCTTGGTCCGATGGAGGATGGTCTTGAACCTCAGGGAGGCTTCCTGTGTACCATTCCTTGACATGGATCAAAGACCTCATAGTTCAAAGGGTTTCATCGGTGAACCGATGTGAAAGTAGACTCGTGGGTCCACTAGTGGTGGGCTTGAACCTTGGTAAGGTTTCCTACGTACCATGCCTTGACATGGATCAAAGTCCTCATAGTTCGAATTGATGGAATACAGTTTAACGTCATGCGGGACGGTAGTGAACCCTGACGTGAATAAATGACGGGCGGTGGGTGTCGGCGAACTGACGTAAATGAGGGAACTTGGTCTGATGGGAGATGGGCTTGAACCTCTAGGAGGATTCCTACATACCATGCCTTGGCACGGATCAAAGTCATCGTGGTTCAGAGGGTGGTCACAACGGCTTGTCGTCGGACTAGAATGCAGTTTAACGTCATGCTGGACGAAGGTATAACTTGACGTGAATTGGATGACGGGTGGGCTTGAACCTTGTGGAGGCTTCCTACGTACCATGCCTTGACATGGATCAAAGACCTCGTAGTTCAAATGGGTGTGCAGTTTAATGTCATGCGGGACAAGGGAATACAGTTTAACGTCATGCTGGATGGGGGCATGCAGTTTAACATCATGCTGGATGAGGGCATACAGTTTAACGTCATGCTGGATGAGGGCATGCAGTTTAACATCATGCTGGACGAGGGCATACAGTTTAACGTCATGCTGGACAGGGGTGTGCAGTTTAACGTCATGCTGGACGAGGGTGAAACTCGATGTGAATGAATGACCGAGTAATGTGTCTCGAACCTCATGGAGGCTTCCTACGTACCATGCCTTGACATGGATCAAAGTCCTTGTAGTTTGCTAATGGTGGGGGTCAGGGTCGGTGCTCACTCTAAGCCCACGTGAGTCATGCTCAGTGTGAGAAACAAGAGGTTGCAGGGACCTGATGATCACGTCGCAAAGGATGCGTCTGTGAGAAGCGAAGAGGGGCTTACGCATTAGGCGGCCCATGGTGCTGGGACTTACTCCATGATGGAGGCCCGGAGTGCGACAAAGCGCAGCGAAAGAGGGATTCGGGACCAATGATGGGAGGTGCCTCGTTCCCTATAATGCCCTCCACTGACCTTGGTAGTGGGGAAGTACAAAGATGCAGGGGTGCAACCATCTGTTGGGGAACTAGGGTCACCCTTCTCTTGAGAACATACGCCACTCCAATAAAGAGGATATCATCCCTTGTGGATGGGTGATTCCACTCCTGTGGAGACGAGTGACATAAAAAATGTTCGAGCTGGGGGGACCCTTCGTGAGAGGCATGAGGTCGGGTCATAGTTTAATGTCATGTGTTGAGGACGTGGTGCTTGGCAGTTTAACGTCCTGTAGCTCGGACGAGGTGGGTTCACTCCGCACCCCTAGGACATACATAACCGGTACCCTCTAGTCCTTGGGGAAGGGAAGGTACTGGAAAGGCCATGGTCAAGGGGGGTTGTGGAGCGAACCATCAAGGGGCCCACATTAGCATGGCTATGTGAAGAAGAAATAGTCATTAGCATGCCTATGCGAAGAAGAATTAGGTGAAGCAATGCTAGGAGTGGTATCGTCCATTGGACTTTGAAATCACATCGTGCAAACATAGAGGGTCGCACAGGAAGATGAATTGCCAATCAAAGGAGTGTGCTTCGCGAAGTGGAGTTCCTTGGCCTTAGCATGGGGCATAGGTGTGAGTGGAGGGTGCTTCGCAAAGTGAAACAGTATTCACGGAGCACTGCCTCGCGAAGAAGAGGTGTCTCTCGAAGCAAGGTGCTGCGAAGTAGTGTGCTTCGCGATGTGTGGCGATCCTGCCTTAGCATAGGGATCACTAGTACAGGTTGGGTGTTTCGCGAAGCATAAATTCTCCGTGGCTTCCCGGGTTCCCTTGGGAATCCCCCTGCTTCGCGAATTCCCTTGAGCTTTGCGAAGGGCATCCCTCTTGGAAGAGGGGCTCAAAACGATTCAAAGAGAAGGCGTCACGCGAAGTAGAAGTACCTCGCAGAGCTCATGATTCCCGAGGGCAAAGGGTGCTTCGCAATTCAGGAGAGGAGAAGCCAAAAGGTCGGATTTCCTGTCCTCGGGACTCTTGGGGAGTCCAGTATTTATAGGGAAGGGGCGCCGCGAAGCAAAACTCGCGTGCCACCTCAGGTGCTTCACGGCGCGCTCACGAACGTCAAAGGCGTTCGCGGAGAGTTACCGCCTCTGGAGATTCACGGCGGGCTCGCGACCGTCAAATGCGTTCGTGGAGAGTTACCGCCTCTGGAGCTTCGTGGTGGGTTCGCGAACGTCAAATGCATTCGTGGAGAGTTACCGCCTCTGGAGCTTCGCAGCGGGCTCGTGAATGTCAAATGAATTTGCAGAGAGTTACCGCCTCTGGAGCTTTGCGGTGGCCTCGCGAATGTCAAATGCGTTTGCGGAGAGTTACCGCCTCTGGAGCTTCACGAGACCGCAATGCTCGGGGTGCTTCGCGTCGGTGCTTCGCGTCGGTGCTTCGCGAGGCAGTGTGCCAGCCTTCTTTTTCATCCCTTCCTTCCGTGCAATATTTTGGCGCCAACAACCTCGTACATCAAAAGACAAAAATGAGCTACGCCTCAATTAACTAAAAAAATCACATTTCTACATATGATCCTCATTTCATGTTTATATGGGAAACTAAAATTCTATTTAATTTAATTAATTACATCCATAGATTAGTATGGATCGACACATTTTCATTACATTCTATTGTGATTTTTGGGGAGTTTTCAGTAGTTTAGTTTGACTACATTGTTACTCATTTCATTCATTTAATGGTTGATATATATGGGAGGATTCCTACTTAAAGGATAAAATTTTATTGAATGTTATTATTATTATATATATGTGGTTTTTGTTTTTAAGGATTAAATGTTTTATGGTGTCAAGGATGTGACAATATAAATATTTACTAAGGAATTCATTTACCAATGCTTGAAATACAATGCTCATTCAATGTAATTGGGTTTATTAGAAGTAATTTCAATTTAAATGAAGTAATTTGGTGGATATAATGATCTCTAAGAGATGTTTTCAATGGAAATATCATTCATTGTTATAAAAAAATACCCTTCAGTTTTTTTGGGTGGTGTTTATTAGAACTGTTAATCTAGGGAAGCTTTCAAAAAAGTCACACCATGGAGTTTTCAAATAAGTCAAGAGATGTTTGGTGATGATCATATTGAATCATAAAATCATTAATGTCCATAAATTTAATCATAATAAAAACCTAATACAAAATGTTACTTAGAGTTATACATAAGTTCTATCACAATTTCTTGATACATAAAGGTACTCTGGACATGTAGGATATTGAATAAGAGGAATTAGAAATGAACTTGAGAAGTATCACATTGACATGAAACATTTTATTAAGGTAATAAATAACTTCTATGTTATAAATAATATAGTTTAGTGATACATAATATCTTCTATAATTCTGAAATACTGAAAAGGGGAAAACATTAATTGGGATATATGACAAATTTAATAGGTATGTAATAAGTTATGGTCCTGGATAATTGAAAATTACCAAATTACCTGAGATTTAGTTATACATAAGATCCTTTAGAGAACATGTACGATATTTTTGGTATGAAATATATTTTAGTGGATATGTAAAATATTTTTGATGTTACATTGCATATTACTAAGTGAGAAATGAAAGTGTATTTGAGATTTTATATGATATGTAAGACATTATGGATCTTATATAAGGTTTTTTAATTGAAAAACATTTATCCAATGTTTTCATGTATGTTTTTATAATTTGTCAATAAGAGGAGGAAGCCCTCCCTTTACCACTATTATTTGAAAAAATTTCTTTAATTTGAATAGTAAAACATGAATATTAGGATTTGGGATGATTTTATCTAATTAGTGGGTTCATGATGTGGCGAATTAATTTTGTCATTGTGTACTAGTTAATGAAATATACAAAAGGTTTTCAATGTTATGTGAAAGTAGGAGTTTGATTCATGACATTTAGAGTATGTAGATTAAATTTCATGATGGAAAATTCTATGAAATAGAGATTCTTGAGAAGGAAGTAGGTCATTTTTTCTGATGGAAAATGTGATATGATTGTTTTTATTCTTGATGGATTGATTTTGGTGGTTTGGATGTTTTCAAAATCATTCACATCAGGTTCATTATTTTATATTGTATTTCAATGGTTTCTTTCATGGATCCAAAAACACCCATGATTCCCTTACTCAGGGTGTTTTATCTACCTACTTTCCAAAGGTTAGAGATTATTAGGAGATGGACCAACAACACTTAGGAACTCACATTGTTCTAGAGGATGAAAGTCTAGGATCATCTCACTATTTTTGGGGGGAATTATTTCGTACTATAGGATTATCTTAAATATTTAATACATATTCACAAATCCTTCATTAATTATCATGTATTTAATAGGTCACTGATAACATAACAATTGGTTATTATCATGCATAAACATTACAATCATTTGTATATATCCAAGGCTCTTCATTGATAGAGACAAGAGTAGGTATCTAAGGTTATACATTAATGGTATCCCCTTGTATATGGGTTAGAGGTCATTTGTTTTTTTCTTATTACAGTATTGGTTTTAAGCCACGCAGTGGGGTGATCTAGAATTTATCATCATCCAAGGAGACTGGAGTTTTTTTTATGTCATGATCGGGCCCAGGAGATGGGATTCCTATGTATCCCCATAAAAGAAATCAGAACCCACATAGTTTGGTGGCACATAAAGGGACACATCATGCCTTTTAAATTCATGTGATAAGGACCAAACTATACAGTTTAACATCATGTGGCAAGGAAATATAGGCTAAAGGTGCCAATTCAAAGTATGGTGTTGGACCTACACCAAAGTAGTTCAGAGAACATGGAAAGGATATGGAATCCTAGGTTGGATATGTCCCTACTAAGAATGTGTCCAAAAGAGAATTTGTTTTAATTTGGCTTGTTGGGTTTGGACCTTAGGGAGAATTCCTACATATCCCATTTTTATTGGAATTAAATCCCACATATTTTTCTTAATGTGGACGACCCATGCCTAAGGAGGTCATATAAAGGTTTTTCTCATAATGAATGTGGCCCTTTGAGAGGATTGACTTGGGGCTTATACTGAACAGGAGGCCCTTTGGGATTGTGATAATATGGTTAGGGATTATTCTGAATAAGAGTCACATTTGAGTGCGTAGTGTTAATGTTTATACTAAATAGGAGGCCCATTTGGATTGATACAAGACTTTGGGGATGCACACCAATATAGGCCCTCTAAAGGAAGGTGAGAGGAAGATCTAGAAAAAGGATCCCCTACCCATAAATTCCTTTTATTGTGTGGGTGTAATTGTATTTACTAACCTATAGACCCATGTGAATCATGTTCAGTGTGAGAAAAAAAGAGGAACTAAAAGATCTAGAAAACCAAACAATCTCTTTAATCCACTAGTGGGCAAGGATGAGGTGATAGGAAAGAAAAATGGATTTTAGTGTGATCTTATTCTCTATTTTTTTCATAACCAGGATAGGAACACCATCCTACACATTTGGATATAGCACATAAGAAATGATAAAGGGATTACTCTAGGTGTGATTTCATGCTTCTAGTTTAAGAGAAGATATGAGAATAATTAAATAATCCCCATAAAAGGGAAAACCAGGCATGATCCCCCCTCCCCATCATGAAAGGTAGGTCCCTAGTCTAAGAGATGAGAAGGGGAGGTCAATGCCCTCCCTTGTGTCTGAGAGATGAAAATGGGATAAAATTCCCCTAGAATATGTTTCTGTAACTGGGAAATCCTTTTCATATCCCTCAAGTTTGGGCTCCTCATTACTAATGTGATGCATAACTGTACACCCCCTTTGGACCCTACCCATTTGGTAGGGAAAGTGTGGTATACCTCTTACCAATGGAATGTGTAACTAAATGGAAGACACAGTAGTGTGTCTTTCACCATGGTTGTGAAAGTCTAATAAGTTTATTGGAGACTTTAATTTTCTCTCCATTAGAGAGGAGTCCCAAGAAATAAGGTCCCCTACCATTATTGGAACAAAATATGGCTCAAAGAGGCTCACATAGGTGAATTATTTGTGAGTTAGAGGGGTATCACAAATAGGCACCTGAGAGGAATGAAGGGGTCTCACACAGGGTAAGTCCTAGGCATACCAGAAGTGATTCTTATAGGGTAGGCCTACATGATATAGAGATGAATTCTAGACAATGGATAACCTAAGAAACAACACTTGGGAAATTCCTTGTTCTAGGATCTAAGAGTGACCTCAAATGTCCCTGGAGAGGTCTCATATGGGTTCTGATTTTGGGTGGATACTTTCATGCTAGTTATTGTATATTGGATGGGAGAGGCTCCAAATATAAGTATTTCACACACTTTAGGGACTTTGATACCACAATCCCTTTTAATTCCTTCTTCTCTTGCGTTTCAGATAGCTTCCTGGATGGTTTTTAGGGCCTAGGTGAAGGAATAGTGAAATCAGATCTTTAAGGATTATTTGGGATTTTTCTTCATGTAAAATAGGGTTCCCTAAGTTCTTTTTTATAGTAAATATAGGGATCCTAGTTGAATTAGGATCCTTTCATTGGTTGTCCGTATAGGTTAGTACACTCGTATAACCTGGGTGATTCTTCTAGGTGTGCTTGTTTGGTCATGCATGGTGCCATCAAGGCACATATTGGACCTCCAAGGTGTTGGAGATTTGGGATCTACATGGTATGCCTTTGGTGAAGTGTGTGACACTTTTAATTATTCACTTATTTGTTCCTTGAAGTATTTCACCTTTTAAACCACTCATTTTTTCATAAAAATGGACAGTCAATTAAAGTCCACACTTAGGGTTGGATCTGATCAGAAAAAGTGGTCTGATCCTATGTTAGAGGAAAATATGTTGATGGGTCCTTTATTCTTTATCCCATATGTTTTTATACACCTTTATTCTTAAGGATTTTTGAAATTGATGTTATGTATGAAACACAAGTGAGAATAGAGAAATAGATATATAAAGGTTGGATGCCCTGGAAGATCACACTAGTGGATCACACTGGGGTTTCACACGCATATTCTGCATGGGAATACCCATATTAATAAATACTATTGTGGACCTTTATGGTTCTTATTTCTCACCTTCACTCTATTTCAGTCACCATGCTAGTAATCTCATCCCGCTAGTCCTTTGGCTAAATTTAAGTTCACACAAACCCAGTATGTTGTGACTTTCATGATTCATACACCTGGGTGCATAAACTATGCAAAGGTCACCTAAGAACATGACCTATGTGAGGTAACCTAAGAATTCAACCTACATGAGTTCAATCCATTGTTAAATTTCTGAATTCCTAAAGTTTTTTAAAACAATGATTTATCACTAATGAAATCATGTTACTTCATTGTAGGTTCCTAATGGCCACTCTAAAGGTTAAAGTTTCTGATGAACAAGATGGAAGTCATATCAAGGATATGGTTTACATCATTAGGCCTGATTATTACCATGTATATGACACTACTCTTCTGGATTTTTATAATCACATGAATAAGCATCATCATGAATATCTAGTGAGTAACTATCATCTAATATACATCTATAGACATCTAAAGTATTTCCTCCTCCCAAATATGAAGAATTGTGTCCCTATTTCCTAGTTCCAAGAATACCAAAACTTCACCACTACTAACATCTCGTCCATGGGTGCATGCATCAATATAGGAACCTCATCCATGGAATGTTTCATGCATCACTATATTTTTACCCCATATTTGAAACCTAATATCCCCAAGTTAAATATGCACAATTACTCATCTAACTTTTGAGATTCTAATAAAGACTAATTAAAAACCCATAAGGAAGACCGGTAACTCTATCCAGGAGGGGGTATCTAACCCGAATGGATGTGGTCATACTATGTGCACCAAACCTATGAAGATTTTACAACCAATTAACTTTTTCTTGGTATCTATGAGGATTTTTGGGTGGCCTCGACATATTTATACAAGAATCCCGTGAAAAATCTTGATTTACTAAGCCGATGGATCCCATAGACCAATTCCTTTCATTAGATTCATTAATAAGTCAAAAAAAAAATATGGGATGTCTACAATATCTCTAAATATCCCCTCCACAATGATATGTATTATGAGTTTATCCCACAAGAATCCACCAAGGAAAATTCAGAAAGGATGCATTTTCTATCCCAAGAGTTGTTGGATATAACCTAGGATACCAAGAAAGAAGGCCCTCGCCTTAGGGGGGGGTGTTCATTCTGAATCATAGATGAATTGTTTTCCAGATGTAAATGGTGATATCCCCACATGAAAACATCCCATGGGATGTACTGTAATGGAGAAGAGGGGAATTATCAATCAATTCTATCCCATACTAGAGGAATGAGAGTACAACTTGTGGTGGTATGCAATCAGGTCTAGAATACCCACCAAGATGCATCTTTTAGGATTCTTAGTAATGTTTCCAAGAATCTACATACTCTTAGTCAATGACTCAATTGGTAGAATGAGGCCAGGAACAATTGTTATAACAGCCAATCTTGAAGCGGGGAAGCAAATAGGGTTGATATCCCCTATGATAGTGAAGATCCATCAATGTCTAATATATATGTACATAGGGAAGTACCCTTTAAGAATTACAATTTTTTTCCAAGTACTGTGGGGATGGATTTATACAAATTTCACTTATTACACAACATTGAGAAGAATCAATTCTCTATGGGAAAATTATGACCATTTTTTCAAGAAATTTTTGTCATATAAACCTTTTCACTAAATCATGAAGAAGCCTTAAAGATATTGGATATATTTAAGTAGTTCAACTTCTTTTTATATGGAGATATACCCACCGGTACATTCATTAATGGAAAAAATCTAGTGATGAGTTGATGTCATACATGATCACTTTTAGGGAAGGTGTTATAGAATCCCTAATTGATGGTGAGGTTATATGGGAGGTATATTCTCTATATAGATTTTCATGAAAATTAATGTTCTGGAAAAAAATAATTATATCCCATCCTATACAAATTAGATCATAGAGGAACCAAATGGTGGACCGAAAAATCTGGATTTTTGTAGATGTGAGGATGACTCAAGCAGGCCTTCATATGATAAGGACTTGTATCCAATACATCATGTCACGTTGGGGATTCCATAGATCGGAGATGTTATATACCCACCCGACCTCTAATTTGATTTAGATCTTATTGAGGTGGTAATAAATATCTTGGAGTTAGATATGATCATTCACACCACTGATGATTGGATCACATCCATAAAGAAGGCAACAAAAATATTGGAATGGGGGTCACTGAAGAAGTTGATGAGTCATCTGATGATGAATGGGAATTCTTCATTGATCCTCAGGATGTAAGTTTTCCCCTATCTTGTTTTATTTTTTCATCCTATTATTCATTATTTTGAACAAAATTTCATTACTAAGGAAAGGGAGACCCTAATTTCTAGTTGGTGTAGGTAGAAATATTTCGGATCCCTTTATTAGAATATGGCTTGACAGGATCCCATCTAGGGGATGAGGAATTGTATCTTAAATCAAGGGATATATCCTCAAGCTATAGGATTATGGAGGACGACATGATGGGAATGCCTTCTCAACTACTGCCTCCAATACCTATATTTAAGGTGGCACATGCCATCTTCCCTTGATCTAAAGTGAAGGAATGAAAGAGATTTAGGCGTTTGGTTAAGCGCATCTTAGTCAGGGTGAGTTTTCTTGGCACTACATATTCTTTATTTGTCCAAAATAAATTCTTATTTATGCCCATGGGTTACAATTTAGACTCCCATCTCCTCTCTTAAGGGGATTAGAGATGAACCTCATAGAACAAACGAGTACAATCTAGACAACGCGTAGGCTCCTTCTGGTGAGTCTGTTTACTCATTAGAAGAATTATCGAGGGTTGAGGATGAATATGATCTTATCACTATGGAGAGGGAGGAGAATCCTAGTGGCATCAAAAATTCATTATAAGGTATTTTGTTCTAATTATTGACTTCTGCTTATTATGATATTTTATATCTTTGATATACACCACTGGATCATATTTTTACCACTATTGGTCGTGTTACCACTCTATAAGGGGATAACATGGATCCCAGACCATCAAATGAAGGTGTAAAAGATAATATTTATCTAAAGTATATTGAAAGGGTTGTTCCCACATGAGTGACATTGGATGCTGCTAATGGAGGAGCCAATTTTGGTGATAATCCCAATTTCTTAGATACCCTTACTGGTGAGGATGTTGTGATACTTGATTCCATATATAATGAAATAATGGAAATACTTATTCCAGATATTGATAGCATTATCTTCCAAGAGTATTTTGAGGAATTAAATAAGGATTTTTATGGACATTAGTTTCTCCCTTTTGGTATTTCTCCCACAACTAAACTTATGTCCAATGTATTAAATCAATCATCTTGATTAGTGATGCTCTGTTTGTAGAAAATTTCTTTTAGAAAATTTGAGGTAGGGGCATTGAGGTCCCTCTTAATCATGTGGCTATGGGAATGACAGAATATGGGATTAAAGTGGTATATTATCAAGAGACATCCCTCCCATGCCCCGGGTAAACTCTAGGTAATAACCCTCAGCATGGAATCCCAGTTCAATTTGTGGACACTAGGGATTCAAGGGATGAATTCAACTAAGAAACTGACACATCAGTGGATGAGTGACATAAATTTCTTCAATGATTGTTTTATTTTATACTTTCTATCTTTCAATATTGATGATTAATATCATTCATCTCTCAGTTCTATATGTTTAAGTAGCTAAATACAAAAGGTGAACTCTTTTCCATAATTCAATTGACTGAAAAATGAGACGATGACATCGATTTGGGAAGGATAATGTATGTTGATTCTATAAGTGGTCTGATTCTATAGTATACCCCTACCCTTATGACTAGATCCATGGTGATCCAAGAAGACCAGGATACTCTCCAAACAATTTTATGGAACATACAATAGGATATCTAGTAGCTTGTCTCAAGGACACCCATTTACGATTTACCTTCAAGACTCCCTCATCTCTAAGACATGTTTTTCATGATGGTTTATAGTGGGTTTAACTAAAATGTGGTTCAAACAACCATAAAGGAAATCATTTTTCAGCAGGAGTAGGATCATGAGTCGCAACAATTCCATATTAAGGCCATAATGATCATTAGAACCAATGACCTCTAAGATGCACTATTTCTAATAGAGATCAAGCATTCCAAGAAATTTATGGAGTGCAGGTAGTGGGTTGACAAGAATATTTCTCAAATACCACACCTCCAACAAAATATGGATGTTTCCAAAGGGGATCTTGTATGACTTTACCACCTGCTTGGTGTATTTCAAGCTGATCGGGAAACTTCCATTATGGTTGTGGTGGAGGAGCTCCACTTGGATGATGAGACTTAGGTTATTCAACTAGAAAATCTTCAATAAGTTGTTATTGGGGTTTGGGAGACCCTTCAATAATATAAAATTTATATTGACAGCATTTTATATAACATAACATATAGACTCTGGTTTTATGGATGTTCTTATGATTTTTTTCTTAATAAATGAAAAGGATTTTGTTCCCCAATCATCTATATATTCATCCATGTTTTCCTCTATAATTACAACATAACACTAAAGCTGGTTTTTATAGAAAAATATCTTTGTGTTAATGATTTTCAATCACACTGATAGGGATATGGAGGAAATATAATTTTTACCTAGGTATTTGGACCTATTAGGCATATTTTTACTATTTCTAGAGTTTCATAATAGACCATACAAACTTTTTTGCATTTTTTGTAATTACCGTAATTTTTTCCTAAGTTAAAATGAGAATGAATTAGTAGGAGAGACTTAGATTTTCCTTAGGCTTCCATATTTGGGTTTTTATCCTAACAAGTTTTGTTCATTTTTCTTTTATTTCTTTATTTCTTTAATAAAACATGCATATTTCAAGTCTCATGAGAAGAGACTTGAATTTTAACTAGGGTTCCCTTTTGTGAGTTTTCAACATGGGGAGTACTATGTCTATTTTTTGGGAAGTTTAGATTCTTACAAAACAAAAAAAATGTGACTAGTTTTTTAAGTCAAATAGCTCCTACCATGATTTATGGTATGATGAACCAAGAAGGTCTTTCTAGATGAAAATGTTTTGAAATTCTTAATATGCACAAAAATGGGGAACTTTAAGTCATTATTTTGATATTTTTATATCTAAAAAATGATGTAATACATGTATGCAAGGTATCAACATGTAACCTATTCAAAAAGAAGTTTCCAACATATTATTGTTGGGGATGAAGGAGACAGAAGTGGTCTCTCCTAAGGATTAATGTGCCTCTGGTTGATAGACCCTTTTGGTAGGTAATTTATGCAATGCCTAATGGGGCATATCAATGCATATTCAAATAACAGAACCCTTTGTATGACATTAATTTTTGGAGGATGGATTATTAAAATCCAATAAGGGAATATTACTGCATAGTCAGATAAAGGTTTCTTCAAGAATCTAGCATTCTATTACCAATGGAGAGGGAGTTTATAAAGATCCATATTTCTCATGACCATGAAGGGTGATTTATGAATGGAATGCATCTAAGAATTAAGGGAGAATTTTTTGTGTCGTCCATGAATGGGAAGTTGATTCTATAAAAAATTGGTTTGTGTATAAAGGACGTGAAATTATATTTAGTGACCAATATTTGGAGGAAATCCCTCTCCCTAACAAGGATTGAAGCATCATGTAGTTTAATTTCATGCAACCAAGACATGGAATATTCAATTTAATGTCTTCTAGTATGGACATTGAGGGACATGGTTAAAGTTCATTTTTCTTTGACCAAAATATTAATGATCATCCCTTTTATGGTAATCTATAAAATAATGCTCCATTAACTTTAGGAATAAAGTGGAATGGTTGGTAAGCTATATTTTGGGGGTTTATGGATCTAAAGTGTGATATGGGGTAAAATATTGTTGGAGAATATATAGATAGAAGATTTCTCTCTTGAGAACGAATTTACCTCTAGTTGATAGACCTTTTTTGTGGTAGACTCATGAAAAGACAAAATGGGGTGTATTACTACATAGTCAAACAATAACATCATCTGCTTGACAGACCCTTTTTATGGGAGACTTATGAAAATCCTACTAGGGTGTCTTATTGTATAATTATATAAAGTTATTTTTAGGAATATAATGTTCTTTTATCAATGGCCAAAAAGGTAATGGAGATTTAAATTTTATGGGTTGTGAAGTTTGTTTTGTGGAAGGAAAGTTTTGAAATATGGAAGGATCATATCATACCAAAATTATCCAAAAATTGGGATAAATGTTTCCCTACACAAGTCTGAACTATATGTAGGTAAGGGGGTTTTATTATAGTTAGAGCTAATATGTAGAGTTCAGGCATTGTTATGTATCTCTCCAAAGCATGAATCAATCTACATGTATTTCTTAGATATATTTCCCACAATTATTGAAATACTGTTTAGAGAAGGGATTTTTTTTATATGGGTTCATAAGAAGGGTGAGAACCCATACCAGACCCTCCTATGTAAGTTTGGATCATACCTACAAGGGTGGGGGATTTACCATAGTGAGGTTGGACAATGATGTATGATCTAGGTGTCATTATATATCTCATCAAAGAGATAATAAAACCGCACATATTTATTATATTTATTTCATGCAAGGGACATCAACTATGAAGTTTAATATCATTTGGTAAGAACATGTGGGGGTTCATTTTATGTTATTACATCATGGACCATGATACCCATGACGTTAACTTATATTCCTAGTACATGTGGGGAATCCTTTACCAAAACTCCTAATCCCATATGATCTATGCTCGATGTGAGAAATTTGGAGTGGAAAAGTTTTATTCTACAACACAAAGATGATTAAAAGGAATAACATTGGAATTTTAATTTTTTGGTGGCTGGAATAGTATGTACGATCTTGGAATTATTACATATATCTTAGAAATGAGAATCAATTCATACATAGTTCTTGAAATTTTAAAGTTTAATAATAGGGATGTGAACCATCAATTTTAGTTTCACATGGTAAGGAAAAATGTTACAAGATGCATGAAGCCCTAATAATGTTGTCTGAGAATTTGGAAAATCATCTCATAAGATTAATCCCATGTTTGTGATATGAGGATTCCTAAGCCAGTTGCCCATGGAATCTTATGCTTGGTACACAAGGAAAGACTAAATTTTAACATAATGTGCTGATGAAATTATTTCAAAGTTTAACATCATGTGAAGAGGAAAACATGATGTCTTATAGTTTTATGTCATATATCTAGGACCATATTTCATGGAAAAGATCAGTGATGTCAGTTTTACCAGGCCAAGGATGTCCCAACTTACTTTGTATGTGAAGAAGGAAGTCAGAAACCATAGTCTTGGGGATTATAGGATCAGGATGAGTGATATGGGAAAAAGTATAGGGAATACCCACTGATCAGGATTGAAAATTAGTTTCTAGTATGATTTTTCTATGGATTATGAAAATAGAAGAGGTGTCTCCTAAGGAAAAATTTCCCTCTAGTTGATAGGCTATTTTGTGGGTGACATATAGAAGGAAAACTAGGGAGTATTACTATATAGCCAAACATTGAAATCGTCTAGCTAAAAAGACCTTGGATGGGTGAATTATTAAAACCCATCTAGGGCATGTTACCACATAGTTACACAATGTTTTCTTCAGAAAACTACGATTTTATTACTAATTCCCAAAGAAATATTATGGAGATTTGAAATTTCTCAAGACAAGGAGTATGATGTGTGGAAGGAATATGCACAAATACCATGAGGGAATTTCGACCATCACTTTACTAGGATTGTGGAGTCTCCAACATATATTTTTTTTATATGCATGAGAGGTACATTTCTACTACCGTGATGGTCTATTAAATGATGGAACCTAATTTATTGTCTTTTACATAGATCTCTATTTTTATGCAAAAGAGGGGCTATTTTTTCTTCATTTTTGTTTTGAGTACATATGGTCTAGGTGTAACTATGTACCCTGTTTGAGGAGGGAATCAATCCACATTTATTTCTTTCATAAATTCCCCCTATGTAGGCTTGACCCAAACACAAGGATGGGTTTGTTTTTATGTTGTGATTGGAATTGGGATTAGAGATTAGAGAGTCACTATGTATCTTGCGATAGTAATAATCAAACCATATATAGTTCAAGAATAGAGTTATGGTGGAATATTAGTACCAAATATGTTGATCTACTCAAGCACTGATCAAAATGATATGTAGTTTTATGTCATGTAAGAAGTATTTGAACCATGCTGTTTTATGTCATGTGGTGAGGAAATTTTCAAACAGTTTAATGACTTGTGACTAGGATGTTAGGTTCTATAGTTTAAATTATTAAGGCTCATACTATAACACCTTTTAGTTTTGGTTTGTATGACTAAGACCATATGGTGTTCCATTTAAGGTCATTCATACAGGACCATGATGCTATGTAGTTTAACATCATACATAAGGATGTTAGTTTCATGAAGTTTATCATCTTGAGATGTGGTTTTTTATGTTTTTATCACACAAAGTATTTATTGATAAATAATGAATTGGTATGGGCCATGTAAATACCTCAATCTATTGAGATCAAGGAATATTCTCCATTAGAGTGGACCTTGTGTATTGTGTAAGGTCCCATGCACTTTAGCTCAAGATTTATAGGTTTCATCACTGGTATCGTCAGGGTCTAGTAGACCAGTACCATCTCTCCCTAGAAAAATGATTTTAGGTATAATTTCTTTTTTAAGGCCCATTTGATCCTATTTTGATGGACCTCCACGTGATGCAAGGTATGTGGTCTATTCTAACCACGTTACTCTAAATCGTCGAGCTGTTATTTGGGATTTCTCATCTATAGATAATCGATCACATATGGAAATGCAGAGTAAGGTAAATTGGACCTCAATGGATAAGACTTATTATATCCCGTATACAAGCGAATATATTATCACCTTCATGGTGATGAATGATATAGTCTGATAGGCCCAAAAAGCATGAAAGAGCTTTTTAGGACAATAATTTTTATCCTTATACACCATTTTATAGAGTATGTTTGATAGGGTCCTACGGAATGCCTCTATTTAACCACTATCTAATGAATGATAACATAATGAATGGTTGGATTTAATATTATACTACTAATATAGAATCTCTATCATAGCAAAATATAAATTGGTTCCATTTTTCATCAGTATTCTAGGAGGGAAACGAAGTCAGGTAATGATGTTGGCTTTCATGAAGATGACAATTTTTTTGGCCACAACATCTTTAAGGTATATTTCCTCATCCCATATAGAGAATCAGTAAGTTGTAGTTTGTATTTATTTTTATTGTTTGTCCATAGATAGAGGATATGTACCCACAACTTCCATTCCCCGTATGGACAATGGCTAGGAGTATTTGTCTATGTGTAGAAACTCTGGGGGTTGATGGATGAAGTTGTTGTGAAATTGGCAGGAATGACACTTCTTGGTGAATTTTGTGAAATCATGTGTCATTGAAGGCCATAAGTAAACAAGCCTCTAAAATTTATTAGAAATCCTAAACCCTAACTAGTGGTAACTAAAGTCTCCCATAAGTACTTATTTCATGATTTTAGTGATGTCTTCTACATCGATTCACCAGAGAATGAATCCATCAAAGCCTCACTTACAGAGGTCTTTTGGGTGATTTTGGTCATCATTAAGAGTAAATTTTTCCTCATTTAATTGGATTTTCCCCTTTCTAGTTTTTTTCGATGATAGAAATCTATATTAGAGGTAATCCATAATGGGTATCATCTAACCGGTCATGGGACCATTTGGTTTAAGGATAGGAAAAACCTCATTGATTTCTTCTATGATGGTATAAAAACATTTGAGACAATTCGATCATGAGAAATGTTAATGACTCTTTTATCCTGATCCAAATCTTCCAATGTTATTGATTCATTTTACAATGTGTTGGCCTAGGAATTTTTTGATCATGGGACATTGTTCAATGTCATCTTCAAAGGGAAATCTATAGTTATCCCTCAAACATAGTCAACCAAGTGGATTATCTATTCCTTTGTGATGTAATAATCACTATTAGTCTACTTGATTACAAACACCGAGACACCATTCAAACCAAATGGTCTACAGGAATTTGATGGGCCAATTCTAGCCTGGTAATGAGGGCCTGATATTTTGTCTCATTGTTTGTGCAGCCTTCTGAAAACAAGGGGTACGGAAATACTTCCTTTTCTAGAGATATGGGCATGATTCCCAACCATAAATTTTTTATCTTGGTTTCTTCCATTCTATATCCTATTGGTATTTTGGATGCACCATCAAAATAAATTAGACACACCCTAATGTCCCTCTTGAGTAGATAAGATCTCTTCAACGGTAAATTAAATATTCAAAAATGTTGTCTCTACAGATGGATGTTCCTAAATTAAGTACACTAAATCCTATACATTTATCACTTTCTAAGGCATGAAATTAATGTCAAAATACTACAGGATAACCACCCTACCATGCCAAAAATTCATTCAATATAGGATGGTTGAAGATATATTTGGGAAAGTTTTTATGATTCACCAAATAGAACTTGGGATTCTATTGGTAGTGCCTTAATTTATAAACCATATATATTAACTCCAGTCATATCTTATCGATATCTAAATAACAATTCACGGTGTCAAGTATGGTTTGACTAAGATAATGAAGGTTTTTTTCATTACCAATTTCATTCTTTTTCATGAGAAAATCACCTAGTGATTATTTTTATGGATATCACATATAGGATGACATGATTCCCCTCAATAAGAATCACTAACATTGGTGGATTATAGATATATTTCTTGATTCTGTTGAATGATTTCGTATAGTCATCATTCCACTGATATGTGACCCCTTTCTTCATCAATGTGGTGAAGGTAGAACACTTTCCCGTGAGGTTGGATATAAAGCACTGAATGTTTCCTAGGTGTCCCTGGTGGCCCATAAACACTATGAGGTTCATTGGTATTGAAACATTAAGGATGTACTTTTTTTTATTTATATCAACTTTGATTTTGTGAGGATGTGTGGAGAAGTTTAGGAATTCCCCTGAGGTAACATGGAAAAGCTCACTTATAGGGGTTCATCTTCAAAAAGTGTTGTCACAATTTGTTGAAGATGGTCTCAAGATCATCCAGATAGTCATAACATTGTCAATACTTAACCACCAATTCATCAACATATAAATCAAGAAATATTACTAAGAAGTGTATGAATATGTGATGCATGGAACATTGCTATGTGGCACTGAGATTCTTCATGAAAAAGGGCATTACCTAACAGAAAAATACACCCTATGGGGCCTAAAGGTAGTGGATTAATAATATTATTAGGAAATTAATATTTTATTATACCTTGAATATCCATATATGACTTAAGAGGGATTGATATCTATCCATTTCATCATTCAGTAGATCTGTGATCTGGATAGGGAAATCATCTTTCGGGAAGTGATGATTGAGTTCTCTAAAGTTGATGCATACCCTAATTTTTCTCATTCTTCTTCTTTACTATGACTATGTTAGAAATCCATTTTGAATACTAGAGTTCCCAAATGAATTTATAATTTATAATCTTGTTAATTTCATCCTCTATTTTGGTGGCATGAGTCAGGTGTGTCCTTATGGCTGCCTGTTTGTATCCCCATTTTTTTCTAGAATTCCCAAGTGGTGAGTGGTTACCTCGGGATCAAGACTCTACATTTCTATGTAATTACAGGTGAGAAAATCCTAATTCTCCTTTATTAAATAGGTATAAGCCTCTTTTCTTATAGATACATGGTTTTACTGATAAAAGTGGGTCAAGGGTCCTCTTCTCTACTGAGATTTATATATCTGAGTACATCAATAGTGATAGAGAAGCCTTCCTTTAATGTTGGTGGTACATACCTGAGGTCTTCATCTTCATATTATTCCTATTCCTATTTCTCTTATACCTTAATCTAAGGGGGATGATGAAATGAAGTAATCTCTCCAGAGTTTGGAGAGGAGTCCACATTTTGACATATAGAAGATGAAGTGACTTCCCCTAGACCAGTGGATGATATGGGTTCTCTTTAAAGGTTTGGAGAGGATGGAGTGAGGGGAAGGGAATGAGCATATTCACTCTCTATTAGGGTTATGGCAACTGTTTATAAATTATCTAATGTGGTAGTGATCTTTTAAATCTCATGTAGTGGAATGAAATCATTTTCGTGTGATAGTTTACTACTTTTTGGAGATTCAATGACCATTTCAGTGCCACTAGCTCAGTTTTCATGATTAGTTTCATGAATATTGATTAATAAACACTCCAATTTCTTCCCATATATTTGATATGGTTGATAGAAAGCATGTATACTTTACTGATTTGTTTTAAGGGATTTCACAAGGTCATTTCAAGGACATTCTGGACCGTGACCTAAGAAACGCTGTCATTC
This sequence comes from Viscum album, assembly GCA_963277665.1. NCBI lineage: Eukaryota > Viridiplantae > Streptophyta > Magnoliopsida > Santalales > Viscaceae > Viscum > Viscum album. Next base: position 1,204,882,736 of record OY728159.1, on the reverse strand, counting down.
ATGGGTTTTTTTCTTTACTATGATTGAAACCTTTATCAATATAATATTTTTTCGGATTAAAATAGGTCTTTATCACAATAAAATTTTCTAATCTGATGAATAATGAAATATTCGAGGCTTTGGATGTATCGTGATGGGATTGCCTCATTTTTATGAAACTAAGGTCTTCCTAGAAGAACATTGAAATTTATTTCTTTCCAGACAACCAGTAACTCTGATTCAAATACAAGGTTTTAAAATTGAGCATTAATCTTGATTCTGCTAAGAGGATTTTACTTTCTATTTTTATAACTATGTGGAGTTATAGTGGGAGGGGATAAGTGGTTCTCATTGTAATTTAGTCAGTGAAGCATTCAGACCAGAATAAGGTTTACTCCAGAGCTATTGTCAATGAAATCCCATTAGATATCAATGTCATTTATCTTTCAAGGTACATAAAAACGTCTAATTTGTCCCTTTATAATGGAATATTTGTCCTAATCTGTGAAATAAATTAATGTGTAGAATTATATAGGATCGATTTCTTTATGATAATCTTTAGCAATGGAGACTTCAACTTCAAACTCTTTAGGGCTTCACAAAGTCTCTACAAGAACTTCCTGGAGATCTTTCGATATACTTAGAGACTAAAGGATTGAAGAATTGGCTAGAATTAGGGACAATTACATAAAAATGAAATACTTAGGGGATAAATTCTTATTCATTCTAGGGTGAGGTTTCTCTCTCAAGAGTAATTTAGGAACTGGAGCACTTGAGGTTGGCAGATCATCCCTTAGAATAGGATTTATAAGTTCCTCTATCCTTAGTGGGTTAGGTCAGATAGGTTTTCTTGTGCACTAAGGTTGATTTTATGATGAATGCCCCTATAATAAATATTTCAATATAAAAGGGTTAGGTTGACCCCAATCATGTGTGGGGGGATTTCATATTCCTGTTAAGCTTTCTGGAGGGATCTCCCATGAGTTTTGGAAACATAGACAGTTTGAGTGGGTATGTAGCTAGAGTATTAATTTCTACCACGACCATGTGTTCCATTGTAACCTCAATCTTTGTGGCATATTCCCCTTGTTCACCAATTGAATGTAGGTAGCTTTGGGTTATATCCATATTCATCATCATAAAAGGGATCCATTAAGTGAATAACATTAATGGAACCAAATATTAATTCCTTATCTGATGAGGACCCTGTCTAGTGGGTCAGCTCTTGTGGTACCATTTGGAAAGATGGTGCCTATTCTTTTTGAACTAAAGGCATGAAGTATGAACATGTTAAAGAAAATTTTTGATTTTGTATAGTTCCATTTCCTCTGGTTTCTTCCCACCATTCTGGTCATGTCATTTCTGGGATGACTCACTTTTTGAGGGTTGTGGTGTCTATGGAGTCGTTTGTGTCAAAACAAAACCACATGGGGGCTTACTTGGTTGTTTCAAATATGATCAAAGGGTATAATTATTATTTTTAATCATATTTATGACCATATAATCACTTAAATCATGTGTACCTTTGTTATAAACTTCCTTCAATTCACCCCCTTCTTATGGATTGGTAGTTAAAACACATGCTACATGTGAGTGTAGCTTTACCAACTTTACTTGTCTAGAATCCACAATTTTTTTATATGATGTATTTTAAAACCAACGATTCTTGTATTGTGTTCCAAAATATTTGGAGTAACATCATATATTTTTGGAGGTCTTTGATACAATCTTGATCTGGCCTCTTTGGATTTGGAAACTTGAGCAAGATGTTTTCAAAGGTTGTGATGAAATAGCTTGGTAGTTTGTCATCTCGGGATGAATAATACTTTTTATTTAACTCCTAAATTTGGTTTCAAACATTATCAATTATCTCATCCTGATTAGGTAGGTGTTTTTCTTGATGCTCAGAAGGGGTTGTTGCATGATATGGAATGTGATTTGGGTCTGGGGCTAGTGTAGGGGTTGGATTAGGAATGATAGTGGAAGACTCTTATTTCTCAGTTCTCTTTCCTTTGGTTGATGGAATTACTTAGGACATTGCCTTGGTTTGAAAGATGGAATCATCCATTTTTTCAGAAACTATTGAAATATCATGATACCATCTTGCATATTTTATAGGGATGATCATAGTATTCAACTCATCACAAATATTATCTATACAGATAGAAATAAAACTTCTTAGTGGAGCTATAGATTCAAGAAGTAGCTCAATCCTTTCCATCATGAAATGAAATCTGATACCAACTCATTATCTTACTCTATTTAGTTCAAGAGGTTGAGGACTATCATATTCTATAGTTTTGATCTGAATTGAAATAGAAACTACCGATAGATATCTTCCCATCTAGATATTGATCGAGATGGAAAACTAGTGTACCATAAGAAGGATGGCCCTTGTAGTGTCTATACAAATATTATGAGATTTTATACTTCTTGTTGTGTATTTTTCCATGTCATGGGATCATAGAAGAACACAAACTTCATCAAATTATTCTTTGGATCCCCTGATCTATTAAAAATAAAAAATATAGGGTTCCTACAATTTGCTAGGGAGGGGTCGGATCAACCCATTCAGGGTAATGCTTCATTTTCACTTGTACTGGTGCACACCATTCTTCTATATCTTTTAATCGAGTTGTCAATGACTCAATATTATTGATAATACCTTGAGGGATTTCTGGTTAAATAAGAACTTGATTAGGGGAAAAATGATCGAGCCAGTTATGGTGGCTTTGCTTGTTCCCATGGGGAGTAGCCCATAGGGTATGGTCTATGAGGATGTGTCTAGCCTAGCCCTTGTTGTCTACCCAAGTGAGAGAAATTATTATATCTGATAGCTGTGGAGTCTATATATTTTTTTTTATCAGTTGCATATATTGAGCATAAGTTTTAGTTCCACTTTAGTTATTGGAGAGAACCCTATTTGTTGTGGTACACCTGTTGAAAATATGATTTGAGACTCTACTTATAGAACATATCTGGTAGGGATGTTCACTCAGAGTAATTCTACATTTATTCTTCTCAACACTTTCATATCTTCCTCCAATTGAGTAAATATTTCCATGAGTTTTATGGGTATAACATCTTTGGGAGGTTGGTGATGCATAACCTTTCCTTTATCCTATTCTTTGGTAGATTCTCATTGAGGATGTAGTAGGGGTGTTTAAGGGAATACCCAAATTTAGAGAATGCCTATGGTTCTAGTTATGCACACCTCCTTCAATAATTTTGGTGTAGACCATATTATGAACCAAAACTTCCTCCTTTTGATCCTCTATATTGGCCTTGTATTTTTTAGAATCTGTAGGGATGTTGTAAATAGTGTTCATGGATTCATAAATCATTCCAGGCATTTCATCGGTCTCTTTAAGAGATTTATACTTTTTGTTCCCATCCTGAGGCCTTTTCCTCTACATTATTAGTCATCAAATAATCATTTTATGAATGGTAATCTAAATATAATCTCTGGAAAAAAATTCATGTTCTGAGTGGGGAAATTGATTCATGGAATAGGAAATACTAGGAGGATATACTCTACAGTGTTCCCCCTAGTCAGGAGAAGACTGAATTCAGTTGAGGAGGAGGTTGTTGAGGTAAAAAAATCCCCCTTCCCTATGGTCCAGGGTGGATCATATTCCATTTCCAAAACCTTTTAAGCCTATACTTATGAACATAAAGGTTCTGTTAAAAATCCCCCAGCCCTACAGGCTGGGTTTGGTCCTAGATTATCATTGATACTACTTTTGCGAAAATTTATTGAATCTAAGGAGCCGTGTTCGAATATATATTGGGTGGATTGTATGGTTTTCACCAAAACCACCTTATTCTAAAGAAATTTTCAATGCTAGAATATTATAATCACTTAGGTGGGAGGATTATTCAATTTTTTTGGATGCTTGACACAAAAGTTTTTTAATCGATATATCTATTCTGGAACACTGTTTTTAAGAGTCAGTTAGGGCCAGTTTTTTCTAATAACACCATTTTTTTCAAAAAGAGTCCATTTTTTGAGACCACCTTATGTGATGACATTACACAATGTCAATTTTGGTGGGATTTTCTGATTGGGTTGCGTGGTGAAATTCAATGCTCCAGGTTCACCCCATCCTTTATTATGAACATTGGATTGGGCATCTTCAATTAGCTAATGAATTATTTTAAAGCATTGAGACATGCACATTAAATGGATCTTTTTTCTTTTCTCAATTTTGGATGTCATGTTGCTATGAGGTCTATTAAGTAAATTTGATGGTGTATAACTTCTATTAACTTGACAGTTTTAGGATATTCTTTTTCAGTTAATACTTGTTCTCTTAAGTGACGAAGATTGATCTATATATTGAGGTAGTTTTCATGCACACAATCTTCCAACAACACCTTTGGGATACTATATTAGGGAGTTTCTAAAGGCCATAACATAATTGGTATGTCCTATTTATCAAATTTTATCCTCATGATAAATTATTATTCTTTTTATTTTTCTGTAGGATCCTCATCTTGGTCTAACCAAATTGGATGCTTCGCTACTTCTTTATTATAAATAACAAGATTGGTAGGGACTTCCTCTATCATATTGAAAGGTAGGTGATCCAATGGTGATTTTAAGAATGATCATTTCCTTTAGTTATCTTCTAGATGAGAAAGGATTTCGCATGCCAATTATGAGGTATCGGGGATGACTAGCCTCATTTCCCCAAGTTCATCATGGTATGAGGTCTTTCTCATCATTAAATCAGCAGGGGAGACCTCTTTGATGGAGTGAAATGCCATTATGGGGTGGAATAACATCATGGATTGATTTCCTACTTCAATGAGAGATTCTATAGTATATACCCTAGGGAGGAAATTCAGGTTATATGATATCAAAGGGAGTACCCCTTTTCTATTTGATCTTATGGACACATGGAGGGTTCTCATAGCGCTCATCCGCAGGTGGGATCTCACGATCGATCAGATTCTAGATATGAAACAAGAGTTCACTATGAGATGTCTGCTGAAGACCTTTGGAACTAGTACTACTATTATAATAATTTTTTAACAGGAGAGTACGATCCTAATATAATATATATAAATGTTTTATGGCTTCAAGAAATCCATCATTAAGAATAACAGGATAGTAGATTGGCTCTTTATTTTCCATTCATATTTGGTGAGTATTATTTCTGGATTCCTTCTTATGGGAGTCTGGGACCTCTTGTTGGGGATAGTCATTTTCATATATAAAATCTTATTTTATTTCCCCTCATTTCATTGTTGAAAATTTTTGGTAGGTTTCTATAATTTTGGTAGGGGTTTGTGCCTACCCTGGAATAACCAATAGGATTGATCGATGGCCTCAAGTTGGAACCCAAGTATAGTCCAGATAATTTTGTCCACATATCATGGAGGTATTTGTCCCTTGACCCTCTTGTATGGGAGAAGAGTTGTTTGTATGAACCTTAATTAACCTCGTTTTGTGTTGATGAGTCACCTCGATTGTAGGGATTGAGTTGTATGTTTTCACCTCTTCCACTTCGAATTCTAATACTATATCCTAAAAAGTTTACAAGATGTGTGTCGTAATTTTCATCCTCCCTTTAATCATTTTCAATATGTTTTGGGTAACTTAAATTTCTATAATAGGGATATATGGTTGTTTTGTGGTTAAATCTGGGGTGTGTGTTTACTCCTTTCCTCTAACTCTTGCTGGTATGTATTGATAATACCTAGGTGTGGGGGTAGAGATACGGGGATACCCCCTTTTTGTTTTTAGAACATGATAGATAATTACTCAAATTTTTGTTTTGTTTAGCTAATATTATTGATAGATTCATGAAGGTTTCTGTGAATTCTCACAATTCACTTCTAAATTTGACTGGAAGTCTTCTTTGGATGTTTTGAAACTATGTTTCCAGGCTTGGTTAGTGTGGGTAGGTGGTTGTGTATTCTCATAGTTTTCCATCATATTTTACTGGAAAACTACTTTGGAAGGTAAATATGTGTGTCCCTACTCCCTATTGTATGGTCACTACCCTTGGTGGGTCTTCTTGTGTACCAAGGTATGATTGACCTAGGCTTGACTCCCGAGGAAAACACCCCCATCATGCTGATTAATTTTCACTACAAGACAATGGATGTAGCAGCTACTTATAGGATCCCTTGGGAGGGACACATGTGCTATCTAGATGAGGCTTCCAGTGACCTCTTGATCTGGCACTATGAGATAAGGGAGGAGTTGATTGCCACATTTTGGGGATAGGCTCTCGAAACAGTTCGAGATGACAATTGGTGTCGTCTTCTTCTGGGATGCCAACCATCATTGAGTGGATGTCTAGTGGGGATTCATAACATAGTGGGCATTTCAAGTAGACTCTAAGGTCAGGATGATACAATTTAGGTGGTACTCCCTAACCACTACATTTGAAACTCATTATTGGATATGTTGTTTTGGTGATGCATCCTCTGTTTCGTCGAGGAACCGGCTTATTCAATGGTTGAAACAAATGTCAGTGGGAACTAGAATGATTCTATTTGGATAGAATGGAGATCTTGTTTAATGTGAATTAAATATATGTGACAACCAAAAATAGGAAACAAATATCAAATAATCATCTTAATAAATGAACGCATGCATAATCAATTGTCTAGTTTGTGCCACCTACATTTTGGGCACAAAAGGGGCCTGACATGTGGGTGCACAATCATCTTGGTTAATTATTCATTTGGGGTTCACAATTTTTGGTTGTGATAGAAAATTTGAGGAATTTTTTTATGCTTGATTGATTGATTATGGTTGTTTTATTGTTTTCACAATAATTCACGTTAGGTTCTCCATTTCTGAATGGCTTCCAACGGGTTTTCTCTATGGTGTTGAAAATACCAAATGGTTCCCTTATTTGAGATGTTTTATGAACCTTCTTTCTAATTTTAGTTTATTATTAGAAAATGTCCCAAGAAAACATAGTGACTCACATTGGTTAATAGGATTGGATTTTGGGCTCATCACACCCTTTTTTTATGAAAAAATATTACCTACTCCGAACCTCTCTTAATGATTTCGGAAATATTCATGAATTCTTCATTAATTCCCATGAATGAAATAGGTCTCCCTTAAATTATCAGTCAGTTATTAGCATTAATGAAATTTATAATCATATGTATGTTTCTAGGGTTCTTCATAGATAGTGAAATATGTATATATTTTATGTTCTCCATCAATGGTATCCTCTTGCATATGGGTTAGAGATCCTTTGGTCATTTATTGTTATGATTCTCATTTTAATCCATACAGCGGGGAACTCTGGAATTATTCATTGTCCAAGGAGATGTGAGTTATTTGGAATTCCTTATCAGGCCCATGAGATGGTCTTCCTACATATCCTCGTGAAAGGAATAAAAACCCACATATTTTGATTCCTCTTAACAAGGCACATCATACCTTTTAAGGTCATGTGATGAGAACCAAATCAGGAAGTTTAATTTCGTGCTACAAGAACATCTATGCAAAAGTTTCCTTATCAAATTATGGATTAGTACTTACATCGAAGTGGCCTAGGGGACCTATAAGGTATGTGGACTCTCAGGTTGGATATCACCCTACTGTGAATGTATCCCCTAGAGAATTAGGGTTAATTTGGTGTGATGTATTTGGACCTTAGGGAGGCTTCCTACATATCCTATTTGGATGTGAATAAAATTTGACATAGTTCAGTTAAGCTGGAGGACCCATGCCTGTGGAGGTCATTTGAAGGTTTATTACATCGGCAATGTGGTCCATTAAAAGGATTGAGTTGGGTCTTGTATTAAACAGAAGGCCCTTTGAGATGGTGATAACTTGTTTGGGGGTTCTACCAAATAGAAGGCCCATTTGAGTTATTATAGTTGGGGATTAAACTAAATAGGAAGCCTATTTGGATTAATACATGACTTGGAGGACCCAAAACTATGTAGGCCTTCTAAAGGAAGGCAAGAGGAATATTTGGAAAATAATTACCTGCTAATACATTCATCTGATCTTATAGGTGTGATGATCCTTACTAACCTATAATCCCACGTGATTTATTCTTGATGTGATAAACAAGAGGAACCACACAATCCCATTCACCCACTGGTATATGGTTATCGGTGACTAGAGAGATGGGGGGATTTGAATGTTCCAATATCCACTCTTGTTTTTTGTAACCAATATATGAACATATGGCTACCCATATAACTACAACCCATAAGAAATGATAGGCGGATTACTTCAAGAGGGATATATTAATACTATTTATAGAGAACATAGGATGATAAGGCACTAATCCCCATCAAAGTGAAAAAAATTGGGACACCCCCCTCTCCTCATTTAAAATAAGAGGTTCTTGGTCTTAGAGATGAGAAGAGGAGGATAAATCCATCCCTTGTGTCTATGAGACAAAAATGGGAAAACAAATCTATAGTCCTATAGTCTACAACCAAAATGTCAATGGAACTACACCCATGTTGTGGTCCACATTTCCAAAGGCATTTGTAACAATACAAACCCTAAGGACTATACTTGTCAAGTATGGTAATTGTGGGAAACCTTGTATCAAAGGAATGGATAATCGAATGGGAGACATTGTGGTGTATATTTCATAATGGTTGTTCAAGTATGGAGGCTTCATTCAAGGATTTTATTTGGTCTCCTTCATATGAGAACCCCAAGGAAGTACGTTCCCATCCAATAGTTTCCTGAAAGAGGGATAAAATGAGGATCATATAGGTGATGGATGGGAGAGAAAGAGGGTTCTCACACAAGGGGGACTAGGCAGACTGGAGGGGTCTTGCGAGGGTATGTATTGGGTGGACTAGAAGTTCTTCATGCAGGGTTGGTCTACATGATCAAGAGAAGACTTGTAGATGATAGACAACTTGGGAAACAACACTTGGGAAAGGCATTACTCTAGGATCAAAGGGTCTCCTCAGGTGTCCCTAGAGGGGTCTCACATAGGTCCTAGGTTTTGGTGGAGACATTCATGTCATCTCTTATCAATTAGCGGGGAGTGTCTCTTCGCACAAGAATTTTTTATTTCACACATTAGAGGGACTTTATACCACTATTCTCTTTAATTCCATATTCTCTCTAGTTTGTTAGAGCTACATAGGTGGTTTTTTTGTCTTTGGAGAAGGACTAGTTTGATAATATCTTCAAGGATTCTCTCAGCTTTTTCTTCATGTAAAATGGGGAACCCTAGGATCTTATTTGTATGAAATATTTGGACCCTAGGTGAAGGATGATCCTCTTGTGGGTGGGTTTCATAGGTCATCATGTGGGTATGACCTTGAAATTATCAAGGGTGTGTTTGTTTCATCATGTACAGTGCCTCCGGCTCGTAGGTTGGACCTATGTGGTGGCTGCGATTTGGTACATGTGTGGTATACCTTTGGTGATTTGTGTGACCCTTGACATTATTCGATTCTATATTACTTTAATTATATACCCTTTGAAACCACTCATTTCCATGTGAAAAAAGGTAGTGTTAACACTCATATTTTATGTCCCATAAGAGGAATTAAGATCATGAATTTGTGATACTTCTCAAAACTCAAAGGATTCGAGTTAGTGACTGTTTAAATTTGAAGTTCTTATATTTTAGGAATATTATGGGATTCTTTGAAAGTTAGATTTGATTTTAATTTGAATGAAACTATTAGACTATTTCTAGAATATTAATTATGGTTAATTTTTTATAAATGTGAGTGAAATTTTTATATTCTCTCATGAGTGTAGAAATATATGTCTCTACCAAAAAGAAGAAAGATCCAATGAATATAGATAGGGATTCCAAATCTGATTTGTAAGGTTAGAGAAATAAACGTGAGGGTGATTTTGGAGGATATATCATTGGAGGTTTGTGAATTTTTTCATGGGGACAATGGTTGATATGATTAATACATCATTTATGGTGTAATTTTATTCTTTATTTGTGAAGATTTAGATAGTTTCACTCGGAAGAGTAGTGATATTTTTGAGTTACTGGGAGTTGTGATTTATCTGTTTTGTAGTGACTGTAAACCCAGAGGTCCAGTGTATTCTCTATAAATAATAAGAAACAAGTAGTTAACTTTTTAATTTGGATACATTTTCACATATTTGTTTTATTATCCTTATGTTAGCCTAGTTTCTATGAACCATGTGAACTTTCTTGTGTCTCACTTTGTTTGATTTATCACATCATATCTCTTGTGATGGTGAGTGGTTTTCTTATTAATGTTGGAAGAATATTATTGTGGATGATAATTTTAAGAGATCAACATACCCAGATTCACCCCTAAAGTTATTTACCTTTCTTGAGACCAATATATGGTATCAGATTTAAATATTCTTATTAGAGTATTCTCTCTTTGAATCCACGGTAGTGATCATCAACCATAAAGGAATTCTTATATTTCATAAAAACCATTATCAATTATATAATAATTAGATGAAACACTATTTTCAATCATTGAGATTTCATTTCCACATGTTTTCCATACATGGGATACTAGTCAATATGGAAATTTGGTCATTATTGAAGAAATAATAAAAGGATCTTTATGTTAATCCTAAAGGTGTCAACATTTTAGGAGGATCATTAACCAATATATTATATATGAATTTAATTCCACATAAATTCTCAAATTACATGCCGTAAAAACATATCAAAATCTATAATGGAAATTCTAGTGTTTGTGAAGCTAAATTATAGTTTCTCGAGAATAAGTCCAGGGATTTGAGGATGCACCCAAATTAGCCTACTAATGATTTCTTTAATCAATGTAAAATTATTATAAAGGAAATGCATATACTCAAAGATACTATAGATGATATTATTATAATGAATAGGATTTGGAGAATATTACCATTTAATTTCAACATGAAGGTATCAATTCTGAAAAATAGAAACCAAAATGAGGTGGTGTGGAATAGTATTTGCATCATAGTCATTGCATATGAGATGAGGAACAATTAAAAATAGTCCTTTAAAAGGGAAAATTCAAAATAAGTGATGTTCAATAGAATGAAGAAACTCACACCAGAGGAAGTTCCCAATGCTAGGGAAGTTGATGAGGTGATTAATTTCCTTTATTTAAACAACAAACAAGGAAACTGATGATCCAAATGTAAGTGTCCACATTATTTCCTTAAATGTGAAAAACTTAGGAGCCACACTATAAATTAACTAAATAAATTTTTAGAGGATTATGAATATAAATTACCCTCAATAAAATCCTATAATTATGTGAAATAAAAAGGGAACTCATATTATAAGTTATTTAAAACGAATAACTTATTATCCCAAGAAAGTGTTATCTTAAAATTAATATATGTAGAAGAAAATAATGATTCCAAAGACCTCACTGAGGAAGTTCTGGGGGTTTTCATAGATAGAACACAAATTAGATTATAGTGATAAATAAATAACTAATTTTAAGGGGATATCTACCCTAATAGTTTAAATAAAGGATTGTCTGGAAGAAATTGATGTTTATAGAGCCAAAAAAATAAATCCAATGGATTTATTCATGATTCCAAACTCTCTATATAGAAACAAAAAGAATAAAAGTCTTAGTTAATTTATGATATTGAAGATCTTGAATTTTTTAATCCAAAAAAATTAGAAAAGTAGATTGATTGTAAGATCAAAATAAAATAGAAGACCTATATTGTTGATAGTTTTATTGATTTTAAAAAATATCTTGTTAAAATAATTGAGGAAATTAAAGGTGAAGCAATGATGATGTGGTGAAAACTCAAGGATAAATATAGATATTTATCATCTAGCACAGTATTGGAAAGTTAGAGTGTACATGATACTGAAAAAGTTAAAAAGGAAAATGGGGAGTCAATGGTAAAAGTATATAATTTCCCATGAGTTCATAAATTAAAAATTGAAGGAAACATTATTGGGTAATTTGATTAAAATTAAAAGGTAGTGATGGTTGGTACTAGGCCAGAAACACTCACTCCCTTGAAGAAGGATTATTTTTATGGCTCATAAAATTACAAAAAATAGGGAACCATAAATATGGTGTCATTTTTATAGAAAGATGATTAATAAATAACACATGTGTTCCATAGAAAAAAGTATCTAAATTCCCGTGATCGAAAAGAAAACCAGAAAATAAAAATTTCCTACAAATAGTACTTTTTATAGAAATTATTTTTCTATGAAGATAATAGACACAGATACATGATTTTCTCAACATCAGTATAATTATATATGCCAAAGGAAGTCAGAAAAAAAATATCTTTGTAACTATAAGTGTCATCAATCTGGATTAAAACTCATAATCAATTTTCATCCTTTAAATATTAGTTTTTTTCAATATATATGAATGTTGAAAAATATCATCGACAACTAAAGGAGGTATAAAAATGGAAATGGATGAAGAAATGAGAGTCCAAAAATAAAAAAGTAGTTGATATTTCATTGAGTGTAATGGATTGATCTAGATAATTTATTCTAGATTGAAATTTTACATTTCATATGAATGGAGAAAAAGTTCTTCTAATAGGAATCAAGTATGGTAAATACAATGTCATTCATTTGTTAAATGATGATGTTTTGAAGATAATTGGATATAGGAAATCCAATATTGGAAGAAAAACTTAACATGCAAGGATTTTATGGTTGTTTATGGACTTGGTCATCAGTTTATAGGTGTAAGTCTACTATGAAATGTTGTGCATGTGGTCAATTTCAATAAGAAAGATTTAATTATCAAAGGAGGATCTGGTATACATATTTTTAAATGAAATCATGAAAATGGAAATCTATAAATAATTAGTGGAGAAGAATACATGTTTTTTATCCTATTAAGAAGATAACATGTTGTTTCATAAAATACTTGTACACTTTATCCAAAAGTCTTAGGAATATCTTGTGAAGAATGAAGGATATCCTGATACCCCTAAGCTCTCACATGATCACAATCACACATGTGATACTTTTCCAAACTAAAAAAATCATTTATAAGACTTAAAAATTGAAGGAAATTAAATTGATGACATTTATTGAGTTGGAACACATTCATGTTTGTAAGTTAATATCTCCCAAATTCATATATGAAAAATGGTTTTATGTTATATTCATCAGTATTTACTATGACATGGAATGGTTGATGGTGATCGATCACAAATCCAAACTATTCAAGTGTGTGATATAATATGATAGAATGTAAGAGGATATACCTAGGATAATAATTAATAACTATTCGACTGATAATGGCATAAAATTCACCAAAAATTAGGAGGAATAATATCTTCATAATCACCGGATAAGAAACCAATTTTCATCTCTAAGGACTCCTCAACAAAAAGGTGTTATTGACGTAAGGAACATGATAATTAACAATATAACATTAATGATTCTAATTAATAATGATCTACCAGATATATATTGGAATTAATTACTTCTAAAATCAGTATATATATCTAATAGGGATTTTTTAGGTTTGAGTGAAGATAATTCAACCAAGAAAATGTAGTCTAGGAAGAAGCCAACATTGAAATACTTATGAATTTTTAGAAGTGTGTAATTATCAACAAGGAGAAAAACCTAAAGTTTTAATATCATGGGAATGAAGGTAATTTTATTTCATAATCATCAAAAATAATGGAAAAATTATATAAAAATGGCTTGAAAAAATCATTGAATTTTATGTTGTAGTGATTATAGAAAATAAGTATAATTTTCAATCTAGTGAGCAGTTTTCATAGGAAAAAAATAATGAAATTAAAGAGGAATTATATGATAATTTAAGTATACATAGAGTATCACATGAATAGTATATTCATAATAAGACACAAATTTGAAGGAATTAATATTTTTTATCTTCTACAAATTAGGAAAGTAATAGGGGTGAAATAAATAAATAAAATCTCATTTGTGATAAGAAAACTTGGGTAAAAATATGATGGATGAATACAATATAAAGAAATTGTATACATTTTTAATAGACACTAATTTCTTTGAAGATAATTCTAAATATAACCATTGTTAAAAATTTATGCATGAATAACTTAACCAAATTGTGTAGAGTGAAACAACGGGAATTTTTTAGGCTGATAGACAAAAATAACCTCAAAACCAAGTGTGTATTTTATAAAAAACTCAATGAAAATGGAAAAATAATTAGGAAAAAATAATGACTGGTGAGAAAGGGATATTATTAAACAGAATGGACTTATTTTGATGAAAAAAATTCCCTTTTATGTTAACTAGATATTGTTCATCTATTCTTGGTAATATTGGTGAAAAGAAAATTCAAGGTGTTCAAAATGGATATCAAATAATTATTACTTAATGGTTTCCTTGAGTAATAAGTGTGAATTTAAAAACATGATGGATTTATTAATAATTAATATTATTGAAATGTATGCCTTTTGAATAAGGTGTTGTATATATGGAAATAATCACCAAGGTAATGGTATTCTAAGTTTCATCAACACTTGTGAAAGATTTGGTTCCAATGAGGATAAATATTTGGTTCCAATGAGGATGAGTTGATCATAGTATATACTTTAAAAAATGATAATGATCAAGGATTTTGTTTTTTATTATAGAGATAAATTTTTTTTAGAGGATCGAATGAATCACAAAATAGGATATTTGTATATTTTATGAGGTCTGAGTTTTATATATCCTTAATATGAGAGTTTATATTTTTCCTTAGCATGAGGTTGAATTAATTAAGTCATGGAACATTTATTTTACAATTAGAGTGTTAAAAAGAGATACTCAATAGGTTTTTAAAGGAGGATCATAAGGTGATAAAAACACTAGTATCGACCATGAATAATTTAATAGGATATAGCGATGGAAAAAGGGTTGATGTAATGGAATATAGGAATATTATTATTATCCTATTATACCTAATACAGACACGACCTAAAATTCTATTTTCCACTTTTCAAGACACATACTACCAAATATTTCCAATGGAAGTAGAATTTATAGTATTAAAGATTATTCTTCATTAGATCAAAATAAAAGTGGGTTTCTGATTTTTTTATCATGAAAAGTCATAGAAAGAGTTATTAGTATTTTAAAATGTTGGTTGGGATGGTTCAACGGATAATCACAAGTCAACATCATGATATGCTAACTATCTCTAAGGGGTTTTTTATTTCCTAAATAAGTAAGAGCAGGACTATATTTTACTAATAATTGATAAATTTGGGTATATTATGGATACTAAAGTATATGATCAATTTCTATGGATGAAGTAATAACATGATGATATTGGAGTTTATGTAAAGTCTCATATTTTAATCTAGTATAATAACTTAAGTGTTATAAAAATTATAAAAATACTATTAATCAATAAATGAAAAATAACATTAATATAAATTATATTTTTATCAAGGATAATATTTAAAAATTACTATTGATGTTAGATTATGTTTCTACAGAAAATCTGGTTGTAGACATCATGGTAAAGGCACCTCCCAATGTTGATTTTGAAATGCATCAATTGGCCCATAGAGTCCAACCATCTCTATAAAACTAAATGGATTGTATAAAGGTCCTCCACTACCTTGTGTTATATTATATTTATTTCATGGTATGGTTATTCTCTGGAATTAATTATCTTGATTTCCAAACCTTCTTTTAACCTTCACAGATGTTATCATTTTGCTCATTGAAAAAGGGGGGGAATTTTTCCATGAGTTTATTAGGAGTGGTTATCCATGACTAGAGATAAATATGGTTGGGTGTGATATTTAATATTGACAATTGGGGAGATATACCATGTTTATGTTTTGTAAAGGGGGAAGGATTATATGAATTTGTATTCATGTAGAGAATCTATTTTGATAATTATTTAGGTGAATTGTGATCAAGAGTGTTTTTGTATGAATTTTTCATTTAACACTTGTTTATCACAAAATTTTTGACTAGGAAGGGCTTAGAGTTGATTATTGTTAATTCATTGATACATGATCTAAAACCAAGAGGTTTTATACTATATTTATAGTAAATTGTAATGTTTTTTTATGAATATTTATTGAACTAGTTTTAAATAATTGGTTGACAACGCCAAATGGGAAACAAATATCCCATTGAGTATTTTTGTGTTGTGGTTTTTGAAAATGTAGGTGTGGTGATACTTTCAAAGAAGTCACACCTTATAGATTTAGAATAAGATTTTAGATGTTTATTTCTGAATGGGGGTTAGAAAATTTGTAATGTATTATATGTAAAGGTATCTCCAACCAATTACCATAGGGTACTCAATAGTATATATAACTTTTATCATAGTTTCTTGATACATAAGGGTACTCTTGATATATATAAGATATTGATTCGGTAAAATTAGAAAAGTACTTGAGATGCCTCACTATAATACATAATATATTATAAGAGTATAAAATATCATAAAAGTGATATATAAGATAGATGTGTGAGACATAATGTCTTCCTAAATACTGAAATACGGTAATGTTGAATAACCTCACAAAATTATATAGTATATTTAATATATTATGTAATATATTATACTATTAGAGAACTAAAAATTGGAATACCAAATAATTTGTGATACATAAGGTCCTTTGATGTATAGGTAAGTTCTTTTTGGTATATAATATATTTTTTTCAATGCGTATAATCTTCTAGATAGTGCGTAAAATATTATTGAGTGATAAATTTCAAATTATAGGGGCTTCCTTGTGGTATGTATAGTATCATGAATCATGTGTATGGTTTTTTACTTGGAAAAAATTTGAATAAAGTTTTCATGTATGTTTTTATAAATTTTTAAGAAGAAGATAAATCCTTCTATATAAAATACTTTGCAATATAGTAGTTATTTTGTGAAGGATACCCCATGAATATTTTGGTCTAGGTTGTTTGACATTATTTGGGTTATTCACAATATGATTAGGGGATTTTCACCATGTTTCACTAGTCAAAGAAACATCCAATTGGTTTTCATCACAATGTGAATATAAGAGTTTAATATGTGAAATTTATAATTTTTTGATTACACACTGTGAATGATAGTTTCATGCTATAGAGGTTCTAAATAAGTAACTATATTATATTTGAAGTTTTATATGGGGAATAAGGATTGATTTATGGTGTTGATTCTCACACCATGAAGGAGTTGAATTAGTAGGTGTCTATATTAGATGTACCTATCTTTTATGAATCTTTTGGGATACTTTAAAGCTATTATTTGACTCAAATTTAAAATATTTTATTGGATATTTTTTCACATATTAATTATATTTTATTTATGATCAATGTGATAGAAAATTTAGTGGTCATATAATAATTAAAGAGATATATTTATCTACAAAGTAAGAATGAAGATCCAAGGAATGTATACTGCAATTATGGATCTATGTTGGAAGTTAGAGAGAAGAAATTAAGGGAGATTTGAGAGTCTATACTGTTAATAGATTATAGAATTACTTTCATGGATGATGGTGTAGATGATTAAGACATCATTGGTGGTGTAATCATATTCTTGTCTCATGAAGATTGATATATCTTCACGTAGAAGAGAATTTAGTTTTATGGGTGATTCAGAGTAGTTAGTTCTCTATTTTTTGGGGGTGGAAAACCTAAAAAGTTAGTGTGGTTGTTCTAAAATATAAGGAACATTTAGTTTTATTATTTATTCCAATAAATTAATACATTTACATTGTAAGATATTTTCATTAACTGTATTTGTGAGAACCATTTTTTGTGTATATCTTGGTTTTCTTTGACTCCTTATATCTATTATGAGGGAGAGAGGTGTTCTTACCTATATTGGAACATGATTGTTTGTGAGGATCATTTATTAGATTGGAATACCATGATTCACCTACCCCTCCTCCACCTCCCATGATATTTACCATTCTTAGAACAAAATATTTTTAATTAAAATAGCTAAATTGTATATTTTTATCAAACAAGGTATTTAATTGAAAAATAAGATATGTTATTATTCTTTTAAAAGTGTATTTATAATAGAATGCTAATTTTATAATTTTTGGGTGACGTTAAGATGGTGTGAAGAGGTGGAGATTATGCTTTATAATAAATTTAAAATGTTAATAATTATAAAATATCATATAATCATAGACTTCACCATATATAATCATATTTTTAGAGTATCATGGTGGAATCTAGGGTTTATGGGATTTTCAGAGACATAGAGGAGGCTACCGTAGAAATATTAAATGGAGATTCTAGGGGGATTATCTTTAAAATGTATGGTTTGATAATCCAACGCATTTATTATTAATCCAAAAATTATAACTTATAAATTTATTATTTAACCATTTAATATTGAAATCAAATTTTATTATTATTTTATCTATTTCATAATGAATCCATATTATTTTGATTCATAAAAATCCAATGAATATATTTTGAGATAACCAATACCTTAGTTCTAGGGACTTTTCTAAAAAAAATTCATAACATATTCATATTATTTAAAAATAAATTCCACCATACATGGTTCAAAATCCAATGATGAGATAAATTTGGCCCACATAGAATCCCTTGAATTGAATTGGTTGATATAGAGAAATCGGTGAGATATGTTTATTCCCGTGTCACCTTCTTTATAAGATTTTAGGTACATGATTTTGAGTCACAAAGAACAGAGGCCAAATGTAGTTGCAGTTGTCAAAGATATAATA
Organism: Viscum album; assembly: GCA_963277665.1. Classification (NCBI taxonomy): domain Eukaryota; kingdom Viridiplantae; phylum Streptophyta; class Magnoliopsida; order Santalales; family Viscaceae; genus Viscum; species Viscum album. The sequence goes on along the minus strand of OY728159.1, from coordinate 1,204,864,129 downwards.
GCCCATAAATTTTGGTGTCCATTAGATAAATTCAATGGTGGTTAAACCACCTTTTGTGGTAGGATATAGTTTCCACTGATGTGGGGTACAATGACAGAATGAGGGTTGTCCAATTTTAGATCTGGTGATGTATTTTAAGCCATATATACTCAAAAATTATTGGGAATGCATGGTAGTTAGGTTTGAAACCCAAAATTCACTCAATATTTCAGTAATTTAATTTTATTTCATAGATAATTAATTGGTATCCCATGTTTTTATTGATATGTACAGTGATAGAGTAAGAACATTATTAATTGATCATTATGAATAGATAGCTCCAAGTGAAGTGGGCATCATGGTATAGGTGCAAGACATGGTATATCATGGTTTATTTGATCTAATGATTGAAAAAATGATGATGTGGTAAAAATATTCATTTCATAGACTTTCTGATATTGGAGGAACATTTGTCGGATGGTTCTGGAGTAAGTAAATCGATTGAAACTATGTGGTACATGTGTGTAAAAACCCACAATTTAAAAAAACATAAAATTTGGATTCATAGAATAAATGACACATGAAACCAATATTATATGATAATGTAACACCAAATGAATTGATGATATATTTATTTTTAAAGAAATTAAATATCATTGATATCATTCAATGGACGCAACACTTTGTTAAAATGGAACACAATACTCTATCAAAATATTATTACTTAAAACATAATCGTTATAACCTTGCTATTAGATTAGAGGGTATGAATAGTAATAACAAAATTATTAAAATTATATGGTTTAAAAATGTATAAAATAAATTAAATGGTTATATATTTACAAGATATAAAATAATCATTATTTAAAAAAAAAAGAAATGTTTTTTGAAAACTTTATTTTTTCTAAAAGATGTTTTAGTCACGCTTTGCGCAAATAATTAAAAACAAATTTTTAAAAAAAAAATTAAAAAAATTTGGAAAATTTAGACTTAATAATTGATACGTATATGTCAAAATTATACTTGGGTTAATTTTTGATAATTTTATGAAAAGATTATGTTTTTCATGAATAGTGAAAAATACTAATTTTTAATGAAAAAATTTTTTCATTAAATTATTTAAAAAATTAAATTATATTTTAAATTGGGTTGGTTAAATTATATTAAAATTTAACTAATTTATTTCATTTTAATAAATTTCAGTTTTAATTAATATATAAAAACTTTTTAAACTTTAGAATGTTTTTCTTTGGAAAAACTGCATTTCGACGCATCTGTAAGTTTAAATTAAAACTGAATTCTACCCCTTCTATGAATTAAATTAATAAAAATGGATTTAATATTTTAAATAATAATAATTTATATTATCTAATTATTTTAACTTAATTTTTTTACAATTATGAATAGAAAAATTAGTAAAAATTAATCATCATGGTTATGGTAAAAACAGGTTTACCAGGGGTTAAACAATGAATATAAGGGTAAAAATGACTTAAAAATTATCCAAAACCAAATTAATAGAAATATATATACCTTAAAACCTATAAGGTTCTATAATTTTCCATTTTTTATTCTTTTATAATGTGAAAATCATGGTTCACTTTATTGTTTTAAATATTCCATGTATGTTCTCTCCCCCACTTATAAATGGTCACTCCCTCACTTCATTTATTCAAACATATCAAGCCATTTTGATAAACAATACCCTATAAAAATCTCCCCAAAACATATATATAAAAATTATAGGCCTTATTTTCTTCCAAAAATACCAACCCTAGGGTCCTTAAGAGGAGATCTGAAGGAGTTTTCTCTTAGAGAAGGTAGTTGTCTAAACAAATCTCTTTCATTTTCTTTCATTTTTTCCCACATTCAATTGTGTGTTAAAAAATAAAATACAATATGACCAATATATCCCCAAAAATTAGATTTTATTTTGTTTTTGGTATAATATTTATCCATCTTCTCCTCCATTAAATGGAATACAATATTATCGATCATGTGTACGGTAGACTACCGCCTCGCGAACAGATGTAACCTATTTTCTATAAATGCATATAAATATAGTATATAATGATGGATTTAATGAGTATTTTATAATATTTATGAATTTTTATTCCTATATAATTTTAATATAAAATATATCTTCTAACATTCTAGGCTGTTTAAAAATACTATAATGTCGCCCATGGGTACGATACACTACCGCCTTGTGAAACTATGTGATTCATCTTTCACTTGATCTTTAAAAGGAAGGAAATAAGGAAATATATAATGATTATCTATGATATATATGAAATTATATTGGTTTTTTAAAATTAATACACTATCCACTTCATTACTCTTTAACTTGTTGAGGGAATGATATTGTCCCTCGTGCGTACGTATGGCCTATTGTTTCCATTTAGTGATGTGATTCATTTTCCATTTTCAACCTTAAAGAATGATTATAAAAATTTATATAATGAGTAAATATTATATTAAAAACATTCTCACCATTCTATAGATGATTTATCTATATCTAGGAATAATAACTGGAACATTCACAACAAGACATGCATGATAAAATAAGTCAATTAACACCCAAAACAATGAAAATAATGAAATAATACTAACAAACGGGTGGAAAAATGTTATAAGAGGATTATATGTGATATTATTTACATTAATATGGTTTTTTAATAAATTAATAATAGTATTAAAACCATTACATATGATTTTAAATCACATTCCCCCAAAGGGAAGTGTAAGGTAAATAACTTCATCTCAATTCCCCTTCATTGAGAAATATTGTAATGTTATGCACCTAATTTATTTTATATAGAGTATATAAAAAACATTTTACATTTAATATTATGATTCATTAATAATTCATGGTATTTTTAGTTTTAATTTTAATTATTTAATTCAATGGTATCTGAATTGAAATTTACTAAGTGGTACAGGATTTCATAACTCAATTTCTTTTTGTTGGATTATATTTCTTCTTTATTTACATTGATATTATATGATTGTGAATGTATTAAGTTTTTAATATATTATATTATATTTCCACTTGTTTTAAATGGATTTTATTTTATACACATAATTGATCCACTGGTTAATTATCACTTCTACATTATGTTGTTTTTAAGGGTTTATTTCATAATCTTATTTTAATTAGGATTATTTATGCTTGAATTTAAATTGAAATAAATTTTTTGAAAAATGTATAATAAACTCATTTAATTTTATTATACTATGGTTATTCATGATTTTTTCAATTAATATTAATATTTTTCTACTCTTTGGTACTTAGAATTGTTAATAAAATATTTTTAATAAAATCCTACTCCATTCCTCCCTTCACTCAGATATCTTATTTCTTTCCAAATATTGTTTTTTATAAATTTTTTCAAAATGTTTTTTAAAATTATTATAATAATTTATTAAGTACATTCTTACCAATTTTTGACATTGTAAAAAAACTCTTTTAAAGGTGTCTTTATGTCTTTCTCCAAATAAGGCTCATTTTAATTTTACTAAAAATGTGAAAAGAATATTTATTTTAATATTTATGGAATGTATGTAATATCCCTCCATCAAGACCATTAAATTTTTTAAATATTAATTTATAAGTTTCAGTTATTATTTTCATATAATATTATTTTTAAAATATTTTTTGAGCTTTTTGTTTTGAAAATATCTTAAAAGTAAAAAAATGATATTTTCTTTGGAATGTTTTTAATGAAATTTTTATCGTATTTATATTAATCAATTACAAAAAACCATTATTTTACTTATAATCTACTAGGTATATATTTTATTTATACCATCCTTATTCTTTTTATGGATGGTTTATAATCATTTTTACCTAGGAAAGCATTGACATTAACTTTCATGATTCATTTTTTATAGTCATTAACTTTCCATTGAAATATTATATTTTATGTGATCATTGGAAATTAAATTTCCCCAAAATATCCATAATATTTATCATGGATATATTTATTTCTTAAACCATATATCACTTCTACATATGGTGTCCTACATTGAAAATTATTTGATAATCTATGTAAAATATTGATAAATTTGTATTATTTACTCAATATAGATATTTGATGATAAGGAACATTATTGATGACATAAATTGGTTATTAAATATATTATAAATGCTTTTTACATGAATATACTAGTTTTACCATGTATATATAGCTCATCGGTGCATCGATAGTATCATTTTATGAATCAATTTTCTATAATTATTTAAATGGGTTTTTAGTGTATACTTACCCATCAATTTTAAACTTTATTGTAAAAGGAATTAATAGTAGAGGTATCACATTTCTTGAGATCATGATGTAAAATAATTAATCATTTCTTTCATTAGGAGTAAATTTCTTATTATCTATTATATTTTCGCAATGATATTATCTATGAATTCATTTTATTCTCAATGTATTGATTAAATTGAATATATTTTTACTTGTTTAACTTTCCATATTTATTATGACTTATCTAATCATGATTTTAAAATTATTTAAATGAAATGTTTTTTCAGTTATTTACCTTTCAATGTTGATTAAAATAATTGAATCATAATAGTTTCTACTTTACATAACTCTTACAAAGAATCTAATCTCACCCGTATTTTGTTTACTTTCCCATGAATCATGGAAGTATATAATGAATGATATGAAATGATATTCTAGAGGAAATAAGTGTGCTCTTGAAAAGAAATTATGATGTGTGTATTAAAATGTAATGAATGACCCAAGTATTTATCTAGTTTACCAAGACTACTAAACTATTCAGTCCTTTGGGTTGAAATTCCTTGTATATTATGCCAATGTAATAAAGTAATCATTGGCTCGAGGATACTAGGGACAAGGTCTCTACACTTGGTATTGGAGGAGGTTTAATAGAAACCTTGGTAACAAGATTAAGGAAATAATATATTAGGGAACATAAACTTATGAGGATAATTATAGAAGACCATTTTATAGTTTTTTAAGTTAGATATTATGTGGTTTTTATTAGAAATAAATATTTTTATAGATACTACAAGTGGATGTGGTTCTAGTACATATATACTTAAGGGTAATAACTCTAAAAAGGCATATTAGGTTTGACACAATAATTTCCTTATACTGGAAAATGGGCCTTAATTTGCACCTATTTTGACACTCCCACTGAATATTATTTGGATAATTCAAATTTTCATTACAAATAATTATGAATGATTTTAATAAATGATGACAATAAATGATATAGGTTAATCCTAATGTGTCATAGATTGAAAATAAGGTTCCATGATTTAGAATTACATAAGTAATTCTTCAGGATTATTTTGTTTCCCACTATAGTTATTGTTTCTCACACGATGCTTTTTGATATTATTCTATGGTTTTAAACTAAATGAATCATGTTAATATTGAATATGAAGGACAATTTGGTGACTGATAAAACAAATAGGATGATTAATAGAGTTGAAGATATTGTTATTATGCCAAATCAATTATCCTGATATATGATTGACAACATATACCTTAACCAACTCTCTAAAACTTCAAAGAATAGATGGATGGAGTCTACTAATATCGTGAGTGGTGGAGAACAAGGAGGAAGAAAGACTTGATTTTATTCATGTTAAAATGTTGAAAGAGAAATATAGAAAATTGTCTCAAAGCAAAGGTAAAATTTATTTTGTTTTTAAAATATGGGAATAAAGTAGTGAGTTATCAAGGAAAAATAAATATTATGATTGAAGAAAATAAATTTCCTCTTAGGGATCCATTTATAGTTCATAGTGTTAAATTTGGGGAACCTATGAATTATCTTATTCAATGACCTCTTATAATGGTTAACCCCAATACAAAGGAAGTACCAATGATGAAATAAAATGGTTTAATTTTTTATTTATTGGGATTCTCAAATTATATTATAGGAATGTTTTTACTAATAGTACATCAGTTATAATAATCATGAAACATCTCAGTATTGTGTAAAATATTATAAGTATATATTTCATTATTAAATTAAGATTTATGGATACCATTAAAAGTTTTGGAGTTTAAAATTCATCATAAGTTTAAATTAATAAACACCCCTTTTATGTTTTATATGGTTGGAGTCTATCAAGATTAAGGACATTTTGGGTGACATTTATTCCAATACAACTAATTGTTTTAGTATATGTTTTAGTGAAAAAATTTATTTAAGTTATATTTTCTTTAATTTTGGTGGGAATAAGTTTAATGGTATTGGTAAACTTTAGGGTTTCTCTTGTCTTTGATAAAGAGGTAATTATGAGTTATTACAGTTTGAGAATTTTATAATAATTATATTGATATGGTCTTAGAAAAAGAAAAAGTTGCATGATGGGTAAAAACTCACCGCATTCAATAAGGTAGTGGGGCTTTAACCAATAACCAAAGCGTAAAAATGGTGTTTTTCCTACCACTAAACTATGTTATGGTCTAGTTAATATATCATTTTTACTACTTAGATTATTTGACTGGTAAATATTAATGATAAACTAATGGTACTACTATTGATGTTTATATATTATTGTATTTTATTAGATAACATGTGCTAACCATATTGGTTCTAGAAAATATTTTGAGATAAATGGGAATTTATGTCACTCTTTGATGGATTTTATAATTTGTTAAATGTAAATTTTAGGGATTTAGGTATAAAAAATTCATTTTTGGATATTCATTTCTTAGAGTAAGAAATAAAGTGGAAGTTTATCTAAGTACAACCAAAGGATTAAATTTTGATTATGAAATATAAATATTTCTAGTAAGTATATTTCCTTATGTTTATAGTCAATATAGTAAATCAGTTCCTCAACAATAAGAAAAAGGATCCTGAAACAAAAAAAATCATTATTACCTTCATATATGATGAATCAAATTGTATTTTAAATCATCACAGATTTATGGTTTTTATGTCATTAACTTTCCGTTGATCATTCACTTTATTTTGATCAATTGTCTTTATTGCACTATAATTATTTCTGATTTTATCCAATGTATATATCTTTACTTTCCACCAGTTTTCTCCTATTTTTTAAACTAATAGGTATTATTCCACATCATTCTTTAAATTCCGTTTCTATATTATTAAGAGGAAGTTTTATTAACACTTTTTATAATTCGGTTTTACAAAAAAGGTATTTACAAATTTAAAACACTTGATGTTCGAGATCAAGATTAAATTTTAAGGATGTAATTTATTTAGGGGGTTGAATATAACACCCTAAGATTTTAAAAGAATAAAATTTAGTTTGATGGCATATATGATACACAACTCTAATATTTGGTGACAATGTAACACCCCAATACTTTATAATATATTTATTTTTAAATAAATTTAATCTCTTTGGTATCTTGTGAAGCACACAACACTGTGTTCAAACAAAACACAATACTTTATTAAAATATTATTATTTAAAACATGGTCATTATAAACAAGTCATTAAGTTGGTGGGTATGAATATTACTAAATAAAGTATACAAATTGTCTATTTTATATATGTAAAAAATAAATTCAATGGTTATATAATTATTATAAATAAAATAAAAATATTTCGAATAAAAAATAAATGTTTTCTAAAAAATATATTTTCTAAAAGGTGGTTTTTTTACTCTTTGGAAACATAATTTAAAATAAATTTTTACCACTTTTATAAAATTTATTTTAATAAATAATTTTCTTTTGATATATATATTTCAAAATTATCCTTGGGTAATGTTTTTAGAATATTTTTGAAAAGATTAATTTTGTGATGAATAGTAAAAAATAATGATTTTTAATGAAAACTGTCTTTTCATTTAAATTATTTACCATGTAATATTATATTTAAAGTTGGTTTTAAAGTAAAATTATTTAAATTAGATTAAAATTAAACTAATTTAGTTTATTTTAATCAATTTCATATTGAATTATGATATAAAAATGTTTTAATCGTTTGAAATTTTTCCATTGAAAAACCCGTTTTTCAAAGCGTTTATGAGATTAATTTTTAACTGAATTATTCCAATACTATAAATTGAATTTGGAAAATTTTATTCTATATTTTGAATCATTATAATATATATTATTTAATAATTTAAAATAAGTTTTTTCCATTATGAATAGTAAAATAAATAAAAATTTGTTATAGTTGTTAAAGTAAAAACGGGTTTACCAGGAGTTAAATTATTAATATAAGGGTTAAAAATGAAATAAAACTTGTTAAAACCCAATTTTATGGACATATATATACCATACAGACTATAATGTTCTATAATGTTCCTTTTTAGCCTTTTGGCATGTGAAAAATTTGGGAACACTTTATTCTTTTCAAATTTCCCATGTATATCCTCTCCCCCACTTATAAAAGGACACTCCCTCCTTTCACTTATTAACATATATTAATACCATTATCCGAAAAACACCATAAAAATCTCTAAAACATCCTTATACACATTATCAATCTCTTTTTATATCATTGCTTGCATGTAAGTATAACATACCATCTCTACGATGCAATGGGATTCATTTTCTATGTACAGCCTTTAAGAATGATTCTAAAAATTTATCTAATGAGTAAATATGATATTACTAAAATTATTATAGTTATTTATATTATTAATATATATAATATTCATAATAACTATAAATTTCATGATAAAACATGCATGAGAAAACAATGCAATTAACACCCAAAACAATGAAAATAATTAAATATTATTAACTAATAGGTGGTAAAATGTTATAATAGGATAATATATGATATTATAAATATTAATATGGGTTTTTTTATAAATTAATATCATTTTTAAAACCATTATATAAGAGTTTAAATTATTTTTAACCAAAATTAAGTGTAAGGTAAGTGACTTTGTCTCAATTTCCCTTTATTGAGGCATACTGTAATGTTATGTACCTAATTTATTTTATATGGTGTATATAATTCCAAATTGAAATTTAATATAATGATTAATTAATAATTCATGTTACTTTAAGTTTAAATTTTATTTATTTTATCCAAGTTTATTTTACTTTAAAATTACTAAGTGTTGAATAATTTCATAACTCAATTTATTTTCATTAGGATATATTAATTCTTCATTATCATTGATATTATATTATTATGTTTGCGTGTAATTTTGACTATATTATTTTGTATATACACTTGTGTTATGTGGATTTAAATTTTATATATGTAATTTATTCACTAGTTAATTCTCACTTCAACGTTATGATCTTTGTAAGGGTTTGTTTCATAATCTCATTTTAATAAGGATTACTTATGCTTGAATTTATATTGATGGAAATTGTTTTATAATTATCTAATAAACACCTTTAATATTATTATCCTCTAGTTATTCATGACTTTTTAATGTAATAGTACAATTTTCCACTCTTTGTTACTCAAATGATTTAGAAAATTGTCTAAATAAAATATGGATTCACTTGTCTCTTCAGTTGAAAATCCTTTTTCTTCCAAGAACATTTTCCTGAAAATGTTTTCATTTTTTAAAAAAAATTATGAAAATTATTTATTAAATACATTTTTACCCATGTTTTACTTTTTACAAAAATATTTGAAAGGAATCTTCATTCCATTTTCCAAACAAGGCCTAATTTTATTTTACCAAAAATGTAAAAGTAATCCTTGTTTAACATGTACAAAATATACAAAATTATTCCTCTATTATAAAACTAAATGTATTAGAGATTAATTTATAATATTCAAAGGTTATTTTAAATGAAAATTATGTTCAAAATAATTTGTGAGCTTGTAGTTTTAAACAAATTTTCAAAGTAAAAATAATTATATTTTCATCAAAAAAGATTTTAATTTCATTTTTATAGTATTCATATTCTTCAACAATAACACCCCTTTATTTTAATTATATTATGTTAGGGATATGTTGTATTTATAACAACCTTATTCTTTATATTAATTGTTTATAACCATTTTTTCCAAGTAATGTATTGGCATTCACTCTATGGGTTCATTTTTTGTAGTCTTTAACTTTCATTTGAAATATTCATTTTCCTGTGATCATTGGACATTAAATTTATCATAAATATTCATATTATTATCATGGATATATTTATTGATTAAAAAATATATAATTTTATATATCGTGTTCTATATTGAAATTTATTCAATTATAATTGTAAATATTGATAAATCTGTATTTTTTACTTAATATAGGTATTTGATTTTTTTAAGGTGGAGGCACAAAGACCCCTTATTATTAAAAACACAAACAAAGCACATGGAGGATTTAACAACCATACCAATAGACCCCAAAAACACAAGGAAAAAAAAGAAACGTCAAAAACCATGAGAATGGGTGTTCATGCTATGACAAGAGGAGCATCCACCCTTACCATGAGGATGATGGCCTCTCTTTCTAGTGGGTACTAGCGTCCATGGCCTGTATCATTCATCTGGAGGCCTAGTGTCAACATCTTCCTGCATCTCAGCAGCTTCAGGCATGAAATCTCTATGTTTTATCTCATCATCACTACATGGAGATGTAAGTAGTGAAAATTCATTATGTGTATTTACTTCCAGTTCACCTCTCTCCATGACAACTTGAGTAGGAACATGAGGCTTAGGAGAAAAACTTTTCACAATGTCATCCCCCTTTCCTTAATATAGGTATTTGATGATAAGGCACATTATTCATGAAATAAATCTATCATTAGATATATGAGGGATTATTTGGACATGATGATATGGGTTGGGTTAGGTTATAGATAGCCCCTATATGCATCAATAATCTAATGGGATGAATCAGTTGGCTAGTATTAGTTAAATGGGTTTCTATTGTATACCTACCCATCAGTTTTAAACTATCTTTCGAAAGATCCTGATAGTAGACATATCATAATGCCTAATATCATGATGTCCAATAGTGGTATCTTGGTAGGCACATGTTTAAGAACACTATTTGTCCAAACCATGTGTACACCTAGTAGAAACCAAGCTTTGGGCTACAAATCCATTTCAACGGTTAGTGGACAGTTTTCCTAACTGTGCAACTAACCATGCATGGTTTAAAAATAAATCTTAAAAAAGGGGATATGTCTTTTTTAGCACCAAATCCACTCGTTTCTCACCTATTTCAACACTAACTCAGTTTTTATTCTTCCCAAAGGATGTGCAGACTCTCCCCTTTTAGTTAAAAGTTTTCCTTTGGGAATTCATGGTGCATTAAAGGTCATATTTCTTGGTAAGTATCTGTTCTTTGTGATTTTACTTAGATCTACTCTTCTTCCATCTCTTAGATTCAAATATCTCGTTTTTTGTCAATAGATCTATGATATTTAATTCTAATCATGATTATATTTGTCTATGTGGATATTATTTAACAATATATAAGGTGGTTTTTTAGTGATTTGACCTGGTTTTGTTGAATAATTTGCATCGTTCTTCATTTTTTCCATAATTTACATGGTAGGTGGATTCACTCTTGATTTATATTATTAAAAAATGAATAATTTATTTCAAATTTTTTGAATTTATTGAAATTTATTTTGATATGGTTGTGATAAGTTTTATGGAAACCTTCTTTAGTGATGTTTTATGGTTTTGTGGATTTTTTTTTTGTTTTTATGGAAAGTGAAAGTGGTAACATAATTTTAAAAAAATGATTTTAAAATGGTTGTTTGGTTTTATTGAATGGAAATTTTTTGGAAGGAGTTTTAAATAATAAATTTTCTTATTTAAATGGTTTGTAAAATATTGGTTTGGAATAGTTTTTGGCATTAGTGGTTTGACATGAATTGAATGGGATGGATTATGGTTGTGAAGTACCACCATCAAAGGAACGAGTTATGGATTTGAAGTTCCACTATCAATATTAAAAACCAATCTAGTTTGGTTGAGTGTGTTAGTGTGTGGTTATGTTAAATTGAGGATTTATTCTAAAATGGGATTTGAGAAATGGATAAAATACTTGTTCGGTTGATTTCCTTGGAAATGGCTTTGGTTTGGGAAAACTATTTTGGCATGGAAATTTTTTTAAATTATTAAAGAAATTTTTTCAAATCGCTTTATGTAAATTCTTTTATATAAATGTTTTATATAAATGTTTTAACATTTTCTATCCTAGTGGCATGAGTAGGGAAGTCATTTGGGGAAAACCTACTAAGTTTCATTACTCACCACTATTTTGGAACTTTAGCTCTTTTACGTATATTGTTTATTGAGACACGAGTAAAGGGAAAGTATCTCATTTCTCTAATGGTTCTTTATGATACTTGGGAATGGATTATGGAGTTAGTTCTTAGAAATTCTTGGAAGTTTCTGAGTTAGTGTAATTAGAGTCATTTTAGTTTTTTTGGTTTTTTCATCTGTATTGTAGTTTATGTTGATATTGGTTTCTTCTTGGTACTCTAATATAGTTTGGTTTGTTTTTTTATACATTAATTTGTCTTACATGGTATCATGAATCATGTAGTTATTATTGGTTGTGGTTATGTTGTTTGGTTGTCTCTTTTAAAAAGGGGAAAACATCCCCCAATTATGAATGAAGCCCTTTGAATTTATTTCCATCCATTTGTGTCTTAAGGATGTATCCTAAGGCCAAGTAGAAATTCTGACTTGACTCAATACAATGAAGACTGGTGGGATGTTATAAGTGGTATCATCTTTCTCAGCCCTTGACTTACAAATGGTATCACTCTAGGTCAGTCCAAATATTTTGGGATAAATGGTATTGGTTTTTGGTCTTGGAGTTGATATTCAATTTGGTCAATCCTTAAGTTGGGATGGTATAAAGTAGTAGGATTTTTAGAACTCAAAATGTATATCATAAAAAGGTGTAGATAAACTATTTATGTTTAACTTCAATTTACCAAGGATTTGGGTACAAAATTTTTTTGGAGACACTTATAGGAGTTTGAGTCTCATTTTCATTGGTTTAACCAATGAGAAGAGCCTGACATGAATTGATAGAAATGACTTCCCTATTAGAGTGAATATTTATCTTTGAGTAATGACTTATCATTTGGTGTTAAAATGTTGATTTTTTAAAAGTATTGAAATTTATTTCAAATTTTAGATTTTCAAAATGGAATGATAGTGGTATTTTGAAAATAGTTTTATTTTCAAAATCATGGTGGTCTTTTCCAAAATAGGTTGAAAATAAAGTGTTGAATTTTGGGAAATCCTTATTGTGATACTTTTGACATGGTAGAAGTTGAATTATTAAACCTTCAGTTTCATAAGATTGAGACTTATGATGTTTTCTTATTATACGAAATGGAACCTGTTAGGCATCATAGAAATCAACCAAAAGAAGAAACAGAGAATGTGGTTACACCTGATTCACAAGTAAACCAACTATTGGTTCATATTATAGTTCAAGCCTTTCATGTTATAGATAGAGGGGACCAAAGGGATGAACTAGTGAAATTGGATCATTCTATTCATTTCCAATAGAATAATTAAACCCTCTTTAGGGTGATTCAAAACCAGAGAAGGAAGAGGTGTGGATAAATAGGAAGAGTCAAATATTAGATTTTCTAGGCTCATTAGAAGAATTGAAATTAAATTTTTCAATGTATATTCTGGAGGATTTTTCTTACCAATGGTGAGATTTAATAGTTCAAGATAAATTAGACCAAGGAATTACATTGGAATATTTTGAATAATTTTTCAACAAACAAATATATCCATATACTTTTAGGATTACAATAACTGCTGAATTTTTAAGCTTGAAGTAGGAGAACCTCTCAGTGATACAGTATGTGGCTAAATTTATGGATTTAGTCTTCTTTTTACCCAAACATTCTTCTAGTGTGTCCTTAAAGGAACACATTTTTGAATCAGGGTTACAACCTAATATTCACTCGAATATTTTTATACTGTGTATAATAGATTATATAGATATATTTAATAGAGTGATGTTAGAATAAATAGAAATCTCAAGATCTACGGGAGGTGGAAGCATATTGATACCTATGGGAAATGGTGGGAACTATAATGCTAGGAATAAGTAGAAGAGGGACACCAATTTCCAAGGTGGGCGTATGAATCAAAATCATACACCTAGATCAGTAAATATTCCTCCAAACCAAAGATAAAACCAGGATGTTTCCAATGTGGTTCCTTGGAGCACATTAAGTGGGATTTTATGGAACCACATAAAGAATTCCACAACTAAAACCAGATGGGACATCTTTAGTGCTATTTTTACAATTCTCTGAGGTCCGATGTTTGGGACAAATCTTAGGTTTTTTGGATGTTGTATTCTTTGATAGAATGAGTGTGGGAGAATAATTTTCATCAACAGAGCTGAGTTAAACATGGTGATTCTAGAAACACCATGATCCTCATCAATGAAAATTTCAATAGGGAAATAAAGAATAAAGTGCAGTGAGTAAGTTGTTGAATGGACATAAATAATTTATTGTAGATGATCAATCTGAACCATTAATGGTGAGAGGTATGATTTTTTGAATTCTACCCTTGTGAAAGATTTTTTTGATATGGGTTCATCCCATTTATTTATTTCTTATGGTACTATTGATTTGTTCGGTATTCATGTTAAGATGATGACTTAAATTTTGACAAATCATACTCCTCAAGGACAAAGAGAATGTCAAGCCTTAATGTGTACATCATGTTATATAACTATTAATGGAATGATATGACATGGGATTTATTTGTGCTTTATGTAGATGTCTATGACATAATCATTGGTATGTATTTGTTTAAAATGTTCAAATACCACATTAACTATTATACCTGAAGGGTTATTTTTATGACTGATAATGGCATGGAGAATATATTTATAGGAGGAGGAATATAATGGTAGGTAAAAAGGTCATGTTGGCACCAAAAGTTGGAAATATATTATACCAATTGTAATTGTTGACTTTAGAATTGGTGGGTGAGATCGACAATAGAAGTTTTCTAGTAGTTTTTGATTAGTTTCCAACTATGTTTCTTCAAAATTTCTCAGGGTTTCCCCCAATAAGATAAGCAGAGTATATTATTTATCTCCTACTAAGGACCAATCATATGTCACATTCATCTTACTAGATATCACCAATAGAATTAATGAAACTGAAAGTGTGGTTTTAAGAGATAGAATGAAATTTTTTCATTCATCCTACCATATCTCATTGGTCATCACCAATCATGTTTTTCAAAAATGATAATGTAAATCTTGGATTTCTGTGGATTATTGTAATATTAACCAAGTTACAATTAAGAATCAGTATCCACTTGAAAACATTCATGATCTATTGGATCAATTGAGGGGAGTCCATTGGTTCTCTAAAATTTACTTTTTATTTGGATATATGAATTTGTAGGTTTAGAAGTAGGATATTTCAAAGATATCTTTTAGAAGTAGATATGTTTATTATGAATATGTGTTCATTCCTTTTGGTCATACAAATTCAAATGAAATATTTATGCAATTGATGAATTAGATATTTTAAAGGTATCTGGATTCTTTTATGGTGGTTTTTATAGATGAAATATTAGTGTATTCAAGGGAAAAGGTTGAGCATGAGAAACACTTGGTGATAGTTTTGGATATCTTGCAAGATCATTGTTTTTCTTAAAAATTATCAAAGTGTTTTTTTATGTAAGATATGTATTTCCTTTTCCATGTAATATCAAAAATATTTTCTTTTATAAATCAAGAAAATATAGAAGTTTCTATCTCTTAGAAAACACCAAAGAATTTCTTCGAGATATACAGTTTCCTTGGTCTAGTTGGTTATTATAAATGTTTTGTTCACGATTTTTCATGACTATATTCACCAATGATATCCTTTATGAGGAAATATTTTCTATTTTAGTGGAATAAAAAATGTGAGAATTATTTTCAAGAGCTTAATGTTCACCTTACATCATCACCAATCACGATTTTTCTAGAATCGTGACAAGGATAAATGGTGTATTGTGATGCTTCAAGATCTAGGTTGGAGTGTGTTCTCATGAAATGAGATAATTTTGTTTCTTATGGATCGCCACAATTATAGTTTCCTAAGAATAACTATATAATTCAATATTTTTAGTTAGTTTTCATATCCCATGATTTAAAGACTTAAATTCATTACCTATTTGGTGATAAATTTATTGTTTTTATAGATCTTATGATATTGAAACAAATTTTCTCAAAAATTGATTTGAATCTAAGAAAAAGAAGATGGATGGATTGTCTCCAAATTCAAAACTTTGATTTGATTTATACACTGGTTAAAGGTGATTTGGTGGTTGATGAATTAAGCATAAATTTATATGCTTAGTTAGAAAAAGAGGCTTCATATCAATGGCAGATGATTTAAGTGATAGTTGACATGTACTTGGATAGTGAATACCAATGTAATCTAGAACATTTATTTTTGGTTTCTTTTGTTCTGTATTTGGTGAAAATTGTTAAATTGGCATAGATTTCTGATTTATAATGTGTTTCTATAAGGTCAAAACTTGACGGTGGGGAGACCATTAAGGGATAGAAGGTGGATGGGAGTTCAGTTTTGTGGTTTCAAAAATTATATTGTTGTATCTATGTATTTTTAAGAACAAATTATTTATGCTTACCAACATTCGAGATAGTCTATTCATCCAGGAATACACAAAATGTTTAAGGAATTGAAAGAAAAATTTGGGTGGGTCGACATGAAAATGAAGGTGGCTAAGTTTGTTTCGAGATGATTAAATATTAATAGGTTAAGGGAGAGCATCAGTGGATAGAAGGTATGTTATAGTCCTTACCAATTATTATTTAGAAATGAGAGAAGAAATCCATGGATTTTGTAACAGGTCTCCAAAGAATGGTTTGGAAACACGATGTTATATGGGTGATAGTGGATCAAATCACAAATTCATACCATTTCATCCCTATTTTTAAAACTCAAACAGTTGAGGAATTTTCAAAAATCTATATGTGATAAGTGTTAAAGAGGCATGGCTTAATAGTGGTGATATTATCATACAGATATTTGAGGTTTGTGTATCGCTTCTGGAAATCCTTATAGCAAGCCCATGGGACTCACATGATAATGATTATGGAATATCAACCTCAGGAGAATGGATAATCCAAAATAATGATATAAACATTGGGAGACAAGTTTGGGGATAATGTAATGGATTTCAGTGGATCATGGGAGGATAATTTATCATTAATATAGTTCTTGTATAAAAATATTTATCAATACATGATACATATGGATCATTTTGATTCATTTTCTGGGTATCCTTGTTTTTCTCCACTTTGTTCGATGGAAACAAGTGAGACTTCATAATTTTCGTCAAGCCTTGTCGAAGAGACAATGGAGAAGATTAAATTGATCAAGATATGGATGGACACAGCTTAGTGTCATAGGAAATCATATGAATATCATTATTGATGGTCATTATCATTCGAGGTGTGTGATCATGTGTTCTTGAAAATCTATCCAAGACTTGGGCATTGTTGTTTTGGAAAGTAGGGAACATTATCTCCTTGATATGTGGGCCCTATTAAGATACTAGAATGGTTTGGTGAGGTGGAATATCAATTGGATTTTCCCCCATGGTTTAGTGCTGTGCATAATGTATTTCATGTATCTCTATTGAAAATGTATCATCTAGATCCTAACCATGTTATTTGATGGGATCATGAAGACCTTGAGTCAGATGCTTCATTGCTGCATGTACCAATCTAGATTTTGGACAGGCAAAAGAAATTATTGCATGGAAACAATTTATCTAGTGAAGGTTTTGCGTAAACATGGTTAGATTCAGGAAGAAACTTGGGAACAAGAGAAGGAAATGGTTAAGCAATTCCCAAAACACTTTCACGAAAATCGTGGTTTTCTACTTCCCAAGGATATAAATTCCAATGTTGGGGAGAATATATTGCCCCTGGTTTAAAGTTAGTAACCCTTTATTTATTGTTATTAATCATATAAAGTGTTTAGAAGAAGTTTGGTCGGGTTTATAATAATTTTGGAACATTTTTTGGGATTTTCTGGTGGTGCATGATTTGAACATGGTTATTACAAACCATGTAACTACTATAGGAAATTGTACAAAATGAGGTAGTGAGAACAGGGTAGGTGCACAGTTTGGCCAAACTATATGGACACCTAGTAGAAACTGTGATTTTAGGGATAGAGTAATTTTCATAGTTAGTTCATTGTTTTCCTAATCGTGCAACTAACCATGCATGGTTAAAAGTTATATCCTAAAAAAGTTTATCTAACTCATTTTATCCTCAAATCCACTCATTTTTCACCCATTTTGACCCTAATTCAGTTTTTATTCCCCCAAAATGTTGTAAAGAGTCTCCCCTTAAATCTATAAGTAATACATTATCAAATCTTAGTTCATTGAAGCCCAAATTTCTTCACAAGTCTCTATTCTTAGTGGTTTCCCTTAGATCTACTCTTCTTCCATATCTTAGATTCATAGAACTAATCTATTGGTGATATATCTATGATATTTTATGCCAATAATGATGATATTTGGATTTTTGGATGTTATATAATGACATCTAAGGTAGTGTTTTATATATTCTACCCATTTTGTTGAAGAATGTGTGTCATTATTCATTTTCTCTATAATTTCTGAGGTAGGTGGCTTCACTCTCAACTCCTCTAATTAGAACTTGAAGGATTTATATAAAAAAATTAACTTCTTAAAATTTATTGTGATTTTTTTTAAATTTTTATGGAGACATTATTTAGTGATAGTTTATAGATTTTTGAAAATGTGGTGTCTTGGTGGAAAGTAAAAGTGGTAACATGATTGGTAAATGATGATTTTAAAATGGTTTTTTGGTTTTTATGCATAGAAATTTATTGGAATTGATTTCAATAAAAGGTTATTTTATTGAAATGGTTTGGGAAATATTGGCTTGGTATAGTTATTGGCATTTGTGGTTGGGCATGAATTGAATGGGATGGATTATGGTCATGAAGTACCACCATCATAGGGATGGGTTATGGACGTGAAGTTCCGCCATAAATAGTACACACCTTTACGGTATGGTTTAGTGTCTGTGTATGTGGTTATGTGAAATGGATTAGTTGTGCTGAAATAAGATATGAGAAATGGTTAAGCAAATTTTCTGGTTTTTTTCCTTGGAGATGGATTTGGTTTGGGAAAACTGTTTTGGTATGGAAAATGTTATATATTCTGATATAAACTATTTATAATTTTTTTTATATAAATTATTTTATATAAATATTATAACATGTTCTGTCCTATTGGAATGAGTATAAAAGTCATTTGGGGAAAACCTACTGGGTGTAATTACTCACCCCCTACTTTCACACTTTAGTGGTTTTGGGTATATTGTTTATTGAGGAAAAAGTAAATGGAAAGTATCATAGTTATTTAGTGGTGCTCCATGATACTTTTTCATAGTTAGTGGAATTAGTTCTTGGATCTTTTTGGAAGTTTATGAGTTAGCGTATTCGGAGTCTTTTGAGTTTTCTCAGTTTTGTATTACACTTTTTAGTTGATGTTGATCTTGGTTTCTGGTTGGTACTCTGATATAGTTTTGTTTGTTTTGTTATATATTGATTTTTCTTACACTGTATCATGAAACATGTAGTCATTATTAGTTATGGTTATCTTGGTTGGTTGTTGATTTTAAAAAGGTAAAATCATCCCCCAGTTGTTAATGAATCCCTTAGCATTTATTGTGAGCCTTTGGTGTCTTAGGGATGTCTTCTAAGGATAAGTAGTAATTCCGCCTGAACTAAGGCCAATAAGGAGAGGTGGGACGTTACACTCAAATTATATAAATGGCATGTGTGTTTAGTTAATTATATTTACATGTTGATTATTTTTATTTATTCATGATATATTACATATTACATAATTATAAATAATAATCCAAGATCACCTTTACTTTCTTTCTTTTCATAGGAATCAAATAAGTGTTTTATGAATGATATTCATGGATATTATAGAGATAATAGTCATATTATTGAAAAACAATTATGGTGTAATTAGTGTATTTAAATGTAATGAAAGACTCAATTATTAATCTAGTTTACTAAGACTACTATACTATTTGGTCATTCGGGATGATATTTTGTGTATCTTATTATAATGTAATAAAGTATCCACCATCTCAAGGCTACTGGGGTTGGGGTATATAAAATGTGTCTCACATTTGGTGATGCTACATGGAACCCCCTAAATAGAAGAAGTTAATTAGGGTATCTGGGGAATGTGCATGCTATATTTCAAGCATTAAAAATTGTGTTGGACTCCTCTTTATGTCTTATACCCAATGGAACCAAGTTTGGGTCATTTAAAGATCATATGAGGTAATTTAAGATTTTTAGGATTAAATGACTATGAAAATTATTATTATTATTATTATTATTATGGAAAATAATTTAAACATTGATTTATCATGATTTATTGATACAAGTCACTAGATATGAAGATAATGAGTATACTAAACCTAGTGGGGTGGAAACTATTAGACTAGTTATCAGAATTTTTTGAGTGAATTAAGAAAAATATAATTAATTTTTCATAACAATAATATTTGATGAATTCTTAAGTAATACAAATGGAAATCTTGATTTATACACCTGTGTGAGAAAATAAATCATGAGATATTGTGTTTAGCCTTTGTATATGCCCCATTAGTTGTGAGTGAATCATAGAAAATCAAGTAGAATCATTAACTTTATAATTATTTCTTATAAAATATGTTGGAAACACTTATATATATTATGAATTAATTATAAAATTATATATTTTAAATGATTATTAGATTTGATTACAATGGAAGATAATTAATAAAAAGTAATTATAATCATTTATATTAATGAAAATGAAAGGGGATTATCATAGGGTTAAATAAGTACGAGTAATGTGTGAATACTACAAAAAATGTAAAGAATAGTTTCTTGGAAATGTAGATTGTATAAAAGTGTTTTCTCGAAATAACTCATTTGAGTTTAATGGATGGTATAAATTTGATAATTTATATAAAGTTATAACATGTAATATAACTAATAAATGTTGATAAAGTAGTTTAATGGTAAAAGTTGGATACAATGACTAATCACTAAGAGTGATAAAGTTATGGTATATCATTAATGATGAATTGTTTCCCCTAATGATAAAACACTTTCATAAAAGGGATTGGGAGTCCTTGATGACTTTTATTATTAATGAGAAAAAATGAGTAATAGTGTAATGGACTTTAAAGAATAGATTGTTTGAATATTTAAGATAATGATTCATATATCTTATCTTTGAATGGGGATCATTATGGAGGTACCATGAGTTACTTTTGATAACATGGATGTATATTATAATAATGAAAGTAATATCTTCTATGTCGTGGTATGGATACCAGGGTAACTCAATAACATCATTTATTTTTTATTTAATTGTCATTCAATTTAAATAATACTAGGAAGTGGGAATCCATTTAGGATGATGCTCTAGTTATATAACTACATAAGAAGTTTTATGTGGAAGATAGGTCGATCCTTAACTATTATGAGGTGGTTTTTTATACTGATTTACTCTAATTTTTTATATAGTAATTTATGGAAGGATTTTTATGGTGATTAGGTACTATGATGGATCTCCTTGCACTCACCCTTTTTAGTGTTGGAGGGATATAACATTGAGCATACTTCGTCTCACCAACTAACCTAGTTAGAGTCTTGTGATGACTTATGTATGTTCCTGCCCTGACTTACCAATACTCTAGGATATGATTGATCATATATTCTCTAGAAGAAAATTTTAGATGGATAGTTTTTCTAGAACCTATAGTATGGGATAGGGGTATATGGGTAGTTTCTCTAGAATCTAGGTTATGATAATACAATGTAAGGTAATTCACCAGAGCGGGCACACTCCTTAACTCCCATATCTCTGGGATGAAGGAGGGAGAGAACAAACATTATATTATATCTTATCTAACAAAAAATGAGATATAAGAGGACTTTAAATAAAAATACATCCCTAGATTAGTGTATTTCATTTAGTGCCCTGAAATACAGCATATGTTCTACAATTATTGGTGGAACACACTGAAAAGGGTGGAATCACTGGGATTGAATTATTTCTATTTCAAAAATCCTCACCTATTTATATTTTCACCATTTTTTATTGGAAATATCACTCATATTCTCCAAATTTAACTTATTTTTTCATATAAGAAATGATAAACAATGAATAGAAAATTAAAAAAGGCGCATCAGGATTTGTTAACGAGGTTCACATCTGAGATAGATAATTATGCCCCTAGTGTATGGTGGACATTATACCATACATAGACATATTTTATTTAATTATATAAATTAATATTGTAAAAAGGTTTATCTGTGAAACCATACTTCCAACAAAAACTAAGTATAATTAAATCATCAAATTTTTGTTTTCCAGGCTATGGAACCAACCATGAATTCCATTACAATTAACAATTTTGGATGGATTATCCTTGATTAATGATATATAGAAAAGAATGGGTATATTATTGAATTAACAATATCATATCTTCTTCCTTGGTGTGGAGAAATCTCAGGATCTTCCTCAAATTTCATAATTAAAGGAATCATAATATTTAGTCAATATAAATAGATAAATCATAGGTTGGAATCCTAAGTTCCTCTTCCCTGGAAAATATAATCCTCAATAAAAGTAAGGTCAGTCACTCTCTCTTCTTTATCATCTTTAATTGAAAAGATTAACCATTCAAAGTACCATTAATTCTCTCAATACTTATAGACACATAATATTTATGATAATTATATCATTATTTCTCCATATTCCTCTCTTTTATATACATAATATATTCCACAAAATATAGTATGGGATTCTTATCTCCCTTTCTTATTTTTTTTCTCTATTTCTACTTCCTTTTTATCTTCTCAGAATAATGTGAATCATTATTTCCATATTGGAATACGGAAATTCATAAATTAATCCTTGAGATATTCCTCCTTATATTCTATCTTTATTTTTCCTCAACTAAATCACATGGAAATGCTCCCATTATATGCTCCATGAATTTAAACACTTAAATAATTTCAATTATAGGGATATTATAATATTTTATCCTGTTAATAGTATCAAATTTTGAATTTAAAAAAATATTAGATTGTTTCTTACTCATGATCTTAACTATAACCCTTATAGACTCTTCATCATTTATAATCATCTTCATAATATGGGGAATGGAAGCATATAAAAGGGGTGATCTTAAATGTTGAGTAATGAAAATCTCATCAAATTTCAATAAGGGTTAGATCATAATAATATGATAAAATATGAGTTGATGAGAAATATTTTATTAAAAATATCATTGAATAATAAGAGTTATCCATAAGTAATTATATAAGGACATGTACTCTCTAATGAACAAACATATACCATGGAAAAAGAGTGAGAGATAATAATTACGAGCCATGGTGCATAAACATAGGCAAATAACACAAATATATGGCATAAAAATAAGAATAGAACTCATAAAATTGGGGATTAATAATAATAACCTACTTTATATGGTATTATATCCTATTTCCCGTAGTGGATTAGGTGTTACATCTTATTTCCCATTATGGTCTGAGCATCTTCACTCATTTCCCATTATTATCTCATGAGATATAAATCCTTAACTAATGCATTTGCGGTTGTTATATGACCTCAACCTACATAATAATAATAATACATAGATATATGTTCCATTAGAACATGAAAATATCAATAATTGAAACTTCAATTAATTATATTGGGGAAATTATATGAGTTTCATGAAAAACAATTCAAGAACATTCCATCATACATCTAGATAAATAATTTGGATGGTAGCTAAAAAATATTCCCAGTGTAGATAATGAGCATTAAGTATGTTTAAATAAAAGAAAAATAACTTTTTAATATCACTGGATAAATAAAATAAAAAATAAATGGAAATAAACCCTTTTAAAAGTCCAAAAAACTTTTAAAAAATGTTTTATTTAAAATAAGATACTTTGATCTTAATAAAAAAATATTCTTTTAAAACCCAAAAATATGATTTTATAAAAAAATTATAAGTGAAATATATTTTCAAAGACTTACTTTGAGAAGACATAGAAACACTACCTAATTATTTTTTGAAAAGAAAATCTCTAAAAATACATTTCAAAATTAATAATTACTTTTTAGCATAAAACTATTACTTTTAAGAAATACAAGAATATTTCATTTTATTTTCAAAATAATAAAGATCTAAAAAACATTGGACCACCATTTTAAAACATGTAAAGAAATATTTTTAAATAATAAATCTAATATGATGAGATAAACTCTAAAGAGTTTGTAAAAGAGGTTTTTACTATTCCCTTAAAATATAATGTTACAAGTCTGATTCAAAATCTATTTTCAATAATTTTAAGTATGAACTTTTGAAACATTTTAATTTTGAAAATTAATCTTGAATAATTGATACTTTAATAGTCTATAATGGTTTATATAGTAAATGTGGAGTGTAAGATAAAATATACGATCATCATAGGAAAATATTTTTGAATATTTTAAAATACCTTGGTTTAAACCCCACATCATAAAAAGGGTTAATAATGTATAATTTTGAAAATGTTACAATTAAAATATTAATTTCACATGATATAATAAATAATTATTCTTACAAATATAAATTATAACATTATAAGGAAAAGAAAATATGTACAAGGAATAGAAATCTTCATTAAAGAGGTTGAGAAATATACATTAAAAAGATATACCTGTTTAGAAAGAAATTTATCAAGGGAAAAGATTTGAAAAACAAATTTAGCTTCCTCATAGAGAGAATAAATAATTTTATAATCAATTAATATATTAAACCCATATTATAAAACCATGGTCAAATAGTAATAATTATGATTCAAGAAAAAAAAATCAGTCAAGAAAAACCCCTTACCTTTAATCCCCTTAGTCGAAAGTGATCTAACATCCATTAAAACAAAAAAAGTATTAACCTCATATATTAGAACCATTTTCATACATATTAACTTATATAAAATTTATTTATAATAATTTTTTGATAATTTATTAGTTAGTGATATTTTTTTTCATCATTGGATGTTATTAACCTGGATTGTTTGTTTTGTACTAGTTTTGTAATGGTGGTTTCAATTCTTATTAATAGATTAAAATTTCACCATTATGAAATAATTATAGGTACTATAATAGATTGTTTATACTGATTTATAATTCCTTAATTTCATTTGATAAGTATTTTATTTATTATTTGTGATGATGGAGTTGGTTTCGAGCGTGTTTCTATAATTTTTAATGCACAAAAAACTGTTAAATTAATAATAAGTTAAATTTTAATATAAAATTTCTAGAACTATTAACCAAAAAAATATTATTAATTTCTAATGACACTAGTATTTATTTTTTAATATTCATCCATGATATAAATTTACATCATTGTTCAAGTAGGTCATTAAACCAACCTAAACAACAACAAACTATAATATATGGGTGACCATGGTTAAGTAAGTAGTTCTTTTGGAATAATATTATTATTATATAAGTATAATGGTATTTTTTATATTTTTTAATGTATTTAATATAATTTTATGAGTTTTTGAAAAATAATAAAATACTATATGAATAACCAAATATGTTACTTTTATGGAGGTGGTAGTGGGAACGTACACATGGGTGATGTGTTCATTTACAAAGAATGTTAAGAAGATAGAAATTGTTTAAACCCCATATATGAAAAAGAGGTAAATTTATTCTAAATTATAATAAAAATAGATAATTGTTTCCTAAAATATATGCTAATGTGGGTTTGGAGTTTCACAGGACTGTTCAGAAGGCCTGGAAGGAGGCTAGGGCACATAACCAAATGGCTAAAATGAAACTGGCTAATTGGTTTCATATCATTCGCTTGATGGTGGGATTCTAGTAGACTAGAAGACCACTGGAATTCCCACTAGATAGCTGGTAAGACCCACCAACCAGGTGTTGGGATCTATCAATTTTATTAGCGAGAGTTATTTAAGCCATTTACCTCCTTTTTCATTTATACAAGTCACCTTATTTTCACCATAAATCACACATCCCCTTCCATGTTTGAGAAATTATATCCTAAACTTACTTACATGGAGAAGATCCTTCAATACTTGGTTTTTTAATCTCTTGGTTCGTGAAATAAAATCATTGTAGTAATTCTATTAATCCCCTCTTGTCCCTTCTAATTTTATTTTTCTGCTGCATTTTTTTCTACAAGATTTACATAGTTTCTCTATTTTTAGGGTAATTTTTCTACTACATAGATATCATACATTCTAATATGAATTAATTAATGATATAAGTCATTTTAGTCTTCCTATAACTGAGGTCAATGGTCTATATGTATTTTCCCATAGTCTTATTTTTTTAAGTGTTATGTGATTTTTCTTAAATAGGTTACCATTCTTGATATCTAATTTTATTCAAAACCTTAGTTCGTTTCCTTGTAATTCCATAAAATACTTAGAATTATTTTATTATTAATTAAATACTATACTATATTACAATCCCTTATGTTGGATTTGGACTTTAGACCATGTGATTTGAATTTAGGAGTTAACTTTGGATGGTATTTTATTTTGGAAATTGAGCTTGGGAATTGAAATTGGATACTCGTGTTCCTTTTTATAAATTGTTTTGTAATAGAATTTAATATTAAAGGAGTTATTGATTTTATAAATGAACTTTTTAATTTTTAATGTTTTCATAAAATGGAATTCAGAGTTATTTCATAATTTGAAATGCTAATTGAAACTATGGTACATTTGATTGTTGTTTTATACTATGGAAATGTTGGATATTATAGTTAAGTCTAGGGTGAACTCCTCCCATGGGTGGATGATGGATTTTATGGTTCAACTTGAGATTAATGAAACCCTTGTTGGATGCAAGATATTATAGTTAAACCCATGGGGAACATATCCCTTAGTGGAAACTAGGTCCTTGGGCATGGGTATGTTACACCTAAGTGGTGGATATAACCAAGGATGGGTATATTACCCCTATTTAAGAGGTGATTGAGTTGTTGTAGTCTCTAAAACATGATTAGATACATCCATCACTGCATGAATCTTGTGATTTTGACCTCAGGTGTTACCCAATATCCCAGGTTCATATTTTTTCCTTAGTTATATTAAAATTTTCCATAAATAGTATAATAAAACGCACTTATTACGTTAGACTAAATTATTTATGTATGTAAATTGTGGTGGTCTACTGAGTCATAATCACACTCTTCTTAAGACACCATTTGGTACCTGAGTTGGTTTCTTGGATATAGGTATGGATGATGACAAGCGCTCTATGACCAATGCATTATTCTATTCTTGGATGGAGCTAGGGGATCGGTGCCAAGCTAGAGTATGGGCCACTTTTTAGTTAGGTAGTTTTTGTTATCCTTTTTCACATGTTTATATATTGTATACAACTGATGACATGTTCATCTTTTGACTATATTATAGCATCATTTTTGGATATTACATAGATATTTTAATTTTGTATTTGGTGTTCTTCTGGATATTAGCCTATGATATTATGGGTTGTATGTTTTTTCTTTATTTATGATATTGTTCCATTTTGAATATAAGAGTATATTCTCCCAAATGTATCTCAACAGACCATCTCTATTATTCAATAGCCTCTATCATATAAGAATGCTTGCCTAAGGTCCTCTATTTCTCTATCGATCCAAGAATTTTTCTGTGGTTCGGGGTAGTAAGACTTTATAAAGTATTATCATAGAAAGTTACTTTTATATTATTTTTTGGGCTTGTAGAAATGAGACTAATAATTTTTTGGTGATTGGTAATGAGATAATTCTTGTGAGTAGTTAACCCATGTATAGGGGAAATATCAAGTCACAAGGGAAGTGATTTTAATTGTTTCTTTCACTTTTATAGTTCATAGATTTTCCACATTGGTGGAGCACTCATTTCTCACTATTATTGATTATTGGGTTTTACTCTCTTGGGAAGGTATAGAAAGAGAGAATGGGTGTATACATGCATTATGTAGGCATGTAGGGTTATTAATTTTGTGTGCTTGTTTTTATTTTCTTATATAAATGTATATATACACACCTTCCTATAGATAAAGGGGGTCAACCATTTAAAGTTTCATAATTTTCTTATATGGAATTTTACCTTATAAATCTATACTGGTATCTTACATAGAAAACTCCCATGGTGATACCTTGACATAAAATAACATATAAATGGACTTTTAGATGGATGTTTTTTATAAATAAATCATTAGTGATTAACATATAAGGTATTTCTCCCTTATATATTGTGAATGAAACTGTATTTGGTCATGTCTCAGTAATTAAAACATAAATATAACCCTTAATTAATTATAATTTAAATTTTATAAGAAATATCCATTCAAAAATAATGATATTTTGGTAATGTTAAATTTTTTGTAAAAATGGTTTAATGGAATATGGTGAATAGCATTCAATGATGTGGGTTGTTATGACTATTTTTTACTATGAGTTTGATAAATAAAATTTATTTTTATTGTTATGAAATATAGTGTCCATTTATATAGATTTATACCACCATTTAGAGTAAGGGTCTCACTCCTAGAGCTAGAGGGTGTGAATAATCCTCTAGTAGGTTAGACAGAACCTCTGATAGTTTAGGGTATTGTTATTTATGATCAACTTTGTGAGAGACTCTTGCGGGTAGCATAGGCCATGTAGATGGGACCCCCTCAAGTCACTCTATCTATGCCAGATATCATCCATGAGTAACATAATTATAAACCTCCACTTTTCATAGGTGAGGCTAATCCACTGGTGGAAAATATGCGGACGGAGAATATGAAAACCATTCTTGGATTCTTAGAGACTTCAGAAGATAAGAGGGTGAAATTTATTTTGTACATGTTGTGAGTCATAACACAACGGTGGTGGGACATCCTATTCCAAGTGATTTGTCATGTTATTTTGACCTGAAATGACTTTTAGACCCACTTTTTATCCAATTATTCCCAAAGACACTATGTTAAGATATGGCCCATGATTTCATGATGTTGGTGTAGGGGTGGTAGTTATGGACAACACTATCCATTTTACTGAGCTTCAATAGTTTTCCTTAACCCAAGAAGGTGATTATATTTCTATATAAATACATTTTGAGCATCAAATAATTTATGAGATCAATGTTAAGGTTAATGTGTTCTTTTCACCTACTTTATGGACATCGTAAACCAAGAATTTATTAGAAAATGAAATATCAACAAGGGTTATCATATTGGGTAACAATCTTCCTTTTGACTAAGCAGTATTGTTGGTGGGTATTCTAGTAGTATAAAGAGTTGATAATATGACACACACCAAGGTGATGAAGTTCAGTCAAGGTAAGGCAGTGACTTCAATTACTATTCTTTAGGTAGAGGTAATGTGCAGTGTTACCGATGTGGACGTGTGGTACGCTTGAGATCCCAATGCCCCTATCCACCCATATAGTTCCATCTATATGGGAAGATGGGATATGTATTCTATTTTTGTATATTTTATCCAACTGGTGGTGGTAGAGGTTTAGTATTATTCCATAGTTCCTAGATTGAGGTGACTACCACACCATAGTAGTCAGGTAGTTCGGCTTCTACTGGCTTCTTGGGCCATGGTGGTGGTCATGGGGCTCCATGTTGGTGACAATAGGGTTAGCAGGGAAGTATGACTCATGGAATCCAAGTTTTATTGTAAGGCCATGGTGTTGGAAATATGAATTAAGTGAAGATTATTTATATATTGTAGGACACCATACTATCGAATATTCAAGGTTTAATTTTGGTTTTGGATACTCTTACTTATTCTATTTTTGATACAAGGGACACATACTCTTTCATATTTTAATTTTTTTAGAGGACTGGATTTGATAGTGGAATAAATATAAGGTGTTTTTTCAATTGTTACACCCTTGGGAAAGAAACTAAAGGGGATTCAAGAGTATTTTTTTACACTTATCATTAGTGACTATTGTTTCCTCTTTGACTATTTTATACTAGAAATGGTTGGTTTTTATGTGATTTTGGGGTTGGATTATCTCATTCATTATCCAAAAAAAATAATATATAATCTTCAATAAGTCTCTTTTATTTTTCCTATGTTTGAAAGCTATAAGTATGTGGGAGATTTGGATGACTTTGTAGGTTGTGTTGAACCAAAACTTTAGCTGCTAGGTGTAATCACCACTCAGGTTGAAAGTATTGTCCTGGATGAGGGAGAGACTCATCATCCTATTTTACCTCCTCTAATAGATTTATTATAGTTTTTTTCGTAAGTACTTATCTATGTTTCCACTGGACCATAGAATCGAGTTTATGATTGAGATTCTATTAGGTATGGAACCTATTTCTATATCTCCTTATAGAATGGTGTTGACAAAGATATGATAATTGAAATCATAGTAGGGTATTTGGAATAAAATGGTTTATCCATCCAATAAGATCCCCCAAGGGTGTGCTAGTTATGTTTTTTTATAAGGAAGATGACACATTGAGGTATTTTTTATTATAAGAGGATTAACCGTGTGATATTTAAGAAACGTTTTCCACTTCCACTCATCAATGACTTTTTCTACCAAATCAATGGTTCTCGGGTTTTCTCAAAGATTTATCTATGATAGGGGTATCAAAAACTCGAAGTTCAGTAATATGATAGTCCTCATATATCCTTTTAGAGAAGGTATGGTCATTATGAATTCCTCATTATTTCATTTGGGATAATGGATATGCATGTTTTCATTATGTCCATGATGAATAGAATCGTCCATCCTAATATGGATAGTTTTTTTATGAAATATTGGTGAAATCTGATACCATATAGGATCATTCTGGTAATCTAGATATAGCTTTCAAAATACTTTAGGGATGTAAGACTTGTGACAAATTCTCTAAATGACAGTTTTGGTTAGATCGAGTACACTTCTTGGGCCACATCATATCTAAGGTTGGAGTGTAAGATATTGAGTATTCCTATGAGGTATGGATATTTTTGTTTTATGTTTAACTCATTTTATACCTAATTTGATTTTCTATTGAGGAAAAAGGAGTTTTGGGGTTCTTAGGGCTCATTTGAAGCTCGAATGCTTAGTTTTTGGAAAAGATAGTTTGGCCGCCCATGCCCCAGACCGCATGGTTTAAGGAAAAAATGTGGGGTTGGAAAGAGAGTAGAAAAGAGGAATGGTTTTCCCTAAACATGTTCATAGTTCCACACACCCGTTTGTGAGAACATTTAATTTTTAGTAGAGTCCAAATGCACAGTCCGTGCATGTTTTGTTTATTTGTGTTCCATGACCATACAAGGGGAGTCTTGGGCAGTGACATGTGGCGCAGTTTTCATAACATCTCCCAAAATCCACATACTAAATATTTGGGTTCCCTATTAAGATAGTGAGGGTGCATGGATGGAGCAAGGTTTGGCCAACTATGTGTCCAAACTATGTGACCTACTTAAAAAGTGGTAAAAAACTATTATTCCCCTATGGATTTAAATGTTTAAACCCATTTATCCATTTTCCTTTAGTGGATATATTTTCTCCTCTCGTTGATATTCTTAAAGCCTAAGGATAGGTTTTGATATCGATTTTTTATAAGTAATGTAATTCAATAACATTTGGTCTCCTTCTATTTCCACTATTGAGTTCTTCAATCAAGTCATATCTTTCCTTGTGTGTCTTCATACTGACAAAGTTATTTTGGTTTAAGGTAATTCTCCCGATTTCTAGGGTACTCACACTTTTCTAGTTTTTATCCCAAAATTTATTGAATTAAAGGTTGATACTATATGATTGACCCATCATGGGTATATGGTAGGTTTTCTATACCTTTCCCTTAAGTTTTGGTGTTTTATATACCTTGGTGTTAGTGTGACAAAGGTCGAGCCTTATGGTGCTTCCCCTAAAACTACTTGAACATCTTGAATAACTTTTTTAGGACCTGTTAGGTTTCCCTTGAGTACCATTATATGGTTTAAGTTCATTCAACTCAACCCATTCCACCTTTGAGCTGTGTTTATGTTTCTTCCCATGATATAACACTCCATTGTGTGTGTGTGATATTTCTAATTTTAGTGGGAGACTTTTTGAATTAAATGAGAATTGACTGAGTTAGAGTAAAAGGTGGATACCTTATTTTCATGTTAATACTTATGAATAAAATGTTAAATTGTTAAATGGGAAATGTGGAATGGGCTGGATAGAATCATGGTATGAGAATCATAATGAAATGGGTTATGAAATGAGTTGATGAATTGATAATGGTGTTCGACACCTTTGATATTTCAAATCCTTAGTTCCTGATTCCATTTCATGCCATGTACCTTTATAATCCATGGATATTGATTATGGTATTTGGTGACACGGAAATTTCTAATCCTTGGATCCTAATTCTATAGGATTCCATGTACATTTCTACTCTATGGATCATGTTTATAGTGGATGACAAGGACATTGCTTCTCCTTGGTTCAAGATTTCTTAGACCGCCTTGTATATGCTCCTTAGTCTACTCGCAAGTCATTACCAGCTTTCTATAGAGACACTCCTAGTACTCGAGTGGATTACTTGGTTTTCTATACCTTGGATCTGGACCAAGCAGTTTTGATATAATGAGGATTATTTTTTCTTTTTACCTTGTATATGTCTCTTGGGTTGTAAAAATGGATTACTCAACATAGGTCATAGTGCATATTTTTTCCACTTTAGAAATATCCATGGTATGAGTATTTTATTAAATTTGTTATACCAGATAGTATTACAACTTCTTTACCATGCATTATATTTATCCTAAGTTTATGGTTGATGGTTTACAGTGTGACTTATAATTTGGATAATTTTACACTTACTTATTTATTCCTATCACTAATATATATATTTTAAATTAATTATCTTTATATTACATAGACTATACCTGTTTTATACACTATTGGTGGTGAACTATTGAGTTTTATCTAAAAGACAATTCGTCCTCCACTAGGTACCCAAAAAGACTTCATGGATGCATGTAGGAACTAGGTAAAGCACCCACTTTACAATGTTTGATTGGTTATGATTAGGAGTAGGATAGAATAGGAATGGGCTAGGCGTGTGATGCTTTTTAGATATAGTTAGTTTTTAGTATTTTTGTATATTGATACATGTATTATACTAGATACAAGTTTCAATGTATTTCCTTTCATTTTGTATAGATAAATGACATACATCATTTTCTATATGATATTTCCTTTAGTCATAGTTTCATATTATAGTTGTCTTGTGGATGTTATCTACTATTGCTTCTAGTTTATATTATACTTCCTATATTGATTGACTGATGTGATTACTCTACTATGTTACAATCTAACATTACAGAATTGTCTCCCCATAGACACCCTAGTCCATCATTTCTATTTAGTATTCTCTGGCGTACTAGGAGGTGCACCTGAGGTCATATAACCCAGCTTTCCATGGAACCATTTAGTGGATTCTAGGTTTGGACATTGCAAAGTGGTATCAAAGAATCTGTTATTTTTTTGGATTTACTATTTTGAGACAATAGATACGGGATTAGTAACTTAATGGAATTTGGTAATGATTTATGCCTAGGAGTAGCTAACCGATATATGGGAAAAATTCAATTTTACTAGATTAGGGAATTGTTATTCTATATTTTTCTATTACAGTTGATTTGATTCTACCATTGGGTGAAGAACTTGAGGTTTTTAGTTTATTATGATAACATATTTTCTTACTTAGATCAATGATATGAGGTCATTCTAGCTCATGCATTATTTTAGGCACCTTACAGGATTCACATTCCATTCATATTACATGCCATGTAAGATGAATTTCTTGGATGTATGAGATTTTTTATGTGTGTTTTTTATGATAAAATTCTTATTTAATTGATTATTTGTGTAGGAATTAAGAAAAAAAATTGGTACATAGAGTTTATGTCATAACCAAAGCACTTTGTCCATGCATAGGCAATAGAAGACTCCCTAAATAATAAATTATGACATGTTGGGTCATATATAATTGGTATCATGTACTAGAACATGTTATGGTTGGGATTAAATAAACACCACATTTTGATTTATATGGTGTATAGACCTTTATAGGTTTTAAGTGGTGATCTATTTGGCTCAGTCATTTAAAGATAATTTTGAATAAATATGGATGTGAATGAAATGAAAATTTTGAAATAGAAAGGTCACTGTTATATATAACAACCCATGTACTATGAAACAAAGATCATGACCTAGACCTAACAATAGAATGGATAGTAAGAAGTGTATCTTGTGATTTTAATGACTATTCCTTTTTACCCAATCCTATATTTAAGAGCAGGTAGAGGGATTTGGATTATTTATAGGATTATAACTATACTATTATTTCATCTATGACTTGGTCGCTACTTGATTATTTTCTAAGGCATATATTTGGAATTGTGTAAATATTCCACTATGATGGCCTACAATCGTGTGTCGGGAGGGTGGTGATGACTATGCTCTAGAGGTGGTGGGTCGTGAGCCACTAGTAGAACCTCTTATAGTTCCATTTGTGGCATTGAAGTTTATATCAGATATGGGTGGTGATGCCCAGTTCTGAGAGAGCTTCATACACTTTACACAGATAGTTTAGGGATCCCCACAGCCTGCCTCATCTATAGAAGAGATGATGTGTTTGTTCCAGTAGTATCATCCACCCATGTTTTTGGGGGATGATGTTCCATAGGTGGGGGATCTATGGCTTGATACCTTTTAATAGATTTTCAATCATCTAAAGACACCTCCAAAGAGTGAATTTCATGACATATATGCTTTGGGGATTAGCTAAGCGCTAGAGGAAAGCTTTGAACCATGATGATAGACTTTGAGATATGGTTTGGATGGATTTCTAATCCATATTTTATGATTAATTATTTTCTGAGACCCTAAGAACTAAAAGGGATAGTGATTTTATGCATATGGAGTAGGGTGTGATGGATGTTATGGATTATTCATCCCTCTTTATAGATCTTCAGTTATTTTCACTAATTTATAATTTTGAAGATCCATTGAGGGAGAGATGATTCAAGGAAGGTATCAAGAATTCCATTTTATTACTGGTAAATATGTTTTAGATGAATACTATTACTGAGATAGTGAATCAGGTGCTTATTACTTAACAGAACAAGAGGGAATTTGGAGGCCCATAGTAGGTGAATTCAGCCTCTCGACCTATTAGTTTAGTGTTAGTTGGTAGAAAACACAATTTTGAGGCTTCTCATGAGGGGAATACTAGACAGAGTGTGAGTTATTATAGTTTTTTATTCTATTATCAGTGCGATAGATGAATACATGTGAGGACTTAGTGTGATAGATACCCAATAAACTTTCAATCTTGCAGTAGGATTGGCCATGTATAGAGATTTTATAATAAATTCCCTCCAATATTCAGTGGAAGGGGTTGAAACTAACTCCAGGTTTAGAATTGGGGTTAACAGCTCTATATTTGGTTGGGAACTTGGGTAGTGCAGTTTATTCAGGTCGAGGTGGTGATTGTTACCAAGGCATCCAGACACCAATTGTATTGTGACAGCAGAGTGGGCCTACTCCGGGTGGTTTTGTTCTTTCACAGGGCTATAGTACATGCCACATATACTTTATATAGCCTACACCTAAGAAGCATATAATCAGGCCATCTATAGTGAGAGGTATGATTTTAGTGCACCCTACTATATTTTCTTCCCTTTTTGACATGTGTTCTTCCCATTATTTAATATTTGTACCTATAGTGGAGAGAATCAAGATTTTTGTTTAGTTTTTTGATAGAATCATGAAATTAAATACTCTGATGGGGATCATAATAAAGGGTGTACATTAGTGTAGGGAGTTCCCCCTTGAGTTAGGTGGGAGTCACTTCATATGGAATATTTTCCTCCTTGAGATGATAGTGTTTAACATTATACACGGGATGGAATGGCTGGTTTCTTATTGTTCATGTGTTGATTACTATCACTAGAGGGTGAATTTCACATCACCATATGGTGGGGTTTTATTCAAAAAGGTGAATGGGATATTCAGGTGAGCTGAGATGGGCCAAAGAATTATGATATGGTTGGAATGATAGCCTGGATTTCAAGTTTATATCTGAATCATTAGGGATTACATCAGACATATTTCCCTCTAGTGGTTTATTGTTTCAGGGAAGTTTTCATTAATAAATTATTTAGACTACCTACTGATAGATATGTAGATTTTATAATTATGTTAGTTCCTAGATTTTCACTGGTATCCATTACTCTTTATTGGATGGCTATTATAAGGTCTTAGGTTCTCAAGATGTAGCTTGAGGACTTGAAAGTAAAGGGGTTTATATGACCCAATACTTCTCCATGGGGTTCACCAGTCCATTTTACAAAAAATGCAGATGGAACCCTATATTTTTGCATGTATTAATGGAAGTTGAACTAGTTAATAGTTAGGAAATGCTATCCTTTACCTCGGAAGGATGGTCTCTTCAACCGGCTATAAGGATCTCTGGTCATCTTGAAAATTTATTTGAGCTTGGGATATTATCAAGTGCGTGTTTGACTTATATAAATATCATGTATAGATTTTCATAGCTAGTATAGTCTATATGAGTATATGTTTATTTCATTTATTCTCACAAATGTTTCAATAGTTTTCATAGAATTAATGAACCTAGTTTTGTATCCTTATTTGGATTAATTTTAAGTGGCATTCATGGATGATATATTTTTTCATTCTCACAATCGACCTGACTATGCCAAATATCATGAGATCATATTTGATAAACTAATAGATAATCATTATATCCTAATCTCACAGACTCCCGCTTCTGGATGGGTAATATTCACTTCCTAGGTCATATTGTCTTAGAGAAAAAAGTATTAGTTTACCCATATAAGTTGAGATTTTTAGTTTCCTATAATAATCCCATGAATTATTTTTACATACATAATTTTATGGGGAAATATGTTTATTATAAGAGTTTCATATATAGATTCTCACACTTAAAAACACCTATTATAAACTTTTCTAATAAGGTTGTGAAGTTTTTATGGGCATATTCCTATGAAATAGCCTTTCAGAAGAGGAAAGAGGCTTCATCATCAGTTCTGATTCTTCTAGGGCTGACCAGAATCTATATTATGTATTGTGATTCATCGGGTATCAAGATAAGAGAAGTTACAATGTCAGGGGATTGATTCATTGTGTATGGATCTCATCATATAGGATTCCATAAGACGAACTACCTGACACATGATCATTATTTATCTGTTTTTATACACGCCTTTCATGGTTGGAGGCAATATTTACTAAGAGAGTTTTTTGTGGTGTATACGGACCACAAAAGCCTAAATTACATATTTACACAGTGTTTCTTGAATCTGATACAATGAATATAGGTTTAATACTAATAATATTTTTACATTGAGCTTTAATATACTCTTATAAAGGGAAATAAAGTTTTTGATTCACTGAGTAGGGGGAATCAAATATAGGCAATTAAAGAAGCCAGTAGTGAGTGGCAGCCTGTGAACTTGTTTTTATTGTTGCACTTTGATATGTAGGATAGTTGTGGGAAGATTTTTCTCTCATACTTAGCTATAATATATACACTTTTATAGAGATTTAGGATGATGAATTTATCATATTCATAGGGCTAGTCTTATGGGAGAGCATGGTAGAGGAGGACCAACCTCCTAGTTAGACCACGGTCAAGGATGAAATTATTCATATTCATCATCATGTTTAGGTTCCATTAGATATATGTGAGAATATTATGTAATTTTTTGTCTCATATTGAGTAGTACATCTTGGAGTTACCAAGATGTGTCATGTCTTATGCCATCAATACTGGTGGTCAGGGATGAAAAGGGGTAGATGGTTTTTTCAAGAGGTTTTCCACCTATCATAAGATGAAGGCAGAACACCAATGACCAGTTGTTCTTTGACAGTAATTATACATTCCCGAGTGGAAATGGGAATAAATTGTGATATATTTCATGACAGGGTTGTCGAGGTCATCTCGAGGTAGTGATGTTGTATGGGATGTCGTGGATAGGCTCACGAAGTTCACCAATTTTTTAATGATCATGGAGACCATATCAGTATATGATCTTGGGAGAATTTTTATCTATTAGATTGTGTGCCTTCATAGAGTTCATCATACTATTATATTAGATAGGGATGTTTGGTTTACATCATCATTTTGGAAAGGATTGTAGAGGGAATTGGGTACACATGTACTCCTAAGCATGGTATTGCACCCTCATAATGATGGCTAGTCAGAGTGAACTATACGGGTTATTGAGTAAATTCTTAGATTGTGATTCATTGATTTTAGGGTCTATTGGGATAGAGATATACCTATGGTTTAGTTATCTTATATTAATATCTATAAAAATACTATACAAATGGAACCTTATGAGGATTTGTATAGTAGACCATGTCGATCACCTCTGTGTTGGTTAGAGGTAGGGGATCCAACTTTACATCAACCTCATCTAGTTTAGGAGACTTTGGAGAATTTCCAATGGATCAGAAATAATGTGTCTACAGCACAATCTATAGAGAAATATTACATCGATCACTATCGATGACCTCTAGAGTTCGAGGTTGTGGATTGGTTCTTTTTACATATCTCACTAAGGTAGTGACACATATGGATTAGGAGATAGGGTAATCTTCCACCATGATATGATTGATCATCCGATATTCTAGAGAGAGTTGGGACAATTGTCTATCAGTTGTAGTTACCTCAGAGGTACTAAGCCATGCACAATTCATTCCATGTATCTCAGCTACATCATTAACACTCAGTCATGTCTCATACTCTTCATCTGGATAAGGTAGAGTCACAAGTAGATGGGTCCTTCAAATATCATCATATATGTATTTTTGGATGGAGTATGAAGGTTATTTGAGGCTAGTCAGTTCCTCTCAAATGGATTTTATGGAAACATGGTCATTTATAGGACATGAATTGGGAGAATGAGGTCGACGTACATTCTCATTAGCCGGAGTTATTATCAGATGATTCTTGACCACCCTTATAAGGGAAATGCAAGGACAATTTTCTTTGGGGGAGATTGCAAGATCTAGGGTTTTATTATGAGGTAAAAATCTTTTGATTTTTAGTTTAGCTTTTTTTTACCAAATGTGATTTTCTATTTAGGTCATAAGAGTTTTGAGAGTGTTTGGGGCTTATTCGGAGCCTGGAGTCTTGGTTTTTGGAAAAGGAAGTTGGGACACACAGTTTTAGGAAACCATGCGGGGTTGGGAAGTGAGTAAAAAATGGCACGTGATTCACCCTAACCATGCACCCAGGGTCGTAATCCCATGGGTGAGCACTTATAATTTTTAGTAGAGGCCAAACGCATGGTCGGTGCATAGTTTACATAATCTTTCACCATGACTTTGAAAGGGGTGTCTTGGATAGTGTCATATGGCCTGATTTTCTCAGGTTTCCTAAACCATGATGGTTCCATTTTAATACCATTAGGGGCACACAATTGGCACATGATTTGAAAAATTGTGCGAACAAACCATGAGACCCATTTAAGAAGTGGGAAATGTCTATTTTTTCCTATGTATTTAATTATTTAAACCCATTTCTCCCTTTTCCTCTATTGGATGTATTTCCTCCTCCAATTGAGCTTCTTCAAGTCTAAGGTTTCTATTGTCTCTTGATTCATCATACAGACTCTGATTTAAGAATCGTTGGTCTCGTTTGATATGTGTTGGTGTTTTCTTCATTCATCTTTGACATTTCTTAGTTTATCTTCATATCGACAGAATAATTTTGGTGCAAGATTATTTTCCCTATTTATAGGTTATTCATCCATTTCTCAATTTTCTCCGAAACCAAACCAAATCAGAGTTTGATACTATATGATTCCTCTACCATAGGTATACTGTAGGTGGTCTATATTTTTTCCTTCGGGTTTGGTATTTTATATACCTTATTTTCATTGTGTTTCACATCGTGCCTTTTGGCATTACCCCTAAAATTAATTAAATGCATTGAATAAATTTTTTAGGACCTGTTAGTTTTCCCATGATTACCATTATATGGTTAGAGGTTGTTCACCTAAACTTATACCGCCTTTGATATATGTTTATGTATTTTACCTTGATATACCACCCTATTGGGAATGTGAGAGATTTCCAATTTAAGTGGATCCTTGTTGAATTAAATAATAATTAAATAAGTTATAGGTGAATTTGGATGCCTCCTTTACATGTGAATACTTAGGATTAAATGGTTAAAATTTTAAATAGGAAATATGGAATGGGTTGGATGAACTCATGGTTTGGTAATTATAATGAAATGGGTTATGAAATGTGATGATTAATTGATAATGGTAGTTTATTCCTTGGAAATTTATACACCTTCGATCCTAATTCCATTGGATTCCATAGACATCTCTACTCTGTGGATCTTGATTATGGTAGTAGACGAATCGGACATTTCTACTCCTTTGATCCTGATTCCACAGGATGCCATAGTAATTTCTACTCCAATGATCTAACTTACAGAGGATGCCAAGGATATTGGCAATCCATGGCTCTGGCTTTCTTGGACTACATTTTACATGATCGTTTGTCTCCTCTAAAATTATTATTGGGTTTATAAGGAGATGTTCCAAGGACTCAAGGGAATACATTGGTCTTCTATACCTTGGATCTAGCCCATGTAGGACTAACATGATGAGGATTCCTTGGTCTTTATACCTTGGATATGGACCTTGGGTTATGAAACCAGATTACTCATTATATGCCATAGTGGATGTTTATCATACTTTACAGATATCCCTGGTATGGGTATTTGATTACAGTTGTTAGACTTGATATCATTACACCCTCTTTACCATGCTTTATAGTTAGCCCATGTTTACGGTTACTGGTTTACAGTGAGCCTTTTTGGATGGAAAATTTTACTCTTGCTTATTTATTCCATTCACTATTATATATATTTCACACTGCTTTTGTTTTTATTACACAAACTAGACTTTTTATAGACATCATTTCTGGTGGCCTAGTTATTGTTATCCCACAACCTATTCAGGCATCCATTGTGTACCTGAAAAAACATCATAGGTGGGTACTGGGGAAAGTTCCCACTTTACAATGCTTGATTATTAATTCTTAGGATCAAGGGAGAACATGACCAATCTAGGCTCTTGATTCTATCTTGATATTTTTTTACATTTAATACATGAGTGGTAATAGATTCGTGTGTCCATGTATTACCTTCCATTTTGTATAAAGACATGGCATACATCATTTTGTATATGATATTTACTTGGGGATTTATTTATTATTAAAATTATATAAT
This sequence comes from Viscum album, assembly GCA_963277665.1. NCBI lineage: Eukaryota > Viridiplantae > Streptophyta > Magnoliopsida > Santalales > Viscaceae > Viscum > Viscum album. Next base: position 1,204,822,818 of record OY728159.1, on the reverse strand, counting down.
GGATGTTATTTAATAATCCTTATGGTTTATATAATGATTTATCTGTTGATTGACTAGTGTTATTACTCCACTGCATTTCACCTTCACATGAGGGAATATTCTCCCCATAGACACACCCTACACCCTCACTACTAGTCAAAAACCTCTAGTATATGGGGAGGCATGCTTGAGGCTATGTCACCCACTAACTTGGGGAACTATTTAGTGGATTATGTGTCAGCACATTACTTTGAATTTTTCTGGATATTAAGAATGTTGATTTTATGGTTTATTGGGAGAGACCCAATAATTCTTTGGAGATCCATAGCTTCCTAGGGATATCTGGTTACTATGGACAGTTTATAAAGAACTTCACTCACTTAGTGAAACTGTAAATTGGCCTAACCAAAAAGGGGATAAAATTAATTTGGTTTGATTCTTATAAGACAACTTTATAGAGATAAATAAGAGGCTAGAATCCATACCGATCCTAAACTTTCTCGAATCTTGGAAGGAGTAAACCTTGTTTTGTGAGGTTCATATATTGGCTTAGGATAGACACTTATATATGACTGGTGAGTGGTTTCTTACTGGTCTAGGAAGTTGATACGACATGATTTAAACAACCCAAACACTAATTTTGAGCTTACTATAGTATTACACACCATAATATGTTGCTACGCTACCTCCTGGTGGAGAGGTTTATGGTTTATACAAATCAAAAAAATTACAAAATTGATATTCTCTTAGTGTCACTTAATATTTGGTAGAGGAGGAAGGTTGAGTAAATTAAATAATTTTACATTGAACTGGATTTCACCCTCAGGAAGGGAGATGTTTTGGCAAATTCTCTAGTTAGGAAAGCTCAGTCTCATGTTTTTTAGGAGTTTACTTCCAAGTAGAAGATCATGGTATTTGTTTTTCAAAGATGCATGTTAATATAAAGGAGTACTGGAGTAGGGAGATGTTGTATTCCTTATACATTTCTTCATCACTTGTTTATAAGGTGAAGGAGATCGAGTTTTCTGAATTTGACTATCTATTGATGAGGGGTAGTATTTATTATCGTTAATTCCCTTTTGAATAGTCCTTGGATGATGAGGATTTCTTGTATGTCTAAGGCTGATTTGTAGTCCCATGATCATGCATGAGGACTCAATGATTGATTGAAACTCCTTGAAAATGGTTGTGTATCCCAACTAGAAAAATATGTATCATGGCATGCACATACAATATTAGTGGCCCAGAATAAAGAAAAACATATTTGATTTTATTTCTAAATGATCCACCAATCAGCAGGTGAAGGTTGATAAACAGTTCCTTACCAATCTTCTCCAGTTTTTTCCCATTACAGGGTGAAAATTGGATGTTTCCATGATTTATTTTGTTATGGTTCTATCTATAAATACTCATGGGAATTATATAGTTTTGTTTATCATCAATGGATTTATGAAGGTATCTCACTTCTTAGTAATCAAAGAGTCTTCTACAATTAACTATATTAGAAGGATATATATATGTGGGGGGGGGGATATAGTATTCCTATAATGGGTTCCATCAATCATAATATGTGATAGGGATACCCATTTCACCTCAAGAATATGGAAGGGCCTTTTGAAGTTGTTGGGAACCCAGGCCTATCTAAGCACAACATACCACCAGCAGACTGAATGGTAATCAAAGTGTATCATATGGGTACTTAAGTATATTCTTTAAGCATCTATCCCCAATTTCTATGGATCTTGGAGGATCTAACTGTTCTTAGAGAAATTATATCAAAACAAAAAATACCAGGCTTCCATTTAGATAGATCTGTTTTAATCCTTGAAAAAAGAGCTCTTTTGATCACCCTTGTACTAGTTGGAAGTTGTTGATCCACCAATTCTTATACTAATCCTAAAACAAGATACAAATAAGTATATATAATTAATAAAAAATAATTTAACAATCACTCAAAGTAGGAATATGTCTTATTTTTTTACCAACGATGATGTCCCCTAGAGATTCAAGTTGGAAACCTAGTCTTATCACATGTATCATCAAAGTAGGGGAATATTTATATTTGTAGGTAAGGAAAGTTGGTAAATATCTTCATTGGACCATTCAAGGTTGTAGAGATAGTCAAACACATTGATTCCCAATTTTTTAGTCCACATAGGTGTTAAATGATTCAAGATTTGTTCCACATCCATCATATTTGATTTTATCACCATGACCCATCTCAAGTTATTAATATTGATGATGTCAAGCTACAAGACAACACTTATTTTGAGTAGTGTGTCATGAATGTTGTCAACCACAGTGGAAAAACTCATTCGGAATATTATTCCTTTATCATGCATGTCATGTCAGTATGGACAGAGTCATCCGGAAACATGGGCATGGGGGACATATGTTCAAGCCTAATGGGCATATATTTTTATCGATGAAGCTGAAGGGGTTCAGGAGCTTAGCTTGAGGATGAGAAGATATATGGTGGGGGTTTTTTAAAACCATACACTTATAGAGATGTTTTTTTCATCTAAATAATGCTGAAAACCCACAATTTTTTCCTTAAATATATATAATAGGGGGTTTGGGTATCATAAAACTATTTGGGATTCCTGAGAGGAGGTAGGGGTATATAGACAAGAGGCTACAATGTATCTAGATATCCAATGGGATTCTTATATGATGGAAGGATACTATAAGTCCCACTAGATAGCCGGTGAGGCTTGTATAGTTTTTTATGGGGGCTATTTTGGTTATTTACACCCCTCTTTCCTTAAAACCGCTCTCCCAATTTTCTCGACCAAATTATACATCCCCCTCCTAGTTAAAGTAGCCCTCTCCTTCCCCTTATTCTGTGGAAAATATCCTTCAATCCATGGTTTTTTCACCTAATTATTTGTGAGATCAAATTCTTTTGGCAATTCTATAACTCATTTTCTCTCCTTCCTTGTTTTATTTCACTATCAGGTTTTGATCTATTATATTTTCCTCGATTCTATGATTTTTAGGGTAATATATATGATATATTGATATATTTAATTATAATATAAATTAATTATCAATATTGTGAATTTTTATCTTACTAAACCAGAGGTAGGTGGTCCATAAGTATTTTACCAGAGTTTACATTTTTTTACATAAGTGTTATGTGATGTGTCTCAAGCTGGTTATCCTGCTTGACTTCTAATTTTTTTTGAAATTATTAAACCATGTTCTTGTAATTACATACAACACTTATAAATTTTTTCTTATTAAATAAAGAGGGTAAAATATCAGGAAAAATTAGTTAGGATTAGTTATTTAGGCCAATCTATTGGGATTTGGGATTTGGCATGTGTAATAACCTGCCAATTTCTCATTGGCTGGAGAGCTCAACAAGTCATTACTAGGCCTTAAGAAACATCCCCAAGATGCCAAAGGCTGTTAATAAATTCCCAAGGGTTTCAAATACAATTTGGGGACGATTTACCCTTTAATAAAATAAACTCATCCATTAACCATTCACTATATTATGCACGAACAACCAAATACCAATACACAACTTTATTTATAAAAACATCAAATCAAAGTACACGACAGCAGAAGACTGAACCAAACATCAAGGTACACAGTAGAAAGAGAACACCATGACTTAGTGGTCCATAAGCTCCAAGATCCACAGCATCTCCCACACATCACCACAAGCCACTGGTAATGAGATGCTTTACCTTTACCGATGTCTCGGAATACAACATCTGCAAAAGCACCAATGTGCCAAAGCAGGGGTCAGTATAAAACTCAGTAGGTTTTCCCCAATGACTTCCCTACTCATGACACTAGGATAGAAGAGTTAGCCACATTTATATTAAAACATTTTATATAAAACATTTTCACCAAAGTAGTTGATAACTAAATATAAACTAGTTTTTCCAAAACCATCCATGCTCAAAAGTATAAATGTGAAATTTAAACTGGATTTTCCAACACGTTATTTTTTAAGAAAAATAACCAAACAAGTTTCCAAACCATTTCACAAACATCCCGTTTTGGCATACCCAACCATTTCACAAACCCATGAAATCAACCATGCACGCATCGTTATGACAGTTCTGTACTCATGAGCAGTCTCTCATCGATCTACCAAGTCGTCACAAGGTAATTATTTCTCATGTTCCATTACACCTTTGGCACTGAGAACAAGGTCAAATTTTAACCAAGCCTCGTACATATAGTTACTATTATGCCATTAAACGTTTGGCACCGAGCACAAGGTCCTATTTCAATCAAGCCTCGTAAAATGCAATATGAACGCACACCACACATTCCCAAAAATCATGCCAAAACCATCCTTCAATAAAACACCATTTATTGAAAACCATTTTCCCATCAAAACCAAGTGTGTTCAACCAATTCAAACTATTTCAATAAAACAACCTTTTTATTAAAAACCAAATCCATCAAAATCATTTCAATCACAAACCATTTCAATAAAACACTCCTCTTTATTGAAATCCCATTTCTCAACCAACCATTTACAATTTCAGAAATTTCATAATTTAAAATCAGCATTTTAAATTCAAATAGCTAAATCACTTTGCACAATAATTTTCCAAAATTTTACAATTCCCTCAAAACCATAAATAATCACTAAAGAAGATTTATTCCATGATTTTCACAATCAATACAATTTAAATAACCAATTTGAAACTAATCCAACAAATTATAATGAGAGGAGTCGATATTGAAGCCACCTACCTCAATAGAAAAGCGAAACCAAGCAACGGGTGAAGAACACACAAGAACACCGGGTCAAATCTCCAAGAATCCTCCTTAGATCTCTTCTCCTAACGTAACCAAGACCAAATCTCATCATATTTGGAATCCACACACTTAGATATACCCATAACGGGCATAGATATAAGAAACTGAGAGAAGAAGAGAAGTAGATCTAAGTAGATCTAATAAACCATTCCAGAACAAAGGAGAACGGTCACATACCTCCAGAATCCGGCTTTGATTTTCCAAGTGAAGCCTTCGGATCACCTCCAAAATGATGGGAGAACCCTCTTTGACCTTAGGAGAACCAAAATCCCAAGTTAGTTCCTCTTAGGAGCTTTAATGAGGCAATTAGTGGCAAAACGAGTTAGATCCACAACTTAAGGATCTAATTTTAAGTGACCGCATGATTAGTCCGCACGGTTTGACAAACCGTGCGCTAATCGTGCGTTAGCTACTGCCTCAGCCACCCTTCTCGCACGGTTTGGGAAAATGGTTTGAAAAACCGTGCACTGACTATGCGGAATCCACTGCCTCTCATACCAACTCTGCACGGTTTGGCCGCACAGTTTAGACAAACTGTGCACCTCCCGTCTGACTTCACTTTTTTCCCCAAAACTCATTCCAAGTTCTCCCGACTCTACCATTTGACACCCTTAATTTCATAACCATTAAAAGAATCAAGAAAGGGTTACATACCAAAAATTAGGGGTACTAAATTCTCCCCACCATTGGCCTTTCTATCCTCAGAAATTAGAAAACCATCGCTTTCCTGAAAGAGTTTTGGCCACTGCTCCTTCATTTCTTTCTCACGTTCCCAAGTCTCTTCTTGAATCTTACCATGTTTCCAAAAAACCCGCACAAGATCGATGATTTTCCCCTACAAGGCTTTCTCTTGCCTATCCACAATCTGTATTGGGATATGTATCAATGAAGCATCTAGTTCTAGGTCAACGTGATCCCATCTGATCACATGTTCAGGATCGGGTTGATACTTCTTTAACTGAGATACATGGAACACATTGTGCACCGAACTGAACTGTGGTGGTAATGCCAACCGGTATGCCACCACTCCAACTCGTTCCAGTATCTCAAAAGGGCCTATATAATGAGGGTATAATTTTCCCTACTTCCCAAAATGATGATGTCCAAGTCTTGGAGAGATACTCAAGAAGACATGATCACCCACAACAAACGCCAACCGTCTGCGACTGTGATCTACATAATATTTATGACGACTTTGATCCATATCCATCCTCTTTCTAATCAACTGAATCTTCTCCATTGTTTCTTGGACAAGTCTTGGTCTGACTAGTGATGTTTCACCAGTTTCCACCCATCATAGTGGAGAACGACAAGGACTCCCATACAATGCTTCAAACGAAGCCATACGTATCGAGGCTTGATTGATGTTATTGTATGAGAAATCCACTAAGGTTATATGCTCCTCACATGAGCCACCAAAGTCCATTACACAAGCCCACAACATGTCTTCCAACATTTGTATCGTCCGCTCAAATTTTCCATCTGTTTAAGGATGACACATTGTAATCATCGTCAACTGAGTCCCCAGGGCTTGCTGTAATGATTTCCAGAAACGATATGTGAACCTTGAATCTCTGCCTGAGATGATAGACACTGGTACACCATTCCTCTTTACCACTTCTTGGATATATCTTTTTTAAAGATCTTCCACCGTATGGGTTTCACGAATCAGGATGAAATGGGCCTGCTTGGTTAGACGATCCACTATCACCCAAATGGCATCATGTTTCCGGACCATTCTTGGAAGACCTGTAACAAAATCCATTGTTATCTGCTCCCATTTCCACACTGGGATAGGTAAAGACTCTAACATACCAGCTGGTCTCTGATGCTCTTCTTTAACCTGCTGACAAGTTAAGCATCACGAGATGAACTTGGCCACCTTCCTTTTCATGCCTCTCAACCAAAACTGTGCCTTTAGCACCTTATACATCTTCTGTGTACCTGGATGTACAGACCATCTTGAATGGTGGTAAGCATTAAGGAGTTGTTCCTGAAAAACTATAGGTACAACTATCTGATCTCTGAAACAAAAAACTTAGTTAGCTTCCAGTTTCCATCCATCAATGGTCTCCCCACCATTGAGTTTTGAACTCATTACCAGACATTCAGCATCAGATGTTTGTGCCTCTTTGACCACTATTACCATATCAGGAACAAGCATAGCTGAAAATAAAACTACAACATCACTTCGGTTTTCACATTCCACCTGCATGTTGGCTAATTCTGATATAAACTACCATTCGTCTGAAGCTTCCTTTTCCAACTGAGCATAAAACTTCCTACTTAATGCATCGGCCACCGAATTTCCCTTACCCAGTGTATACATTAAATCAAAGTCGAACATTTGAAGATACTCCATCCATCTCCTCTGCCTCATATTCAAATCGCGCTATGAGAAAATGTGTTTTAAGATTTTATGATCCGTAAACACAGTAAATTTCTCACCAAAGAGATAGTGTCTCCAAGTTTTCAAAGCATGGAAGACTGCAGCTAACTCCAAATCATGTGTTGGGTAATTATTCCCATGCACTCTCAACTGCCTTGAACCATAAGCAACAACATGGTATCCTTGCATGAGAACACAACCCAACCTTATTCCCGAAGCATCACAAAACACCAAATAGCCCTGTCCTGATTCTGGAAAGATCGAGATATGTGTCAATGTAAGACGAACCTTCAGTTCCTGGAAAGACTTTTGAAATTCTTCTGTCCATTGGAATGGAGCATTCTTCTCTGTCAGAGCTATCATTGGTGATGCTATTCGTGAGAAATCGCACACAAAGCGTCGTTAGTAACCAGTTAGACCAAGAAAACTTCATATCTTGAACACATTCCTTGGTATTTTCTAAGAGATAACGGCTTCTATCTTTTCAGGATCAACTAAAACACCTTTCTCGTAATCTTTTCAGGATCAACTAAAACACCTTTCTCGTAAATGACATGGCCAAGGAAACATACTTCCTGTATCCAAAAATCACACTTTGATAATTTGGCATACAACTGATGGTCTCTCAAGATTTCCAACACTATCGCCAGGTGTTTCTCATGCTTATACCTTGTTCTTGAATACACCAATATGTCATCCACATACACCAAAAAAAGAATCTAGATATTGATTAAATATCCATTTCATCAAAGCTATGAAGACCACTGGTGCATTCATTAGACCAAAAGGCATGACTACATATTCGTAGTGTCCATATCTGCTTCTGAAAGCTGTCTTCGGAATATCCTCCATTCAAAATCGCAACTGGTGATATCATGACCACAAGTCAATCATGGAGAACCACTAATCTCCCCTCAATTGATCAAACAGGTCATCAATTCTTGGAATAGGATATCTATTCTTTATCATAACTTGGTTAATCTTACGATAATCAACACACAACTGAAGAGTTCCATCTTCCTTCTTCACGAACAAAACCGGTGTTGCCCATGGAGACATGCTTGAGAGGTTGAATCCCTTGATTTCCAGATCCTCTAACTGCACATTGAATTCCTTTAACTCTATTGGTTCCATCCTATAAGATGGAAGTGAGATAGGATTGGTCCTTGGAAGGAGATCAATCGTAAACTCCACTTCTATCACAGGTGGTAACCCTGAGAAGTTTTTAGGAAAAACATCAGGAAATTGATCCACCACAACTGGAAAACTATTTTCCTCACTCTCTTCCAATGATGCCAAAGTCAATGCCCCAATTGATAAGATATCATTCCCACCATTGGTTCCAACAGGCTCTTTGCACATTTCTTTACCATTCTCTCTCCTCTGAACAGATGCTCCATGTCGTCCTTAGTTGTGAAACTAACTGTTCTCCTATAACAGTCAATGTGATCCTTAAACCTTGTCAACCAATCCATACCCAGTATTACATCATAGACATCGATATACAACAAAGAGAATTACCATTTTAGCTCAGTTCCATCAATAATTATCGCACATGCTCTACACACGAAGTCTTGACATTCTCTTTCACCAAGAGGAGTTTGTAGTTTCAAGACAGAAGGCATCATTTCCAGTTTTAAGTTCAGCAAATCAGAAATAAGATAAGCAAGAAAGGAGTGTGATGCACCATTATTGAAAAACACTTGCATGAGTGTAGAATTCAAAAGAATCATACCTCTCACCGTAGATGGTCCAGACTGGTCATCTACTATCATCTACTCAGCTCCATACAATTTCTTTGTTTCTACACTTTGATCCTTATTTCCATGTTGAGATTTCCCTACTTGAGGAGTCATGGTATTCCTGGAATCACCATAACTAGCTCTGTTCCACTGGCGAGACTGATTTTGCTGTCCTCGCCCTGTCGAAGCATACGATTCTTGCGACGCCTGGGAAGTGTCACGCACCCCTGACCTCAGAGAATTCCTAAAATAGAACTATAGATTCCCCATATCCTTGCAATTGTGGAATGATCTCGGTGGTGTTGTACATTCTTGTTTCATGTGATCAGTCGAACCACATTAAAAGCAACATGCTTTTCTCTAGGGTCGTGGGGGAAGGTTGACTGATCCTGTCGTCTGGTTCTAATTTATACTCCCACATTGGAAGTAGGTGTCCCTATTGTGGTTGTTTCCAGTATTAAAGTTCCCACCCATTCCTGTGGGTATCATCATACCTCCTCTTATAAATCTCGAAAAATCACGTTCAGCAACCGTTTCTCTGTTCACCATCTCTGTATAATCTATAATACAGAGCACCACAATCTTCGATCGAATCTCCTACCTTAGTCCTGATTCGAAGATGCGTGCCTTCAAAGAAGAACTTGCCGCAACCTCTGGTGAAAAATGGACTAAATTCATGAACTTAGCCGCATACTCTATGACAGAGAGGCTCTCCTATTTCAATATGAAGAAGTCCGTCATTTTCTAGATCTTGAACGTGTGAGGACAGAATTGTTTGTTAAACAATTATTCAAAACCCTCCCATGTAAGGCCTTCATCCAGTTTATCATGCACCGCTAAATCCCACCACTGACATGCAAGATCCTTGAGAATATACATCGCCATCTTTACTTTCATCTCTACTGGTGTGTCGATGAAATCGAATATATGATTCATCCTACTTAGCCACACCTCTGCCTTCTCGGGTGTAGCATCACCCCTAAAGTTCAGTGGATTCTGCTTCATGAACTAGATGGTATGATCCACATGTCGTGGCTCATTCCTCCGATTCCCCATATCCACAGGTTAAAATTCTTGGACAATACTCTAAACTATCTCTTGGTTCACACGTGGTTCCGATGCAACCACATTCTCCCCTGCTTCTTCGGGTTGGTTTCGACGACGGCTAACGAGTGCCATTTTCTAAACCAACAACAAACTCTGTCAATCTCACTCTCTAGAAATTGTTGGCTTAGTATTTCAAATTCTATCACATCAACTATCAAAAAATTGTTCTCAAACAACCTTTTTCCATGTTCAAACATTTTTTAAAACATTCAACATACTTTTTGAAAATAAATATATTTTCAAAATACACCAAATACCTTGTTTTCAATGTCTTTTGGTTGTAAACAATTCCCTCATTTTTCAAAAATTGTCACCTTTCACAAGATTCTTACTAATTCCTCACAATGAGATATGAAATCCTAGTGGGAATTCATTCCTCTACAATTCATGTCATGATCCTCTCATTGGCTAAACCCATGACAATGAGATTTCCAACATTCAAGAATTGTATCCAAAACACTTATGTACTCAACACCCTGGTAACTAGAAGTTCAGCATAAACGGGTTAGCTACGTCCTTTTATGTTATACCTTTAAAGTTCCGACAATCCTACTACTATCTAATATTTTAACCCAAGGAATAGGTAGGAAGTAATTTCAACTCCAAGACCAAGAACATTGATGACTACTTGTTTGGGAAGGACCGAACAAGATGATACCATTTGTAATGACCCGCCAATTTCTCATTGGATTGAGAGCTCAACAAGTCATTACTAGGCCTTAAGAGACATCCCCAAGATGCCAAAGGCTGGAAATAAATGCTGAAGGGTTTCAAATACAATTGTGGGATGATTTACCCTTTAAGAAAATAAACCCATCCATTAACCATTCACTATATGACGCATGAACAACTGAAGACCAATAAACAACTTCATTTATAAAAAGACCACTTCAAAATACACGATAGAGGAAGACTAAACCAAACATCAAGGTACACAGAAGAAAGAGAACAACACAAGACTCCCAAAAGACACCATGACTCAGTGGTTTACAAGCTCCAAGATCCATATCATCTCCCCCACATCACCACAAGCCACTAGAAATGGGATGCTTTACCTTTACCGGTGTCTCAGAATACAACATCTACAAAAGCCCCAAAGTTCCAAAGTAGGGGTGAGTATAAAACTCAGTAGGTTTTCCCCAATGACTTTCCTACACACACCACTAGGATAGAAGAGTTATCCACATTTATATAAAAACAGTTTATATAAAACATTTTCACCAAAGCAGTTTATAACTAAATATAAACTAGTTTTTCAAAAACCATCCATGCTCAAAGGTATCAAAGTGAAATTTAAACCGGCTTTTCCAACACGTTATTTTTTAGGAAAAATAACCAAACAAGTTTCCAAACCATTTCACAAACATCCCATTTTGGAATACCCAACCATTTCACAAACCTGTGAAATCAACCATGCATGCATCGTTATGAAAGTTCCATACTCATGAGCGGACTCTCTTTGATCTACCAAGTCGTCAGAAGGTAATTATTTCCCATATTCCACTACACCTTTGGCACCAAGCACAAGGTTATATTTCAACCATGCCTCGTACATATAGTTACCATCGTGCCATTAAACATTTGGCATCGAGCACAAGGTCCTATTTCAACCTAGCCTCGTGCAATGCAAAATGAACACACACCACACTTCCCAACAATCAGGCCAAAACCATCCTTCAATAAAACAACATTTATTAAAAACCATTTTCCCATCAAAACCAAGTGTGTTCAACCTATTCAAACTATTTCAATAAAACTCCCTTTTCATTGAAAACCAAATCCGTCAAAATCATTTCAATCACAAACCATTTCAATAAAGCACTCCTCTTTATTGAAATCACATTTCTCATCCAACCATTTACATTTTCATAAATTTCATAATTTTAAATCAACATTTTAAATTCAAATAGCCAAATCACTTTGTACAATAATTTGCCAAAATTTCACAATTTCCTCAAAACCATAAATCATCACTAAAGAAGATTTATTCCATGCTTTTCACCATAAATACAATTTAAATAACCAATTTGAAACTAAGATAACCAATTCTAATGAGAGGAGTCGAGAGTGAAGCCACCTACCTCAATAAAAAGTCGAAACCAAGCAACGGACGAAGAATGCTCAAGAACACCGGGTCAAATCTCCAAGAATCCTCCTTAGATCTCTTATACTAACACAACCAAGACCAAATATCATCATATTTGGAATCCACACACTTATATATACCCATAACGAGCGTAGATCTAAGAAACCAAGAGAAGAAGAGAATTAGATCTAAGTAGATCTAAGAAACCATTCAAGATCGAAGGAGAACAATTACATACCTCAAGAATCCGGCTTTGATTTTCCCATAGAAGCCTTCAGATTGCCTCTAGAATGATGGGAGAACCCTCTTTGACCTTAGGAGAACCAAAATACTGAGTTATGGCCGCTTAGGAGCTTTAAAAAGGAAATTAGAGGCAAAACAAGTTAGATCCACAATTTAAGGATCTAATTTTAAGTGACTGCATGGTTAGTCCGCACGTTTTGACAAACTGTGCGCTAACCATGCATTAGCTACTACCTCATCTACCCTTCTCGCATGGTTTGGCCACATGGTTAGACAAACCGTGCACCTACCATGCGGAATCCACTACCTCCCATACCAACTCTGCATGGTTTGGCCGCACGGTTTAGACAAACCGTGCGCCTCCCGTGTGACTTCCCTTTTTGCACCAAAACTCATTCCAAGTTCTCCCGACTCTCCCATTTGACACCCTTAACTTTATAACCATTAAAATCATCAAGAAAGGTTTACATAACAGAATCCACGGGGTACTACATCTTGGTTTGGTGATTTATTTTCATATTTCATTATGGAAATTGAAATTGGAGACATGTGTACTTTTCTATAAGTTTTTTGGGAATGATATTTAGTCATATACGTTTTTTGTGCTTTTTAGAAATGAATTTGGTTATTGATAATTCTTTTTGAAAATGGAAGTTAGATTTATTTCTGAATTCGAAATGCTAATTGAACATGTGGTACTTATGATAATTTTATTGTATTATGGAAACACTGGATATTATGGTCATGTTCGTGGTAAATGTAGACCTAGGGTAAATGCTAGAGGTTATAGTTAAACCTATGGTGAACGTGTCCCCTTGTTGGGAATAGGATTTTATTTTTAAACATGAGGTGAACACGGCCCACGGGTGGATGTTAGGGCCCTAGGGATGGGTATATTACCCTTGGGTTCCAGATATAACCATGAATGGGTATATTTCCCCTTTTGGGGAGTGTATTGGGTTATCATGGTAGCTATGACATGATTATATACATAATTTATTTGCCAAAGTAGCTGTGTTTGGCCTCATGTGTAACCATGGAGCCCAAGTTCAGTTTTTGTTTTTTTAAATATCTTTCTAGTTGTATTTAAATTATTCATAAATGGAACCATTGTAAGCACTTATTGTTTTAGACTAAATTATTTTGTTACATCATCGGTGGTGGACTAATAATTCATACTAACACCCTACTTGGTCCACCATTTGTTACCTAAGAAGATTTCATGGATACAGGTAGGGATAATAGTAAGGACCCAATGAATGATGCATGACAGTATTCTAGGATAGAGCTAGGGGATTGGTTCTAAGTTAGAGATCGAGCCCCTTTTTAGTCATTCTATTTCTTATCCTTTGTTAACTTTTTATCTAATGTATGTTACTAATGACACATTCATCTTTGATTGTATGATAGAATCATTTTTTGATATTATATAGTAATGTTTATTTTGTATTTGGAATTTTTTTCGATGTAAGCCTATGATATTATCGGTTGTATGTTGTTTATTTATTTTTTTCAATTAATTCACTCTGAAAAAATGGTGTTGTAACATCCTGGTTCTGGAAGCCCCCCAGAGGTGCCCTGTACCCAGTTGGTCACATGGCCTCAAGCGCATTTCCCCAAACGCCAGAGCCTACCGACTAGTAGTGAGGGCCTTGGATGTGACTATGGGGAAACTATGCCCTCATTGGCAGAGTACACCGTGTAAGTAACAAAACATACAACAACAGAAACAGTAAATATCCAAAACTAATAATAGTAGAAGACTGATAAATAAACAACTGGAGCAGAAATATATGTAAATGATGCATGATACATATATTTCTAGGAAAACAGCAAAACAAGTCACAATGTTGAATACAGTACTAATCCAAAGTACAAAATAAAATCATATGAGAAACTCCTCAGCATCACAAGCCTCAGCTTGGTCCCATGCTCTCCAGATCCAGTGCAATCAAGAACCTGAAGTAGAAGGGCACTTGCCCTTATCTATACCTGCAACAATATAATCTATTTGGGCCCAAAAGCATGACCCAAATAGGGTGTGAGGCAAAGTCCCAATAGGAAACCACCCAAAGATCTGTGCCTAATAGTCAGTGAATATATGGCAGGTAAAGTACAATAAGCAGTAAATAGTAAGCAGTAAATAGGATAATACACAGCAGTAACAATCCATAGTTTCTAGCATATAATCTACAAATAAAAAATAGCCACTCAAGCACGTATAACAAAAAGGTAACCTCTAGGTAGTTCTCACAGTCTAACCCCCAAGGTTAAACCTACAAGTACTAGCTACCCTCTAGGAGGCATACACTATCTCACCCCTCTGGTTCAGCTAAGAATAGACTCTCTGAGGAAGTAATCACCGTCAATTCCCCCTATTATCTCGTATCGTACTAAAGGCTCTCTGGGGAAGCACTCAACGTCTCATTACACCGATGGCCTGTGTCGAGGAACTACAGACTCTCGGAGGAAGCACTCAACGTTAATTCCCCTTGTGGTCTCACATTTTAAATTAAAGACACTCTAGAAAAGACCTTACGTCCATTCTCCCTATGGTCCACTACACTAGGTTCTCACAGCCCTGTGTAAAAAAACATGCATAGTGCATGTATCGGCCAAAGTAAACCTCAAGAACTACTTGGCTATCATTCTAATGCACAACAACATAATATTACAATAGTTCCACTATCCTACAACTAGGCATGGAAAATGGAAAAATTCCAAACAAGAAAAACAAGCATGGAAAACATCCAAAGTACAGTAAAAACTACCCTATTCACAAGAAATTACCTCTACTCAAGCAATCAAGAAAAGTAGGAAACAACAAGGGAAAAACAGGAAACACGCAGTACCCTGTTCAAGGGTATTGGTGGAATATGCACAAAATATTCACAGACATCCTACATAAAGGCGCAAACCACCTACCTCGATGCAAGGAGATCGATATACGTGAACCATGATGATTAATTCTCCTTAGAACGTCGAATATATGAGAAAACATCAAAAAATATCAACCTACAATATCTTGAGAAAAAGGAGGAATTAGAAAATGAAGCTCTATGAGAAGATAGAGATTACCATTGTGGTTCCAACTCAATCAATGGCGGTCGATTCGGAGAACAGATAGAGGCACGGGATCTCGGAGAAGGTTCACGACCATACGGATTCTCTCAGATGAACGAAACCTAGACGAAAGGTTTTCTGTCTATCAACCGTGACCCTGGTACCTTTAATGAAAAAAAAAGAAAATACATGGTGTGTACTTCTTGATTACACGGTGTGTACTTCTTGAGTACACGGTGTGTACTTCTTGAGTACACGGTGTGTACTTCTTGAGTACACGGTGTGTACTTCTTGAGTACACGACGCGTAATTCTTGAGTACACGGCGTGTACTCCATTTCTGTGTACTCTGCTTTTAGCGGCCTCCACTTCACCTATACACACCGTGTGTGTGGCCCATACATGGCCAGCACACGGCCTGGCATGGAAAGGGAGTACACGGCATGTACTCATAAAGTACACGGCGTGTACTTCAAAAATTTCAAGAAACACCTATTTTCTAAAAAAAGGCCAGAAAAGGAAAAACATATCTCAAACAAAGATCTGGGTTCTTACAAACTTCCCCCCTTGAAGAAATTTGTCCCTGAATTTCCTGAACGAGGTGAAGAAGAAGAAACTCAGAACAGCTCCAGACTCTACGATCGTACATCGGCCTCCCTTTCCCAAGTATCTTCCTGTACTCACCCGTGTTGCCATAGCACCCATACTAGAGGAACAGACCGCCCACGGAGAACCTTCATACTACGATCGAAAATCCGGATGGGATTCTCCTCAAATGATGCATCCACTTCACGCTCAACCTCATCGGGCTGAAAGACATGAGACGGGTCTGAAAAGTAACGTCGGAGCTGAGATACGTGGAAGACGTCGTGCATGGCCCAGTACCTCTGAGGTAACTGCAACCGATATGCAACCGGTCTAACTCTCTCCAATACCTCAAATGGCTCGACGTACCACGGTGAAAGCTTACCCTGCCTCCGAATCATCTTGTGTCCCAACCTCGGTGTGACACGCAAGAAAAAATGATCCCCAACCTCTAAATCTAGAGGTTGTCTCTTCTGATCAGCATAAGACTTCTGTCGAGACTGTGCTTTAGCCATCCTCTTCCGAATCAACTCTATCTGCTCTGAGGTCTCCTGAACAATATAAGGTCCCAGTAAAGCTGCCTCTCCTGCCTCTAGCTAGCATAAAGGTGATTGGCATGGCCTACCGTACAGAGCCTCGTAAGGTTCCATCTGAATAGTCACCTGAAAACTGTTTTTTTAGGAGAACTCCACAAGAGGGATATGCTTCTCCCAAGAACCGCCAAAGTATAGAATGAAAGCTCGGAGCATATCCTCAAGCACTTGAATCGTACACTCAGACTAGACATCTGTCTGGGGATGGTATGCAATACTCAAAAGTACATGTGTACCCAAAGCCTTCTGAAGTCCCTGCCAGAACCGAGAAGTAAAGCGTGCATCCCTGTCTGAAACAATGGAGTGGGTAACTCTATGCAGACGCACAATCTCTCGGATGTACAGTCATCCCAGATCATTGACACTGAAGGTATCCTTGATCGTTAAGAAGTGATCAACCTTAGTATTTCTATCGACGAAAACTCAAATAGCATTGTTCACTCGAGGCGACCTCGGGAATCCGATCACGAAGTCCATCGCGACATCGTTCCACATCCACTCTTAAATGGGTAACTGCTGTAAAAGTCATGCTGGTCATTGATTCTCCTCCTTCACCTGATGAAAGTAGAACATCTCAAGACAAAACCAGCAACACCTCTTTTCATACTTGGCCACCAGTACTGGCGATGAAGAGCCGGATACATCTTGGTGACGTTAGGATGAACTGTCCAAACTGAGGAATGAAAATCCCACATCATCTCCTCGCGTACATCTGTTGGCACCCATACGCGTCCCTGGAAATGAAATATCTCATCCTTTCCCACTGTCCATCTAGGAATAGGGTCCTCTCCGGACACACTCTCCCGTAGGACTAAGCCTTCTGAGTCTGATAGATTCCTCATTCGTACCCGATCAAGAAGTTTAGAGGTAACAGCTACAGAAGATAACTATCCATGTCTATTGTGCACCTCTAGATGAATCTCAGAGAACAGTACCATAATCTTCCACTCACTGCTGGCCTATTGAACTGCCTGAATCTGAGTTCTCCTACTCAACACATCTGCCACTCTGTTTCCCTTTCCCAGTGTATAAGCGAGCTCGAAATCAAAATACTGAAGATACTTGACCCACTTGCGTTGTCTTAGATTCAGATCACACTGAGTGAAGATGTACTTGAGACTCTTGTGGTTGGTTAAAACCATAAAGTGCTCTCCTAGAAGGTAATTTCTCCAACAGCGTAAGGCATGAACAACCGCTGCTAACTCCAGATCGTGTGTCGGATAGTTCCTCTCATGTGGCCTCAACTGCCGAGACCCATACACAACGACTCCATCTCCCTACATGAGCACAGCACCCAGTCCGACACCGGAATCATCACAATAAACAGTATAGCTCTTTCCTGGCTCTGGAAAGACGAGTATTGGTGCTGATGTCAACCATCCCTTCAGCTCCTGGAAGGCTATCTCACAAGAATCTGACCATAAGAACTTCACCCCCTTTGTGGTCAGACCTTTAAATAGTGATGATAGGTGAGAAAATTCTTGAATGAAGTGTATGTAGTATCTATCCATCCCTAGGAAACTTCATACCTCAAAAACGTTCTTCAGCTTCTCCCAAGAAACTACATCTCTCACTTTGTCTGGGTCCACAGATACTCTGGCCTCTGAGATGACGTGACCCTAGAAGTGAATCTGATCAATCCAAAAGTGGCACTTCGAGAGTTTATCATAAAGCTGATGCTCTCTAAGTGTACTTAGAATGATCTCAAGGTGGGTACCATGGTCATGTAGAGTGTGAGAGTACACCAAGATATCTTCCACGAATACCACCATGAAGGAATCCAAGTAAGGATGTAACACTCTGTTCATCAGTTCCATAAAAACTACTGGCGTATTCGTGAGACCGAACGGCATAACCGTATACTCGTAGAGACCATACCTGATCCTGAAGGATGTCAGAGGTATATCTGATGGTCTGACGCACAAATAATGACAATCGGACCTCAAATAGATCTTCGAGAACAACCAGGCTCCTCGAAGATGATCGAAAAGATCATGAATCCTTGTCAAGGGATATCAGTTCTTGACCGTCAACTAGTTTAGCTTCCGATAATCCACACAGAGCCTAAGGGTACCGTCTTCCTTCTTTGTAAACAGGACAGGCGGACCCCAAGGTGAAGTACTGGGTCGGATGAAACCCTTTTCCTTCCACTCCTCCAACTGCTTCTTGAGCTCCTGCAACTCAGGTGTATCCATCCTATAGGGAGGAATGGACACCGGTGCTGCTCCTGGCATGAGCTCAATAGGTAAGTCCACCTCTCGCTCCAAAGGCCAACCTGAAAAGTCCTCTGGAAAGACATCCCTGAAACGATCCACCACAGGAGGAAATTCTAACTGTGAAGTCCCCTGGTCATCTAGATAAAGACTAGAAATTTGGGGTGTCACCCTCCTTAGTCCATGATGCTCGAGTCCTGGTCGACTCGCCCAAACATCCCATTCGCCTCTATGAAGAAAAGGTTCACCCTCTAGTGAAATGAAACTCACCCTACGGCGATAACAGTCGATGACTTCCTAGAAGGGAACTAACAAGTCCATCCCGAGAATGACATCACATCCTGTCATCTCTAGGACATAGAGATCTCATAAGAAACGATACCCTGCAACCTCGAGAGGGCACTCTCTACACTGAAATACACTAGATGTCCTCGTCCCGAAAGGTGTATCCAGTCTCAATAAGTCGACAGAAGAAAGGATACAGAACCCAAAGCTCTCCAAAACAGCAACAGAGATAAATATATGCGTAGAACCACTATTGAAAAGAGATGAAGATAAAACTGAGGCTACTAAAATCATACCTAGAACTGTAGAAGGTCTGGGATCTTGCTCCTGGTAGGTCTGGGAGACCTTCGGGAGGTCTCGGGTTCCCCTACTAAGAATTGTTATACTCACCCATGCACGGGCTTCGCCCACACCTTGTTGTGTTCTGTGTAGATGACTATCAGCAGTGATCGAGGCTGAGGGTGACAGACTGGAGGTTACTCAGAGATGGACTAGACGGGATGTACCTTAGGGACGAGTTGTTCGAGTTCTGTACCTACCCTTCAGGTAGGATTCCTCGTTGGACTATCCAAGAGATATTTTCCCTTTTTACTTGTACTAGTACTTGTTGTTCAGTTGGGTTTGTATATTATCCCACTTACTTTCAGCACACCTTTCTTTTCTATATTAGTACTTGTTTCTTCTACTTCTTGTGTTCAGACTATGTGGGTTACAGGTTTAAAGTTAATGCCTTCCCTTTTTATCAGAGATTCACCTTTAGGACTAGTCGTCAGCCCCTGGCCTATGGAAGGCGGGCTTGGGGTAGTCACAGCACAGGCCCCGAGGATAGGTCGTGACAAATTGGTATCAGAGGAGTCAGTTCTACCACAGAACTTGGACCCTGATTCTTTTAATGGTAATAGTGTTAGGTGTTTTGGGTGTGGTTATCAATTTAGGGAAACCAGTGTTGGTGCGGAGGTCAAAGTATCCATACACTAGGACTCTGACTTCTGATTTCCAACTTAGTGCATGAAAACACTGATTGCATGTGTGTTTCCTTTGAAAATTTTTCTTTGTAATTACTTTGAGTCAGCTCACCAGGTATACTTTTGATCATGGAATGCCTGTTTCTTTCAAGATGTCTTCACTTAGCCATTCAGCGCGGGTTCTGAGTAGAGAGTGCGATGGTAGCCCACATAGCGATGAGGCCTCGGTGTAGGGACCCATCACAGCGGAGGCACCCGCGGTACCACTAATCATTGGGCTACCGTTGCTACCAGCCCCAGTAGTAGAGGGTGAGCGCCACTTGAGTGCATTACATGGGTTCCTGTGACAGAGGCCTCTGTGGTTTCACGGAGAGACAGATTTATAGACGGATGGGTACTGGCTGGAGTTTGTAGCACGAGTTATCCACACGGTTGGGACACTCGCTGAATTGATGGTGCACCAAGCAGTTAGTGTCTTTCAGGGAGCAGCTAAGAGGTGTTGGAGCCTAATGCTACAGTTTTACAATGAGGCAACCCTCACCAGGGGGAACTTCGAGGATCTTTTCAGGGCGGATTTTGTACTAGCGACTCTATGCTTTGTGTGTGCTCAGGAGCTGCTGCTCTTGCCATAGTGATTTATGACAGTAGCCGAGTCATCTATAGCAGGTAGTAGGTAGATGACACAGAGGCACAAGTAGTTTAGATATACTGTTAGATGACCCCAATATGTGGCATCGGGGGTGCGGGGCACCGGAGGATGAGGGAGATTTTAATGAAGAATATGTTGTTATTCCTACAGGAAATGGGGTCACATAGCGCATGATTGTCCGACTCCCTACATAGTTGATCAGAAGGAATTAGAGGAGCCACTGAGACAGAGGTAGCAGTAGGAGCATGAGCATCAGCCAAGTGGTGGATGAGGCAATATAGCAGGTCCTTTAGCGGATGGTGGTTAGAGTCATTGAGAACTACTACCACCACCCCTAGACGGTTCACCTCGAGCTCCGGGAGCAGGTAGACAAGAGCGGGACTAGCTCCAGGCATAGAGACCTTTGTTCATGATGCTTCTATCTTCGTTGATGTCATTGTTTGTTGTTTCTTTTTGTCTTTGTACTTTGGGATGTTGTAATTAAAGACATTTTTCCTTGTGATGTTTGCTTTCATTCCTTTTTGTGTGGTTGATACTGAGAGGTTCCGGTTAAAACCGTTAACTTGACCCTCACATTCATGATTCCTACTAGAGGAGACCCAGTGACCACACACTGATGCCAACAGTGTGACTCAACCCTTGGAGGCAAGAGTAATGGTTGGATCTCTTGGTAGTAGCATCGAGGCCTTACGACGTCGTCTATGGCATGAATTAGTACTGTTCATGTAAGGATTGACTGTATTAGGCAAAATACATGGTTTATCCAGGGGATGAGACCAGATTTCTCTTTTTGGAAAAGGATAAATCTTAGCATCTCTTGTAGGATGTAGGTGAAGAAGGGTGTACTTGAGTTCTTTACAATTGGCTAGTCTCACCCATAGTTCGTTGAGTGAAAAGTTTACGGTTTACTCTAATCTCAATAGTCTCAGGTGTGTCTTCTCGTAGAAGGACTTGAACCTAAGACAACAGTGTTGGATAGAGTTCCTCCAGGACTATGACTTTGAGATAGTCTATACTCCTTGAAAGGGGAACGTTGTAGCAGACACTTTCAGTAGGATATTTGGCATTTAGATGTTAGGAGAGGCGACATAGCAGCTGACCACATTGAAGATATCCTTTGTGGATAGAGATGGAGCAGCCTTTCTACAGTCTCCCACAGTCACTCCTCCACTTCTTCAGCGATTTAGGGAGGCACAACATGGGGATGTTGACTATGAGACGTGACATTCTTAGTTATCCATAGGGCATGAACCCGATGGATTTTCTGAAGGTGGGGAGCACGTCATTCTCTTCAGAGGACATACCATGGTACCAGTTTCACTTTAGGAGGAAGTGTTGAGGGAGTTCCACACATATCCTTTAGCAGTACATCCAAGAGTGGTGAAGATGTATCTGGACCTCTGATGACAGCACTGGTGTCCAGGTATGCTGAAGGCAGTAGCAGAGTTTGTCTCATGATGCATCACTTGTCAACAAGTGAAGGCAGAGCACCGGGTTTCAGCACGATTAGTTCATCCCTTAAAGGTCCCAGAGTGGAAGTGGGATGAGATATACATGGATTTCATAATGTTACTTCCACGTACATCCACAGGACATGACTCAATATGGGTGAATGTTGACCGACTCACCAAGTCGGTCCACTTCCTACCGGTTATAGAGCAGGGTTCAGTAGAGATCTTGGGACGCCTCTATGTATGGAAGATCGTACGGCTTCATGGTGTTCCATTGACGATCGTCTCCGATAAAGATTTTTTTTCACTTCCTGGCTATGGAAGGGGTTGTAGGAGGCTTTCGTGATGCAGCTTCACTTGAGCACCACCTTACATCCCCAGGCGGATGGTCAGACTGATAGGACCATTCAGACTCTTGAGGAAATTCTCCGTGCATGCATCCTCGACTTTAGTCGCAGTTGGGAGGATCAATTACCCTTGGTAGAGTTTGTGTATAACAAACAACTACCACTCCACCATCAGGATGGAACCTTTCAAGTCACCTTATGGTCTGCCTTGCATATTGCCTCTAGGCTGGACTGACCCAGGGGAGTCAGCACTTATGGGACTAGAGATGGTGTAGGATATGACCGAGAAGGTGCAGATCATCCTGAAGCTGATGAAGACTGCAAATAGTAGGTAGAAGTCTTATACTGATAGGAGACGGAGACCGCTGGAGTTTGAGGATGGTGACCATGACTTTCTACGGGTCTCACCTCGATGAGGTCTATAGAGATTTGTCCAAGGAGGAAAGTCATCTCCGCGATTCATCAGACCTTTCCAAGTCCTCAGTAGAGTAGGCAAGGTGGCTTACTGCTTGCCTCTTCCACCTCAGTTTCACTGGGTGCACGACGTCTTCTGTGTATCTCAGCTAAGGAGATACGTGCATGACCCTTCTCACATCATCGACCATGGGGATCTGGACATTGATGATGGGGCGACTTTCATGGAGGTTCCATTGAGATTGAGGATCGACAGGAGCGGGTCCTACATGGATGGTCTATACCTCTAGTGCCTGTTCGCTAGAAGCATGGGAACCTCCAAGAGAGAACATGGTAATGGGAGGCTTAGATGTGTACTCAGTACCCCCATTTGTTCCCTTAGTGTGAGTTGTGGCTTATGGGGACGTAAATCCTTGAGGTGGGGAGAATGTAAAGACCTGGAAATTCTGTGGTTTTTTTTTAAATTCATGGGAATTTTACGAGTCTGCAGTTTCAGACGGTGCCTTATTCTGAGGCCCAGTGTGCCTGGAATCAATTTCTGAAGTTTTTTTCAAGTACATTCAGTGAACGTACAAGAGGGATTTTATATCTTTTGAACCGGTGCTCATAACTGAAATCTAAGGGCATCGTTGAACTCGCATCGTCAGTGGTTGCTTAGTGAGACTTTCACCGTAGTTTCATTCTGACGTGAATGGAAGATAGTTTTTGGGGGTTTAAATTAAGTTAAATAAAAATAATGTGTTAGCCTTATTTTTATTTGAGGTAGTTAAAATCTCCAAGTGGAGGTTAGAGATGGGGCCCACCCACATATAACCTCCCTTGGGAGGATGTTATTAGGTGGGGCCCACCCAAGCTCTTTAACTCCTCTAACCCCCTTTAACCCCTTGGAACCCCCAATTAAGTGGGGGAGCCTCTTCACCTTCCCCCTCCATTTAATGAGCCAAATCCAACCATTTAATTAAGTGAAGTAACT
The DNA here is from genome assembly GCA_963277665.1 of Viscum album. NCBI lineage: Eukaryota > Viridiplantae > Streptophyta > Magnoliopsida > Santalales > Viscaceae > Viscum > Viscum album. The sequence goes on along the minus strand of OY728159.1, from coordinate 1,204,798,944 downwards.
TAATTAACTGGAATTCTTTTGAACTCTTTCCAACAATAAAATTAAAGAAAAGTCTATTATTTTTCTTTGGATGGCATAATATTTGGGTAGAGCATTTGGTAGAGCTTTGGAGAACCTTTGGGAGAACTTCATCCTCCCAACGAAGAACGCTTATCACCACCGAAGAACAACGAACACCGTCTTATCCCTCTTCAACTGGGGCAACAAGAGGAAACACCGCCACCCATGAAGAACACCAACGATGTCATCTCGACTCATCTTCTCTGAACTGCCCATCCTCCGAGTTTAACGAAACGACGCCACATTTCCATGAATCCGTCAACAATCAACGAACTCGAGGTAGGGGGATATGAGCTATTTTATTTATGTGTCATAACCACCATCGTTCAATTTCTAGATTAAGAAATTCCAATTGTTATTTCCATGACGAGGAGGGCTCAAACCGCACGAACACGGCCCGACCCTCCCCTTTGGTTGTTCTTGTTTGTTGACGACAGAGGAGAACCGTGAAAAAAACTAGCATCGCAAGGCCGCCATGTCACCACAAGGGTGTGGCACCACCGTGCCATACGGAGAAGGAGAGTCGCGGCCGGGGCGGGCCGTGGCGAAAGGAGAGCGGAGCCGTCGTGCCGCGCAAGAAAGCATCGAGCGGCAGCCAGGTCGGGCCGCGGCGGAGGTAGAGTGGCGTTGTCATGAATCATGGAGTAGTAGAGGGCTACAGTCAGGGCGGGCCATGGCGATGGAGTAGAACTGCGGTGCTGTCATGCCACGGTGGAGGGACTAGGAGCGGCTGGCATCGGGCCGGCTGCCGGCGACATGAAACCAGCTGGCCGCTCGGCCATCTGGACAAAGCGGAACCATCTGGGTCCCGCGGCTCACCAAAACCGGCACCTGGGTCCCGCACCTTCGGGTCAGGCCACTCCCTCACTTCGGGCCGCCCACATGGTCTAGGCCGACACCTTAGACCGAGTTGGAACCGCAGACCGGGTCGGACCGAACCCAGACCTGCTAAGGCCCGATTACACATTTTTGCCTGCATTTTGTACTACGGGTGTCCGAATGATGAACCGTTTATAGAAACGGAAGGCTTAGAGCAGGACAGTTCTTTTGGAATACCCCACTTGAGGTTTGGACGGAGTTGGGGTATGGCTGGGTTAGTTTGAACCTAAAAACCAACCAGGACCTGGAATGGAAATCTCAATAACTCCCAGATCAGGCGTCTGATTGATGCGTCATTTGTCGCATTGGGTTCCTTATGATGAGATGAAAATACGGGATACATCAACTCAATAGAACATGGTATTTGATGTATCGACACTTGCCTCGAGGAGCAGACCCTCCCGGAATCAAGCATGTTGTGTACTAGAACCCTATGGCTGACAGTGACAAGACTGGACCTGGATCCTCCATGGGTTCGATAGTGATGAGACTGTACTTGGATCCTCATGGGTTAGATAGTGAAGAGACTGGACCTGGATCCTTGATGGGTTCGATAGTGAGGAGACTGGACCTGGATCTTTCGTGGGTTCGACAGGGACGAGACTGGACCTGGATCCTCCATGGGTTCGACAGCGACGATACTGGACCTGGATCCTCTGTGGGTTTGACAGTGACGACTTTTGTACCAAGATCCCATGTAGTATTGACAACTTCGACAGACTGTTGTTTTAGGTTTCTACAGATATCTGTTGTTCAACAGTGAAAGATGATTCAATGGATACAACTAATAATTTCTTACTCTCTTTTAAGTTGTGTGTACCTAGTGTGAGCTGAGTCATTACACTCATGTTTACCTCATGTATGAGATGTGAACTCTTAATGACTTAGGTATATGTATGGGAATATACCTAAGTAATGGTGGATGTTTCTTCATGGATGTTTCTTCGTGGATGTGTTGTGGTGAAGCCCACGTGGCTTTCTTCCGTGAGATGTACCTATGGGATACACCTTGTGTTGTACTTTCTTTGTGGAGTATTTCTACACTTGTGGAATGGAATGTGGTTGGGCTCAAGAGTTGGAACCAGATTGTGATTGGTAACTTCGGTATATGTATGGGCATATACTTAAGTAAGGTTGGTTGATACTTTGTGATTGTATCTTACTACTGTGATTTATCCTTAGTGGATTCTGGGAGACCTTTGGGAGGTCTTGGGGTCCCCTACTGAGTATTGTTATACTCAACCCTGCACGGGCTTCGCCCAAACATTGTTGTGTTCTGTGCAGATGATGGTTAGCAGTGATTGCGGCTAAGGGTGAAAGATGTGAGGCTACTCGGAGCTGTACTAGACGGTACATACCTTAGTGACGAGTTGTTCGAGTTCTGTACCTACCCTTCAGGTAGGATTCCCCGGTGGATGATCCAAGAGCTATTTTCCCTTTTTACTTGTACTTGTACTAGTTGTTCAGTTGAGTTTATATATCATCCCACTTACTTTCATCACACCTTTCTTTTCTATATTAGTACTTTTTGTTTCTACTGCTTGTGTTCAGACTGTGTGGGTTACAGGTTTAAAGGCAATTCCTTCCCTTTTTATTAGGGATTCGCCTTTGGTGCTAGTCGCCAGCCTCTGGCCTATAGAAGGTGGGCTTTAGGTAGTCACGGAACGGGCCCCGAGGATGGGTCGTGACATTCTAGTCATTATAATTTTAAGTTTTAGAGTTTTATAAGTCATTTTATTGATTTTATACAAACACAAGCACTGCGTCATTTTTGCATAAGCATTAAAGGTAATTACTTCATGTATAAAAATTAAAAATAAAATAATAACATAATAATAAATTATTCAGGTTCAAAATAATCCTTTATATTCATTAATTATGTATATTTACTCATATCCATGTCAATATGACTTCATTAATTTGATAATTTGATTTTTCTTGACTTGTGCAAGCATTGCACAATCATTAGGTTATGATTCTTTTAATATAACTCAAAAATTATAAATTATCAGTCTAAATAATACTTTATAGATTATATTTAATAAAACATTGATGAAAATACTTTTTTTCTCTCAATTATAAGCAAAAAGACATTGAATTTGACTTTTCTTGTGTTATGCAAGCACTACGTCATCACTAAAAATGATTTTCATATTTATACAGAAATAAATTATAATTTACATGTTATAAAATTATTATTTGTTTGATATTTATATTATTATATAATACATGAGTAATTATATAAGTTTAATAAATTTTTATTTCATAATTTCATCTTCACGATATCACAAAAGATACCGTATTTTATAAAAAAACTACATTTTTACTATTCACCAAAAATTTAACTTTTACAAAAAATTAAAAAAAATTACAAGAGACTAAATTATATATGATGATTTAAAAAATAAATTTTATTAAACATCCATAAATTAATTATAATATCCATTCATTAGAAGTAATAAAAACATTGTTGAACAAAACATATTTTTTTGAATATTAAATTGAGTCTACTAAAAATTATCATATTATTTTATATTAATTTTGCAATAAATTTATATTGATTATTACCTATATATTTATTTCATAAATTATTTATTTTTATTCATTAATTCTAAATTAATGACTAGGTTATAATGATCACATTTAAATAATAAGATTTCTTTGTTCCTTTAAGCTCGATGTTGTGTATCTTGTACACCATCGAACATATTCTTTATTTTTAAAATATAGGGATGTCACATTATCCACCAATTAATATGCTTAATCATCAAAAAATTTACTTGGTATTGAAAATAAGTGTTTTTTCATTTCAAAATACATTTTTTGAAATCCCACGTCATAAAAAGAATCAATAAAGATTCCTTTTGGAAAGAAAGAATGGATAGTACGAAGGTTACCTAAGATAACATAAACTAGGTTTCTACAAAGGAAAACATAGAAATGTACGAGAAAATATGACTCCCGTGGTTAGATATATATTAATAAAGGGAACGGTTCTAAGAAATTTATCTATCAAAAATAGTAAATCTGGGATGGGTTAAAATGTCATTCATTACTCAGTAAGAAAAGTAAAAAAATAATGTTTTTGTTTTACAAATAATTTTATTATAGTTGAGATATTATTTCAATACCTAGTTTAATAACACGAGAAATTATACTTACTTGACAAGTTGAATTTCAACCTTTAATAAATATCCACTACAGACGTATCTTTTTCTCAAAATAATGAGTATTCAAGATAAATTTTTCATACCTGAAATACTTGAGTCAACATTTATGGATCAAAAAACCAAAAAAATAATAAATATTTATCCATTATATATTTAGTAATTAATAAAAACCAAAAAATTTAGTACAATATAAGATAATTCATTCATAGAGAATAAACCTTTATATGATAAAACACTACTGTATTCTCCAAAATTCAACAGTAATACTCAAAGTTCAACACAGATCATTTAGAAAATAACTATCCTTAAAATTCCTCAAAAATATTGTAGACTAACATTGAAAGTAAAACAGTAGAAATATTTGTTAACATAGTCTTCCAAGAAAAATTTTATCATTTAACATTACTGACTCTTAATTTGTCAATCCAAAATGTAATTACCCTAATCATATAATCTTCAAGATATTCAAATATTTTCTATAGGTCACCAAAATCACTATAAAGCCACATTATTATCATATATGATTCCAAAGGATAATTCAACCATTATTCCTCAAATAATATCCAATAATATTCTATTAATATTAATCATATAGGGTTCCCAAATTAAATAACATCTTCAAAATAACATTAACCACTAGTTTCTCCAGATCCTCCGCCACCGGTGCCCGACCCCGGCAACGGCTCCGGCCTCCCTCTACCTCCACCCATCTTGGCTCCTCAAGTGATATCCTTCAGCTCCCTGTCCTGGCCTCCATGCTCCTTCAACACAAAGGCTCCCATAGTTTCTCCTATGGCTCCTGATACTTCCCAGCTTCCGGCATCGCCCTCCTGTGAGGCTCTTCAGCCAGGATCCTTCAGAGATGCACTCCGAGGGACACATGGGGTTTTATCGGAGCCTCTCTTCCGGGAGGTACGCCTTGAGGGCTTGTCTTATTCAAGCACAGGCTCCTGCGTATCCGTGATCTTCCCTATGTCAGCATTATCGGCGGTGGAGGTGTACCTAAAATGGACCCTAGTGGCGCGCTTTGGCTCCGAGAAACCCCTCATCTCTATTTTCCAGTGCTTTGTCGCCTCTTGGGGTCTCTAGGATCAGCTGCGGATCTCGTCGATTCACAGGAATTATTTCTTCATTTTTCTAGCCTCGGAAGTGGATTTTGTGTCTGTGTGGTGCAAAGATCCAAGGTCTTTTGGTCGTTGGCATTGCAGTTTGTCTCGTTGGTCCATGAAAGTTCACAAGGGTAGGGAAAGCCCACGTGCCGCTGTTTGGATAGACCTTCCTGGGTTGTCGCTCCCTTTCCTAAACGGGGGGTTTCTCAAAGTGATTAGATATGCTATGGGGGGATTCCTATGTGCTGATGACAGGACCATAGGATGCGTGGATGCATCGACGGCTCACTTATGCATCAAGATGGATATCTCCCAACCCATTACGAAATGTATCTCCCTTCAGGTGGAAGATGGGCTGACATGGGACCACGTCGTCTCATACCCGGTCTTTCTTAGGTAATGCCCTCTCTTCTTGATCCAGAGGAACTCCTTTCAGGTTTGCATATGCCATCGACATTAGATATCTCGACGCTAGCCCGGGATCGGGTCGCAGCAGCCTATTGCATCCTCTTCCACCCCTATCGAGACGCCCCTTGCTGTGGACTCCTCTTCAAGGCTAGTGACGACCCACCCCCCCCCCCCCCCGGCTCCCTCACCAGGTTCTGAGGTGGAAATGATCCCACCTTTCTCCTGCCCCCTGTTACCTTTCTTAAACATGGATGATTTTCTTCCCATAGTCGTTACACCATCTCTGGATGGAGTTATGTCCACTACTTTAATCATGTCTTGGATATCTCAGGGATCTCTACTAGAGGGGCAGTTCTCATGCAGGCTAGCTATTCTTTGTGGTCCACTGGCTCTACCCCTTCTGTGCTTCCTGGGATCCGTTGTTTCTGTAGAGGCTCCAGCCTTATAACTCACCGCATCTCTCCCTCAGGCAGTCATCAACAGGGAAAGGATGAACCCAGACTCGATACGTTCCCAGGGCATCTATTCGGGGAGGCTATCGTTTTCGTATGTCCTTATCACTAAGCGGACCTTGAAGGCAGAACCCAAATGTCATAGCCCCAGGTTCTCAGGGCAAACGTTCGGGTCCCCTTCTAGTGCAAGAGGCCACAACACCAATATATCCAGGGCATCCCATACACCGGTTCCACCACAGACTCCCAAGTTAGCATGAGTATGTACTCGATCTCGATCCAGGTGCCTTAATGAATACTCATCCTCACACTTCAACAAGGCCATGAATTCTGGGGATAGTGCCAGAATATTGTTCGATAAATGATTCTGGTAATCATCTGGAATTCCCGTGGCATTGGAGCTCGGGTTAAGGTGGATTTCCTCGCCAGAGAAATCAGAAGGCACAAGGTATCCATTGTAGCAGTTCTTGAGCATAAACAGCCTCCGACCAAACTCAATGACCTTTCTAGGAAAATCAATTTGCATGGGTGCTTGCATTCTGATCCTACTAATAATCACATATGGGTTATGTGGCACAGGAACTTCACCGTGGACCTGGTGCAATCCAGCAACCAGTATATAACCACAAGGGTGGGGAATGGCGGAATGTCTCTTTTCATAACTTTCATCTATGGGAGCTACAATATTATTCAAATTCGAGCCCTGTGGAATGACCACAACTCTTTTGTTCTGGGAAAATATTCTTGGATCATCGGGGGGTATTTCAATGTGATCGCAGATGCGGAAGAGAGGAAAGGACGAGACCCATTTCAGAGGAATGCGAGCATGGATTTTGTCCAATTTATGGCTGTGAAAGGGCTCTCTAATCTCAGCTTCTCAGGAGATAGGTTCACGTGGTGAAACAATTAAAAAAGAAGGAATCGCTCGTGGAGTCTCTTTGATCTATGCCTGGCCAATGTTCACGCCATATCCACATTCTCTGACACCGAGGTAAGTCACCTTGTGTGCGGATTATCCGAACACTCCCCCTACTCATTTCCTTATCGTCAGGATAGGACCAACCCACAAATTTCAGATATCATCACCACTGGGACAGCCTACCAGGCTTCCAAGACCTGGTTAGAAACACCTGGGGGGACCCAAACAAGGACATTCATGGATTATCATTCATAATAAACTCTGACGGCTTAAGGCTAACCTCCAAACATGGTGGAGAACTCAATCTTCCACATACGATGACATCACGGTCACCATGCAGGATGTGGATCGCCTGGAGGGGAACCTGGAAGCCGACTGGGATGATAGGGTGTTCGATGACCTTTCCAGCAAGAAGAGCGCTCTGGCGGACATGCTCCTTAAACAAGAACGCCTATTGAGGGAGGAGTCAAGGATCAAATGGATTAGGTAGGGAGATACGAATACTGGTTTCTTCCATGCTTCTATTAAGGAATGGAAGCGCATGGTGAGTCCCAACATATTACTGGATGATGGCAGGTACACTGACGATATAGATACTGCAGGTGCTATGGCGTTGGCCTCCTTGGAAGATCTCATTGCTGGTCTCAATCCTCATCTCCCCAATGGCTATCCAGGGTTGGAAGGGGGTTATTTTGATGTGATTATCAACCATCTCTCCTCATAGGACAATGCCGCCTCGAGCGCCATTCCAGAGGAAAAGGAAATTCAGGAATCCATTATGAGGCTCAATCCCGAAAGCGCACCAAGCCCAGGCGGCTTCCCAGTCTCGTTCTACATAGCTTCATGGGACGTCATTAAAACGGATGTCACCATCACTGTCCACGATTTCTTTAGGGGGGGTTACCATCCCAGGGCCGCATGTGCCATGACCGTTGTTTTTCTACCCAAGATCAAGAACCCTACTTCTATATCCCACTACCAGCCTATAATTCTCTGCAACTTCTCATATAAGATCTTGGAGGCCTGATCAATGCAAGGGTGTCCAGCCATATCCCCCGGTGGGTGTCCTTGGAACAACACGGCTTCATGAAAGGGCGGTCCATCCAGGGGGCCATTGCACTGGCTCAGGAGATGATCAGAGACCTAGACCTTAAGACTTGCAGCTACAATCTGGGAATCAAGTTGGACATGAGTAAATCTTATGACCAGGTTGAGTGGGTATTTCTCAACAAGGTGCTGGAAAAAATGGGTTTCTCCATGTGGAACATCGATATCCTCTTTATGTGCTTTAGCTCCCCTTTTCTAGCCATCACTTTTATGTGGAAAGAGTATGGGTTTTTCAAGGCTACCTGTGGTCTGATGCAGGGAGATCCCCTATCCCCGACTCTCTTCATTCTCTCGCAGGATGTCCTCAGTCGGCATCTACACAGGGGCATTAATAGAGGTGAGATTGCAGCTTTTCGCAGAAGGATGAGGGCTCCTCCCGTGTCTCATATGATGTTTGCAGATGATACGTTTATCTTCTCAAATGCTAGTTGGTGGTCCATCAGTGGTCTCAACAGGGTGTTGCAGGAGTACTTCCTCTGGAGCGGGAAAGTCATCAAAAAGGCTAAGAGCAATTTCGTTGTATCCAATAGACGCACCGCCTCTCGGACCCAAGATATTCAGCAAAGCCTGTAGATTTACAGAGGGTCCTTTCCCATGGAGTATTTGGGTGAGAAAATCTCCCTGAGACGACTCCACTTAAGTGATTTCAAAACCATTGTCAGTAGGATCACGGACTGGATCCTCAAGTGGAAGAATGTCTACCTGTCATTCGGGGGCTGGATAACACTGATCAACAGCGTGCTTCTTTCCTCCCCATCCATGCTCTATCTTTCATCAAAGTCCCGAAGAGAATTATTAATAGGATCAAAAATATACTTTCCGACTTTATCTGGGATCTGCATTCAGAGGGTAGATGACATTGGGCTTCTTGGGATAGGGTGGTGAGGCCAGCCAGGGAAGGGGGCATCAATGTTCATCGGCTCGAAGACACTATCCAGTGCATGCATTCAAAGATCGTCTGGGAGGTTCTGGAGCAACATACACTTTGGGGAACAACCATGCACAAATCCTATGTAGGACCCGAGTCCAGGGATGTCGTCCAAATCTCTCTCTTATGGTCAGTGGTCTCCCCTCATTACTTATCTTGAATCTCAGTCCAGATGGATTGTGGGGAGGGGGGACATCCTCTTCTGGCACCCAAACTGGGCCGAAACCGTCCTCGGTTTCCATGGGTGTCCGAGCACACTGATCACCTTCAAGGAGGCGAGTGCACACCTGACGTTCATTTCAGTGATCTTGGATGAGGACTAGCGTGATACTTTCAACCTTATTCAGATAAACTCTGATTTAAACAGGTGCATGTTCTATCCCTCAGCCTCGGGGTCCTTCTCTTCAAGAGATTTCAGACGCTCCATGGCCCCCCACGATCGTAGTGATTTGTGGAATGAGATATTATGGTCCAAAGGCACTCTGCTTAAATAGAGAATTCTTATATGGTGATTGTGTCACAAGGCCATTCCTACAGAAGAAAATATTAAGCTTTGTGGAATCTTTTTGACTTCAAGGTGTCACTGCTGCTCTGACCACTAGGAGGAGAATGTGGGTCACCTGTTTTTTGAAGGTGAATGGGCATGGGCGGTGTGGCAGCAATTCTGTGAGTTCACAACAATTTCTGGACCAATGGTTCCAGGGCATGGAGGAGAGGAGCCCTGAGAAGATAGCCCGCACGATGGTCCTTCATGCAGGTTGTTGGTTGATTTGGCAAGCACGAAACAAGGCTCGACACGAAAGGAACACCACCTCCGGCCGACATATCATTATACACACCAAGGTCCTTCTTCTGGATTTGATAAGATAATTTCACAGATGGAAGGAGGCTCCAACTGTCCAGCATCTCCAAGAATGCTTTGATATCGATACTTCTGGTAGCAGCAATAGGAGACAGAATTGGGTTCACTAGTTACCGCCAAGCAGAGGGCTCAAAATAAACTCTGACGGATCATGCATCATGGGGTCAATCCGAGGAGGAGGGTTGGTTTGGGACCCTTCAAGGTCGGTCATTATGGACTTTTCTGCCAGCCTGGGGTGTGGTTCTTCTCTCCATGCCGAGGCCAAGGCAATGCTGATGGGCCTCTCCCTATGCCGTCAAAAGGGGATCACTTTATCAGAGGTGGAGACCGATTCCATGATCCTCCACAATGACATACATGGATCTGGCGTCATCCCATGGTCTATACACTACATCATCAGAAAATGCAGAGACATTATCAGCAGTAATATCAGCGTTGTTCACACTTGTTGTGAGGGGAATAAGGTTGCAGATTACCTTGCTTCCATCGATGTCCCCGGTCCGAACTATTGTTTTTTTTTCACACTTCTACCACCAGAAAGACAGATGGGGTCAACTTGGTTCGAGGGAATGCCCTTGGCCTTCACTATTTTCATCCCCCCTAGGCCTCTCCTTTTTTCTTCGGGTGCTTTGGGCTCATCCTTTCTTCTGTTGCGCATGATCCTTCGAATAAATTTACAGTAATGATGATGATCCAAAAAAATATATTAGATAGGTGTTTCTATGACATTGAACTTATAATAAACCATAAATTAATAAGCTCATGATTGTATCCCTATTGTTAAGATAACCTCACCTAAAAACATCCTAATCTCGAATGTTATCTAAACCCTTCACTGAAACCAAATATAAGAACTCTACCTCAATCTTAAATTTTCTATTATTTTTTAACTATAATTCACTTTCTTAAAATTATAAGAAAATATTTGGTTTAGAATTTTATAGAATTATGAAAAAATCTTAAAAAGTAAATCCATACATTATAAGTGGACATTTATACTCAATATCCATTTTTTTCCAAACAAATATTTTTAAAATAAAACATGTTTTCTTTCCAAGATAATTCTTCACAATTTTTATCTTGATCTAATCATTTTATATAATATTATTAAAAACCTTGGAATTTTTTTTAAACATGGGATAATCACAAAAATTATCAAAAATGCACATGAATGAATAAAATTTTTAGTCCCTTAAAAACCCAAAAAAAAAACTTTTTCTTGAAAACATACATTTTTACCTAGAAAAGGAATCATCTTTTGAAAAAAATCATTATCTTATCTTTTGAAAATAAAATTATTTCCAAGAAAATTCATTTCAAATCACATAAAAGTTAAGTAGGTAACTTGGGATATAATTTTTCTTATCACTCTTACAAATGGAGTAAACAATATGGTCAACAAATAACTCTAGAGTACCCAATGAATTGGAGGTTATAACATAACCACACATCCTTGGTTTATCATGGAACCACCCATAATTGGTTAATAATGTAACCACCAGTCCTTTTTTGATCACAAAACGACACAATATTTCTTCATAAAAGAACAAACCGTCATAATAAACAATACCAATGAACTATATTAGAATCATATAAAATGAATGGTTATATCATAAGAATATTTTTATGTCAAATATCCTTTTCATTTGTAAATCACATATTTTAGAAAAACTATGAACATATAAATGAAAATTTTCTTTAAAAATAACCTTGTATACATGTAAAGAAAAAATTCATGGCAATAAGGAATCATGAAATTTGGAAAATATTCTCAATAAATATAAGTTAAAAAACATGACTTTTTAACTTTTTTAAAAAGATACATTAAAAGTTATTTTTTTAAAATTACCTTACATAAAACATTTAAAAAGATTCATTTTTAGAAATATTTGAGATAAATTGGAAGTTTAACTTTGTTGGTCGGAGTGGACACTTAAGAGGGGTGTGAATTGAGTTCCAATTAAAATTTCTGCTAAAAATAATTTCTATTAAAATCCCCCAATTTCAAAAACAAATTAAACTGTAGTGAATTTATACATATTATAAAGGTTCAATTAGTTTCTCAAAGATTGATTAATTCTCAGTTAACTTAATCTTATGATTAAATTAACTTTTGAAACTAACTTACTGGTTTACAATAAATATAAACACTTGCGAGTTTAACTATCAAAGTAGCTTTGAAAATAAATTATATTTCAAATTAATAGCAGCGGAATATGAAATAAATGTATATAGTATGGATATAGATTTTAACTAAAAACACAAGAGTTAACCAAGAGGTTCAGTCTCAAGCCGAGACTTAGTCCTCTCAAAATTTATATAAAGTGATCCACACCCTGGATCTGGGTTAACAACAGTGATCACACTGTTCAGGTCAAGAGACCTCTACCACAGTTATATGTGGGATAACAAACAATAGCTCAAAGCTGTCCAGGTCACACTCGACCTCTACCACTATCCATAGTGGGAAATAAAGGATGTAAATATTGTGATTGAGGATTTAAAAATCATCCAGTTATGGTTCAGGAGACAGTGTGTGTGTAATAATTAACAGGCTATACACATTGTTCGTAATGCAAATACTAAATCACTTAGAGCAAGATATAGAGTTTAGAATGGCTCTAGTGATTGCAGTGCAGCTCTGGACTCCTTTGGATTTGATCAGAAATGGTTCTGAGTCCTTCTCTGGTATTTGACTGAAAAACAGAGTATCGTTTCTTCTTTCAGTGCTTCTAGGTTCATCTTGGTTATCGGCTCAGAAAAAGAAGTGTTTTGTGTAGTTCTTCATTAGCATAGATTGCTCGATGTATGTTCTGTGTTCTAGAGTCTGGTAGTAGTAGTCTTGTGAGTGCAAGTTCTCCAGTTGTTCTTGGCACGTTTTGAGCTTGATCGCGAGTGTGTTCCCGTGTGCTCAATCTCTTCAAGTCTCTTGTATTGATTCACTAATACATACACGTTGTTCTTGGTTTTTTTCTTGTATGTCTTATCTCTTTCACATTCACCCCCTTTATAACTTTATGCCTTTTTTTGCTGAGAAGAAGGAATGATTATCCTTTTCAATCATACTTGGTACGGTTTCCTGAAATGTCAACAGAAATCATTTAATAACATTAGATGCATCAAAAGTAACAAATGTAGTCGTTAGTGTAATAAACAAATAGTGTCGAGGATATAGGATTTGACTCCGCAGTTAATTATAGGTAGCCGTTTGTTTGTAGACGTGTACGGTTGACTCTATGTAGGATCTTCCATCGGTATCTCTTCAAACTCTTATCGGTAGCTCTTACCGGTAGCTCTTATCGGTAGCTCGATGAACTTAGTTCCATCGGTTGCTCTAGCTCTTATCGGTAGCTCTTATCGGTAGCTCGATGAACTTAGTTCCATCGGTTTCTCTTGGCTGTCAGTAGCTCTATGCATCGGTAACTCTCGCTATTATGCATATCGGTAGCTCTCTATCTATCGGTAGCTCTGGCTGTCGGTAGCTATCGGTCTATCAGTAGCTCTGGCTGTCGGTAGCTATCTGTCTATTGGTAGCTCTGGCTGTCGGTAGCTATCTGTCTATCGGTAGCTCTGTGTCTATCGGTAGCTCTATGCAGTCATGCACATCGGTAGCTCTATTCAGGTCAGTGATACTTACACTTGACTGTCTTATGCAAAACACATCTAATTCACTTAGAATCATTTCAAAACTTATATAAACATGGATAATCGAGATTAACATAAATTAGAAATTATTTTAACATTATTATTAAGTTGATCATCGATTTGAAAGAATTAAAGTGTAGATCAACAGTAATTGAGAATATCATAATATATGAACACATAATTGGGATTGTCAAAACATATGAATACAAGATTGGGATTATCAAAACAGGTGAGGTCAACAATCTCCCCCTTTTTGATAATCACAACTTATGATATGGCCATTTTAGGATAGTGAGAATATAGTAATAGAAAATAGTATCAGAGGAAAGAGGAAATAGTAATAGAAAGATATAGATCAAAAATTATCATAGGTAGAATTAAATACAAAAGTATCAGAGATAAGGTTTGAAAGAATTGGAACCAAAGAAGGAAATGTAGGAAATAGTATCAAAGGCTCCTCCTTTGATCATATTTCTCCCATTTTATATTTCTCCCCGTTTCTCCCCTTTTGAGCATATTTCTCCCCCTTTTTCTCCCCCTCTTTATAGTTCTCCCCCTTTGTGATAATCAAAAATTGGGAAACCAAACATAGAAAACTGATAAACTGAGATAGTGGAAATAAAGGAATTTGTATTAGATAAGACAAAAATTACATAAACAGAATAGAAAAAAATGATTCCTATCAAACATCCTTGCCACTTTATCAATCCACATCTTCAATGTGAGATTTTCCCTTGGGATCAGAAGAGAATTCAGGTGTTGAGGATACTGGGGAGGACTTTGGAATTCTAGAAATGATCAGAGGAGGCTGAGAAACTAATATAGTGGCGGGCCTGTATTGGGATGTCCTTTGAGTGATCATAGGTGTGAGACTTCTTATGGCTTGAGCAGGAGTCATCTGAACTGGAGACGCAGTAGAGGCAGAGGCAGGCAAAGCATGAGGTACAGTGACTGGTCCGGCATCCACATGCAGGAAGGGCAGCAACAGGTTTCTTAAATCCATTATAATGTTTCCTCCTCTCTCCATTACAGACACAAAATCATCTCTATTTTCAATGAATTTATCCAAAGCAGGAGTAATCTCCCTAAGATTACTAACCTCCTCTCTGAAGGCCTGAGACACTGGAGGTAACTTTATATTCTCAAGCAGAAGTTTGAAATGGTTGGTCAGTTGTTGCTTGGTATAAACCTTTTAAAAATAAGTATCCACCTTATTCTTGATTGCCTCTTGAGAAGCAGAGGCCTCTGTCATGTAGTCCTAGATGACTTTCATTATTCCTCTGGTTGAATTCCTGGTAGACATCACAACTCGACTTAAATCTGATGAGTCCACAGAGCCACTAGTTGAAATAGAACCAAGATCCTCCTTCATCAGAGCTCGAAATTGATTCAGATCAATTGCAGGTTTTGAAAATAGAGGACCAATAGAGAAGGATACAGTTTCTTTGAAGCTTTTGGTCAACCCACTAATCAGATTTTTCATTTGAGAGTCCTGATTTTTGACATGATCCTTCATAGATGTTTTGAAAGCTTCAAACACTGAGACCAGCTGACTTACAACACACTTCACATAGGCTAAATCCTTGTCAGCTTGAGATTTTGAACTCATGAAAGATTCTATGGAAACAAAAGATATCCGTAGAGCTTCAAGATATGCTTCTAGCCTAGAAGTTTGAGTGTGGCACTCCTTGACTTCTTCCATTAGCTCACCCACAAAAGTTGACATATTGCAACCAAGAGAAATCAAAAAAGACCTTTCTAACATCTTCATTTCTTCACCAAAACAGTGCTTCATCTTAGCAACAGAGGCACTGAAGGATTCCTTCAGCTCATGCTTTAGGGATTCGAGGTCAGACTTTGTAACAAAATCAGTAGGAGCAACTGTAGTAGATACTTTTTCAGAAGCTAAACTGACTACAGAGTCAGCCATGACTGATTGAATCGAGGATACTAAAAAAGATTCCATTGTCTTTACTTCTTCTACAAAACTAAATTTGAGATTTTCTTTCAGCACATCTAAATCATGTACTCGGACCACATCAGCAGGTAATAACTCAGGATTGATGTCATAGCTGATCTTTGGTCTATTCAAAGATACTTCATTATCCGAATCAGGATAATCCAAACCACATACTATAAAACTTGGGTCTTCTACCCAGTCTTCAGACTCAATAGTCACTGTAACATTTCCAAACTTGGTGTGATTCTCCCCCTCAATGGGTGCATTCTCATATATAGAAACTACATTCTATGTTGGTCTTTCTTCATCAGAATCTTCCACAACAACTTCCATCTCTGCAACAGCAAGATGATTTTCTGGAATAGGTACAGCTTCTCCTCTTTCTCTTTCTTCATCCATAGAAGGTACAACTGAGCTTCCAGTAACTGGAATCAGACTCAATTCAGCATAATCAGATGATTCAGAGACATTCTCTTCTTCCTAAACATGCTCAGAGACTGACTGGTCTTCCTCATTAGCAGGTGTCTCCACTTCTGCTAGCACTTCCTTTTCTAAAGACATAATTTCAGCAACAGGGCTTGGAGGCAAGTCAGGATCTCCTCCATCATCCATAGGAGTTTCTTCCTCTTCTTCTTCTTCTTCTTCTTCTGACTCATCACTGTACTCAGGTTCCTCTTCATCAGGTCCTAGACCTGGATCTCTTTTATCCTTTGGCCTTGAAGGATAATCCATAGGATTAAATTTATCATATACCTTTTGGTCATCATTGACCCATTCTCCTCTCCACAGATTCCAATTAATCTTCATATATTTGCAAACTGTAGTAGTGATACAAAAGTTTCTCTGCACTACAACTGTCTCATCTTGAGACTCAGCTATCCCTTTCACTTTGATCATTACAGAAATCATCTTAGCAAAGAATAGGGCGTTAGTCTTTGATTTCGGCCTTGTCATATCTTCCATTTGACTCATCACCAATCTGCACCAATTGACTTTGACATCATGTCTCAAAAGATGTAGGAGATAGATATTCTGATATCTCAAATTAGCAAAGTCTCCTCTCCTTGGTATCAACACATGTTGAACAAACTTGAACAGTAATATGTTCTCTCCATCCATTTCTGCAGCAACCACTTGCCTTGGAGTTCCATCACCAGTCAGTTCTTTCAACGCGATCTCATGATCAAAAATGTCACTGGTAGGTGGCATTGCTCTTGATACATATCCAGACACACCATCATGTGTAACTTTTAAGCAATCATCGCATTCTACTGATGAAAATGATATCACTTTACCATTTACAAATGAAGATACTCGGTTCTCATTCTCTAACTTCTCGAAGCTTACGAACTCGTAAAACTGTTTTACCAACTTTGGGTAGTAGGGATCATTGTTATTTGAAAAGTAGTCTACCCATCTCTGAGCTTCCAGAACTTCGAGCACCAAGGACTTGCTGGGCAGTAACCAGTCTACACACAGCTCTTTTTCGATCACAATAGCTCTATTTTGCAGATGCGGATTTACTGGTCTCCTTCCTGACCTAGTTCTAACAGCACTACTCGCTTCTGGCTCGGACTTCTGCCTTTTTTCTTTAGGCTCAACACAGTCATCTTGGAGGACAGGAGTTTTGGTTTTTTCCATCGCTGGTTCGAGGGATCTCAGGTTCGCAGAGGGTTCGGGTTCTAAGGTTCGAAGGTAAAAGGTTTTGGGTTCGGTGGAGTGAGAAGCGGATTAGACTTAGTTTTATCATTTAGTAATCATAAGTTAAATGAATAAAAACAAAAAAAAAAGGGTTCGGATTCTTGGAGGCAGATAAAAAGATTTAAAACAGCGCTTTATCGGTGATGATTTTTATCGGTGAGGATTTCAATCTGTGAGGATTTCAACATCGGTGAAGATTAAACATCCCCATCTAGTGCCTAATGTAACATAACCTATCCACACTTAAGGGTTTAGTGAAAATGTCGGCCAATTGATGTTCAGTTCCGATAAATTCAAGAGAAATATCACCCTTTTGATAATGATCTCTCAGAAAATGATGCCTTACATCAATGTGTTTGGTTCTTGAGTGAGATACAGGGTTCTTCGAGATGTTTATTGCACTAGTGTTGTCACAGTTAATCGAACCATGCTTAAAATCATATCCATAGTCCAAGAGAGTGTGTTTCATCCACAGAATTTGTGCACAGCAACTACCAGCAGCTATATACTCTGCGTTGGCAGTGGATAGAGATACAGAATTCTACTTTTTACTACACCAAGATACTAAGTATTTTCTTAATAAATGACATGTTCCTGAAGTGCTTTTTCTGTCTAATTTGCAACCAGCAAAGTCAGCATCTGAATAACTCATTAACTCAAAGGATTTTCATTTTGGATAAAATAAACCAAGGTTAACAGTATGTTTGAGATACTTGAAAATTCTTTTAACAGCAAGAAAATGAGATTCTTTCAGGTTAGCTTGAAATCTTGCACACATACATACACTGAACATAATATCTGGTCGACTAGCAGTAAGATAAAGTAAACTACCAATCATACCCCTATAATTGGTTTGATCCACTGGTTTCCCAGTTTCATCTGTATCCAATTTACAGATTGTACTCATAGCAGTTTCACTCTCCTTAATACTATCCAAACCAAAACGTTTTAAAAGATCCTTTGTATATTTACTTTGATTCAAAATAATACCATTTTCATTTTGAAATACTTGAAATCCAAGAAAGTATTTAAGTTCTCCCATTAAACTCATTTCAAATTCATTTTGCATACTTTTTGAAAAATTAGTACATAAAGAATGTTTAGAAGATCCAAAAATAATATCATCAACATAGATTTTTACAACTAAAACATCTTTAGAAATTCTTTTAATAAAAAGAGTTGGATCAACAGTCCCTTTAGTAAAACTTTTTGAAATAAGAAAGTTGTTGAGTCTATCATACCAAGCTCTTGAGCTTGTTTTAAGCCATATAAAGCTTTAGAAAGTTTAAAAACTTGATTTGGAAAATAGGGGTTTGTAAATCCAGGAGGTTGTTCTACAAAAACATCTTCAATTATAAAACCATTTAGAAATTCACTTTTGACATCCATTTGATATAACTTGAAATTTAGATGTGCAGCATATGCAAGTAAAATCCTAATGGCTTCTAGTCTAGCTACAGGTGCAAAGGTCTCCTCATAGTCTACGCCTTCTTCTTGACTATATCCTTGTGCAACTAGCCTAGATTTGTTTCTAACTATGTTTCCTGATTCATCAACTTTATTTCTAAAAACCCATTTAGTGCCTATTGTTAGTGTGTCCTTAGGTCTGTCAACTAATTCCCAGACTTTGTTTCTTTCAAATTGATTTAACTCTTCTTTCATATCCATTACCCAGAATTCATCAACGATAGCATCATTAATATTTTTGGGTTCTAGCAGGGAGAGAAAAGCTTGATGTTCAACCTGATTTCATAGAGAAGCTCTAGTCTGTGTTCCTCTATGAATATTACCAACAACAGCATCCAAAGGATGATGCGTTAGAATTCTTTTTGATCTAGTAAAGGTAGGACTAGACACTTCAGGTTCATCAGTAGGTTCAGGTTCAACCAAAACAGATTCTGGAAAAAGTCAAGAACTGGAAGTTTTTATAACAGGTTCTTTGGATTTATCATTAAGGTCCAGAACAGACAAATCTTCTTCAAGATTCTCAAGAGAGGTTTTAGGCTCATGTGGATCGGTTTCATCGAATTTTATGTGAACATATTCTTCCACACATTTGGATTTCTTATTGAACACTCTATAAGCTTTACTTGAAGTAGAGTAACCCAGAAAAATTCCTTCATCACTTTTAGAAGCAAACTTGTCCATATTATCCTTTGTGTTAAGAATAAAGACTTTGCAACCAAAAACTCTGAAGTAATTAACCTTAGGCTTCCTATTGTTCCACAACTCATATGGGGTTTTCTTAAGAACAGGTCTGATCAAAGCTCTATTTATAACATAACAAGCTGTATTTATAGCTTCAGCCCAAAAGTAAATAGGCAGTTCATATTCATTGAGCATGGTTCTAGATATTTCTTGAAGGGTTCAGTTTCTCCTTTCTACTACGTCATTCTGCTGAGGTGTCCTAGGAGCTGAAAAGTTATGAGTGTAGCCATTGCGTAAGCAATAAGATTCAAAGTCTTGATTTTAAAACTCACGGCCATGATCACTTCTCAGGGTCTTAATTTTGAGTCCACTAAGATTCTCTATAGACTTGGAGTATTTAAAAAAGGAAGAATAAGCTTCACTTTTGTGAGCTAAGAAATATACCCAAGTATATCTAGAGAAGTCATATACTAGAACATAGACATAGTGATTCCCATTTAAACTAGAAACTCTTGATGGTCCAAAAAAATCCATGTGAACCAACTCAAGTGGTTGAGAAGTTGAGACTTCTTTCTTTGATTTAAAAGAAACTTTGTGTTGTTTTCCCTTTTGACAGGGATTACACACTTTGTCATTTGGGAATTCTAATTTAGGTAAGTCTCTAACTAAGTTTTTCCTAGCCAGTTTTCTAAGTGAGTGAATGTTGCAGTGTCCTAATCTTCTGTGCCATAGCCAATATTCTTTATGAAAAGCATTCAAACAAGGAATATTTTGTTTAGCTAAAGTATTTAAATCAACAGCATAAACATTTTCATTCCTTAGAGCAGAAAATACTAAAGCATTTTTGGAGTTAAAAACATCACAGGAATCATTTTCAAACTTGACATTGAAACCATCATCACATAATTGAGATATAATAAGCAAGTTATATTTAAGTCCATCAACGAATAAAACTTTAGAAATTAATACTGAGTCAGTGTTACCAATCTGGCCTAGGCCGATGATTTTTCCTTTAGACTTGTCACCAAAGGTGACATGACCACCATCAACCTTTATTAAGCTCTTGAAGCAAGAATAATCTCCAGTCATGTGTCTTGAGCACCCACTGTCTAAATACAATATCTTCTTGTGACAGCTCTTCAAGCAGGTCTCCTACAAAATAGATTTAAACAGGAAATGACTTTGGTACCCAGATTTTCTTGGGTCCAGATAGGTTAGCAATCAGGGCTTTAGGTACCCAGATTTGTTTTATTGGTTTCATACAATTAACAGAAGTAACATATTTTGAAAGATAAACTTTATTTGGTCTATAACCATATGAATATCCTGTTGAAGCATATGAATTTCCAAAACTGGAACTAGCAAAAAAAATCAGACTTAGGAATAAATCGGGTTCTGGTGAACTGTCTCTGTCCAGGTTGGTATCCTAAACTAGTAGCATATCTAGGTGCAACATGCTTTCCTAGCATTTGAGTTAGAACATCCTTTCCATTTGTGAATTCTTCTAAGTCCTTTCTGAGTTGCTCATTTGACAGTTTCAGTTCTGTATTTTCCTTTAATAGTTGAGCATTCTTTTCCTTTTCTATATCAAGATCAGATTTATGCTTAACACTTAAAGCATACTGTTTCTTTAAACCTTTTTATTTTTCTTTAAGATCATTACAGGTTTCTTCTAACATATCACAGTATTCAAATAGTTCATATTTTGACATGTTTTCTGAATCCGAATCATCTCCAGAATAATATGAATTTAAAACAAGAGTGTTAGATGTTACCTCAGATGTATTTGTCATGAAACACATGTCGGCTCGATTCCTTTCAGAGTCTGAAGATTCGGTTTCACTTGTACTGTCTTCTGAAGCACTCCAGGTAGCCTTCATGGTTTTCTTGTACTTCTTGTCTTTGTAATCATATTTCTTTTTGAATTTTAACTTTGGATAGTCTGCTTTAATATGTCCTTTTCGCTTGCATTCATAGCAGACAACTTTATCAGTCCTGTCAGCTTTCTTCCAATCCTTTTTCCATTTGCCTTGTTGATCATACTTTCCTTTGTAATTTTTTTTCCTAAAGAATTTCTTTTTCCTATAAAACTTCTTGAATCTTCTGGCTATCTGAGCCATTTCTGCATCACTGTCATACTCTGAGTTTTCACTTGTTGAACTCTCATCCTCTATTTGTATTTTCTCCTTCTCCTTACTCTTCAAAGAAGTAGACTTGAAATCTACATATATTCTTTTCGGTTCATTAACTTCCTCTTTGTTTACCTTGAGCTCTTCTTCAAACATCATCAATTTTCCAATAAGTTCTTTGATAGGTAGAGCAGCAATGTCACATGATTCTCTGATTGAGACAGATGTGCCTCTCCATCGGTCTGGTAGACATCTCAAGATTCTCATAATTTGTTCCTTTGCTGGAACAACTTTTCTGAGTGAATTCATCATGTTGACTATCTCATTAAACCTGAGATACATGTTAGAAATAGGTTCATCAGACTTCATTTTAAAATTATCATACTTAATAGTATAAGTGTTCAATCTCATTTCTTTAACATTATTTGTTCCTTTGTGAGAAACTGCCAAGGTATCCCAAATTTCAAAATCAGTTTTGCATGCAGAAATTCTGTTAAATTCTTCATCTCCTAGAGCACAGTATAGAGAATTCATAGCTTTACAATTATTATTGTAAGCAGTCTTTGTAGGTTCATCCCAAGTAGATCTATCAGTAGTGGGAATTTTGTATTCAGATTCAATAGAAGTCTAAATATCAAAACTCATTCTTTCTAGATGAATTTTTATTTTAAGTTTCCACTGAGCATAGTTATTTCCATTAAAGAAAGGTGGCCGGTTAGTAGCAGCACCCTCAAGTCTATTATCCATTATAAACAAAATTTAAAGAGATAAAAATTTAGAAATAACAAAAATTTTAAGAACTTTAAAATAAAACTAAAATCACAGTTGAAAAGTAGAGAGTAAATAAAAAAATTTCAAAACACACAACCTCCTCTGATACCAAATGTTGGTCAGAGTGGACACTCAAGAGGGGGGTGAATTGAGTTCAGATTAAAATTTCTGCTAAAAACAATTTCTATTAAAATCCCCCAATTTCAAAAACAAATTAAACTGTAGTGAATTTATAAATATTATAAAGGTTCAATTAGTTTCTCAAAGATTGATTAATTCTCAGTTAACTTAATCTTATGATTAAATTAACTTTTGAAACTAACTTACTGGTTTACAATAAATATAAACACATGCGAGTTTAACTATCAAAGTAGCTTTGAAAATAAATTATATTTCAAATTAATAGCAGCGGAATATGAAATAAATGTATATAGTATGGATATAGATTTTAACTAAAAACACAAGAGTTAACCAAGAGGTTCAGTCTCAAGCCGAGACTTAGTCCTCTCAAAATTTATATAAAGTGATCCACACCCTGGATCTGGGTTAACAACAGTGATCACACTGTTCAGGTCAAGAGACCTCTACCACAGTTATATATGGGATAACAAACAACAGCTCAAAGTTGTCCAAGTCACACTCGACCTCTACCACTATCCACAGTGGGAAATAAAGGATGTAAAGATTGTGAGGGAGGATTTACAAATCCTCCAATTAAGGTTCAGGAGACAATGTGTGTGTAATAATTAACAGGCTACACACACTGTTCATAATGAAAATACTAAATCACTTAGAGCAAGATATATAGTTTAGAATGGCTCTAGTGATTGCAGTGCAGCTCTGGACTCCTTTGTATTTGATCAGAAATGGTTTTGAGTCCTTCTCTGGTATTTGACTTAAAAATAGAGTATCGTTTCTTCTTTCAGTGCTTCCAGGTTCATCTTGGTTATCGACTCAGAAAATGAAGTGTTCTGTGTAGTTCTTCATTAGCATAGATTGCTCGATGTATGTTCTGTGTTCTGGAGTCTGGTAGTAGTAGTCTTGTGAGTGCAAGTTCTCCAGTTGTTCTTGGCACGTTTTGAGCTTGATCACGAGTGTGTTCCCGTGTGCTCAATATCTTCAAGTCTCTTGTCTTGATTCACTGATACATACACATTGTTCTTGGTTTTTTTCTTGTATGTATTATCTCTTTCACATTCACCCCCTTTATAACTTTATGCCTTTTTTTGCTGAGAAGAAGGAATGATTATCCTTTTCAATCGTACTTGGTACAGTTTCCTGAAATGGCAACAGAAATCATTTAATAACATTAGATGCATCAAAAGTAACAAATGTTGTCGTTAGAGTAATAAAAAAATAGTGTCGAGGATATAGGATTTGACTCTGCAGTTAATTATAGGTAACTGTTTGTTTGTAGACGTGTACGGTTGACTCTGTGTAGGATCTTCCATCGGTAGGTATTAAAACTCTTATCAGTAGCTCTTATCGGTATCTCGATGAACTTAGTTCCATCAGTTTCTCTAGCCCTTATCGTTAGCTCTTATCGGTATCTCGATGAACTTAGTTCCATCGGTTGCTCTTGGCTTTCGGTAGCTCTATGCATCGGTAGCTCTAGCTATTATGCATATCAGTAGATCTCTGTCTATCGGTAGCTCTGGCTGTCGGTAGCTCTGGTTGTCGGTAGCTATCTGTCTATCGATAGCTCTGGCTGTCGGTAGCTATCTGTCTATCGGTAGCTCTGTGTCTATCGGTAGCTCTATGCAGTCATGAACATCGGTAGCTCTATTCAGGTCAGTGATACTTACACTTGATTGTCTTATGAAAAACACATCTAATTCACTTAGAATCATTTCAAAACTTATATAAACATGGATAATCGAGATTAACATAAATCAGAAATTATTTTAACATTATTATTAACTTGATCATCGATTTGAAAGAATTAAATTGTAGATCAACAGTAATTGTGAATATCATAATATATGAACACATAATTGGGATTGTCAAAACATATGAATACAAGATTGGGATTATCAAAACAGGTGAGGTCAACAAACTTTTTAAAAATATTTATGTCTATATAAATACAGTCATGAAAATCATTTCATAAAAACAAGGACATTAAATAGAAATATTTAGAAAATAAATCTTTAAAACACTAAAAATGGGGTTTTTAGTTAAAGAGTCCATTACCTTAAGTCTAACTTGTCCTGTATATTATTTAACTTCCTAAATAAAAAACATAGGTTAATTATTTAATTTATTGTGAAACTTTTTCAGGTTTATTGTTCCTTTTATTTCATGAATTACCAAGTTGTAACAATTATTTATTTATTTAATTTCATGTCGGATATTTTGATGATATTTGATTCGTAAGTTATAAATGATTTTGGTAGGTTGATTGTGGTAAAATTTGTCAACATTTCATCATATCCATAAAAATATTCATGAAATTATTATAACTATTATACATTATTTATACATTGAACTCAAACCATGAAATATGTTTAGGAAAAATGAACTATTTTGAAATCATGGCGATAGAAGTTCGAACGTACGCATGTGTAACATTTTAATTTTTCAATGATCATTATGAAAAGAATGTATGTATTATTATATATTTAAAGATTGATAATAATAAAATATATATCATTAAAATTCTGTAAATATAGTTTTATATATAATCCTTGTGATGTGATGATAAGAACAAATCACATTGCTTCTTGGAGGTCATAGTCCATATATACACATGAACGACGTTATCATTTTTATGTTCATGGAATGTTAAGAAGGTAATTGAAAATTTTTATTTTCATAATTATAAATATGTAATGAATATAATATATTAATATTGATTTTATCAACATAATCTGTTATTTTGAGATGGCTATGGAAAAAAATTTACATCTGTTCATGATGCGGTAGTCTTTTGTACACACGAACGATTAATTATTTTCGATTATGATGGAAGTGGATATATATATAGGTCATGAAACTAACACAATAAAATATAATTATATTAATTATACTTTTTTTAATATGTTTGAATAAGGCTTTATGGTTTCATAAAAATAAAAAATATATAAATTCTTAATTAAAAATTATACCTCTTCTTCAAACAATCTCTTTTGGTTAACACCTTAAGACCACAAAGAATAGTGTTATGCCTACAACAATACCTCTAAAAGTGGAGAATGATTCTAGGATGGTATTTGGGATGTTACTTTATGAACCAAATAGGTTTTTAAGTGATATGATAAGGGAATAAGATGTTCTATTTAAAAAGTGAGAGGAGGGGAACTCTTGGAATTTCTCAAAATATAAAAATACAATAAGGCTACTATATAGCCAAAGACATTCAAATGGAATATAAATTCAAAAGGGGTGAAATTTTAGACCATATATTGTCCCATTTGGGATTATTTAATATTTTTATGATTTTTATATAATTTAATAAAATATTAATTCCATAAAATATCATTATTTTCAAATTTGATATTATTCATTAATTTGAATTTAAAATCATAAATAAAACATGTAAAATTAGAAAAAAAACTACTTTATTATATCCTAAACATGGTAAGGTAGTATATAATTTTTTTATCACATTAAATATTTAAAATTATATTTATATTAGTATTTTTAATATCCTTTATTTTAATTTTCTGTTAATTAAATAATTAGTACATGAGTGTTGTTCAAGCATTTAAGGTAAGTATTTCTTCCATAAAAATTAAAATTAAATTACCATGATGTTTATAAATCATTAATATTTCATAATAATATTAATTTGTTAACATATCCTATATATAAACACATATTTCTCATCATTATAATTTTAATTTTTAGAGTTTCTAAAATCATTTTATTGATTTTTCTTCTACTTTAACAAGCAATATGTTAGTGTTATATAGGAATAAAGGTAATTATTTATTGTATAAAAGTTTAAAAAATCATAAAAAATAATTAGATAATTATTCTCAATATAATACTATATATTCATACATTATGTATATTTACCCATATCCATGCCAAGATAACTTAATTAATTTGTTAATTTGACTTTTCTTTCCTCATAAAAGCATTGCATAATCATTTGGATTGGATTCTTGTTATATAACTAAATAATTCCAAATTATTTTTCTAAATCTTAATTTATAAATGATATTTAATAAAAATTTAGTGAAAAGAATGTGTACTTCCCAATAATAATTTATAAAACACCAAAATAGACTTTTTCCAATGTTGCACAACCACTATATCAGCGCTGAAAATGATTTTCATATTTATCAAGAAATAAATTATAATTCACGTGTTATAATTTTATTTTTATATGATATTTATATTATAATATCATATAGGACTCATTCCATAAGTATTATATATTTTTATATTATAACATCACAAAACACACACTTTTTTATTCGGTGATAAATTCATAAACAATACTTTTCAGGCATTCATATCGAAGATGGTGAACTAATTTTCTCCAATCAAAACATACAAAATAAAAAAAATAAATATCAAATCACTTACATAACCATGGAACTTTTAGTTTAAATATTTTATATAATTAATACCAACTAATTGCAAATTTAATTCATAAATATATGGTTCATAAAGAGAAAAATCACCTCCCATTATACTCAACTTTTATAATTTTTCATTAGGTTATCAAAATCATCCACATGAAACCCATTCTAGAAAAAAATTATCCAACCTAATTATTTATAACATGGTTAATAGGAAACATAATAATGGTGAGTTAAAATTATCAATAAGATTAAATATAAGAATTAACAATTGAATTTCATCAATAAACATTACAAGAACATAAGGGTATGATGACATAATCAAAGTGAATGGTCGAATCATAAAAAACCCATGACCATCAGTACCTAGATAAAAAAATATAAAAATGTTGAAAAATAAAGTGTCATCATAATCAATAATAATGAGCCATTTGATATCAATATTGATCATAAGAAACGTTATAAACCCATAACATGCTATTAAATAACTTTTCAGTAACTTATAGCATCATATTAATAAACCCATTTCAAAGCACTTTTAATCAGAATCATCACATGGTAGACTTGAAATATAAACATTACCCAATTCATTGGTGTGCTATCTAGGAACGCCCATCATTTAATCTATTATAGGTTTACCTGACTATATGTGGTGTACTAAATGTTAAGCTATAAGGGGTTTACCAAATTCTATCTGGGCCACCCCCCCCCCCCGATTAATATATAATGGGATTACCATGTGTTATCTATTCCACACCATGTTATGTTTTAATGGGTTATCTAGAATTATCCTAGACACCCCATGTTTATATAATTTCCAAAAACTACAACCTGAATACATTACATGTTTCATCTTGAACTAAAATAAACAATCATTATTCATTTTATAACATGATTAAACAATAGAAAAGAAATGGTTTTCATGTTAATCTCTATGAAACATAATTTACCCAGGGAAAATAAATTGGTTCTATAAGAATCTATTTGAAACATGGTCAACCCATGAAAAACAAAAATAGTTTTCATACCAATATATCTGATAATGATTAACTTGTTGAAAATAAATAGGTTCTATAATAGTCTCTTTGAAACAATCATTATCCATCCAAAGAAAAAATGAGGATGGTGTCAATAAAAAACAAACCTAGTGGAGGATAAGTAACAAAAATGGTTTTTTATGTTTATGAATTGAAATTCCATTAAAATGTCATTAAAACAATCTTGTGGAAAATATCCTTTTAATTATGAAAACACTTTTTAATATATAAACTATTTTGAAAATAATTTTCTTTGAAAATTTTTTTTGAAAGAGAAATATTTAAAAATATACTCATACACCTGAAAATGAAGCTTCAATGAAATTATGGTCACGTTGGTGGGTAAATTCATATATATCATAAAGAACATTCTGTTTTCATGGTGAAAAGGTTATAAAAGTTGATTTTTTGTAAAATGACAAAAATATTCCATTGAAAACATTTTATAACAAAAATGGGTAAAAATTTATTTAATAAAAAAATTTGGAAAGTTCAAGATCATTTTTCAAAACATTTATTTATTATCTAGGTTTTTGGGAGAAAATCAATTTCCAACGAAAAAGAGAAATGAAGTCGAACTATATAAAAAACATTTTCTAACACATTTTATCTTACAAAGAGAGGAAAATGGTAATATTACATGTAAATATAATGATTAACTGGAGTAGAATAAAATTCATGAGTTTATTTAGATATAGATCATAATATTTCATTTTTTGAAGCATAATCATTAACAATCCTGATAATCGATGAAATTATAACAAAAGACCCTTACCATTTATGTAACATAGAATTGTAATACCGATGAATGAATAAGATTAAAATAAACTTATAATATCATGAAAATAAGTATATTTGTGTTATAACATGTCAATTAAAGTTATATACACCTCATGAAATAAGATAGGTGTATAACATAACAGACGTCTCAAAGAAGAAAAATTTTAACAAAAATCCCATACCCCTTTGGTAACTTTAAAACCATAAACCACATGAAAGATATATCATAAAATTGATATATAAATAAAAAAAATTTAAGTATAATAATAATATTATACATTCATGGGTAGTATATACAGCATAAAGAAAAATTAAGTGTTGAATAAGGCATATGTCTCATAGAAATAAAAGTGGGAGGAGAGAAACCCTTACATAGAGTTTGATTCATCTTGTGTTTCTTTATATTCTTAAATAATAAAATTATATTAATTGTTTAACTTATTGAGAAAACTTTTCAAGTTTATTATTAAATTTATTTAACTTATTAACATTTTTTATAAAATTACTTAATTAATTAAATTTATGTTGGATGTTTCGACCATATTCGATTTATGTATTAAAAATGAGTTTGGTAGGTCGACTATTGTCAAATGGGTCATTATTTAAACATATAAAGAGTAATAATCATGAAATAATTATCATATTCATAAATATATTATTCTTTTAAAACCCATCATAGAATATGGTTATGGAAAATGATATAACATTATGAGCATGGTGATGGTATGTCGTACGTATACATGAGTAATGTTTCCATTTTTCAATGATCATTATGGAAAGAAGGTATGTGATATTTAATCATTAAATAAAGTTAATTATATCATAATTAAAATATTTTTTTATTATATATACTTATATATATATATATATATTATTCTACTGATTTGGTGATGAAAAAAGAAAAATCACATCACTTATAAGAGGTTGTAGTCGACATATCCTAAAACGACATTATCATATTTTAGTGTGTGAAAAGGTAAGTATAAAATTATATTTTATATTTACAAAAAGATAATTATGTCATTAATATCATAATTATATATTTTATGTAATATATATTCATTATATTTACCCTTATTACCTTCTATTTAACACATCAGTGAAAAATGATTCGCATCACTTTACGGGTCGATAGTCTGTCGTACACAAGAAAGATGTTATTGTATCCCATACGATGTGAAATATAAAAAGGTTTTATATGATATAATTAATAAATAGGTATAATTATGTTATAAATATAATAAATATCTTATATAAATAGTATTTACATCATTTTTCCCAACCATGATAGTAGGTAATGGAAAAATTAATGATATCGTTTTGCGAGACGGTAGTCCATCTTACACAGGAATGATGATTTCATAACGTATTTGATTGATGTTTATGTGTATATAGGTAGTAACATTAACATAAAAACATATAATTATATTGAGGATATTTATTTTATTATATAAAAATGGTATAATAATAAGTTAATGGGTTGGAGAAATAAAAAAAATGAAAACACATGTTGATGAACATTACCTCTTCTTTGGGTAACTCCTTTTGGTTTGCACCAAAGGACATACTTGGTTGGATTTATGACCAATATAAGTCTAATAGGATGCATTTAGAGAAGTTTATAAGTTATTTGGATAGGTTTCATCTGATAAAAATTTCATGATATGTATTAATAGATGATAAGAGGTGGAGGCCTTTTATAATTAGGGTGAGTGGGAAACTCGTATATTTTTAAAATAATGAATTCCACTGATGTTTTTTCCTAGTCAAGTGGGATAAATAATGACAAAAATAGATACCTGAAGGTATAATTTTTATATATGGCAATAAAATGGTTTATTGAAAATTTTATAGTTCATTTGACTCTTATGTTTAAAGTTTAACTACTATATAAACTCATTTTTACCCCAATCGCTACGATTAATTTTATTTGTTTTCACTAATCACTTTGGTAAAAAATTAAGTTGGAAATATTAGCCATTATAAATTATTATTATTAAAAATATGTATTCCATTTTATCAAATTCAATTAACATAAGTGGAGAAATTAAATTTAATATTAATCATGTAGACGTGGTGAGACAACATGATTTTGATAAGGGTGTTTTTTTTAGAAAAATATGATTCTATATTAACTATATGAATAATAATAATAATTGTATTAATATAAATTAATATATATGACATATATTCTATTAATTTCATCAAAAACATTTCCCAGTAGGATTTATTTTAGTTAATAAAAAAGAAGAAACATTATGAATTTTAAAGCTGTTTTTAGAAAAACCCCATTTTGAACCCAATAACAAAGTTATACAAAAACCCAATATAAATTTTATTAAAAGTATCTAATTTTATTATATATAACATATGTTACTTTAAAATATATTTAAAACATATTGGGTATTTTAAATTACATAATATATTGAAAAGGAAAGGGTTCTATAAAAATCGGTATTTTCATTATTCCCTGAAAAATCAATATTTTCTGAAAATGGCCAAAATTTACCCCAAATTAAATTTTGATATTACAATTTAAAAAAAATTATTTTTAAAATTAATTTTATAAATGTTTTAAAAATTATTTTTAAAATAAGTACGCCATAAAAAATGTGACAAAACTTTTTTTTCAAAAAATATAACGTTATAAGTAAAAAATTTGATTTATCATGTCTAGAAAACACATATAATGAATGTTAAACATTATATTTCTTATATTATAAATTAATTTCATTAATATAATCTATTAGGATTGGTTTTCTAAATGTATTTCCGTAAAACACTCTTGTTTTTATTAAAATAGTTTTTTAGAAAAATATTTTCTTTTATTTTAAATAGAAATTTATTTTCATTTATAATTAATTGGTCACTAAATAATTAGTTACATAAAAATTTGTAAAACTTATTTTAATAATTTCATTAATCCTATTCATACCACTATTTTAATAGCTGGGTTAAAAGGATAATATATATCATGGGTCGTTTATGTACGGTGTTGTGTGTTGAATGTGTTATCAAACTAAAAAAAACTCAAGGTTGGGTGTAATGAAAGGAAAATAGGTTGTTGCATGAAACATAAGCTATAAAATAAATTATAGCACCCCAAGATATCTTAGTAATTTATCTCATTAAAGTAATTCAATAGCTTGCACTACATGAAACACCAAGTTCGACCGCACCACAACTTACCAAACTAGCTGTTCAAAAAGCGGTTATCACTACGAGAAAACTGCCGTTTAGCGGCGGTTTTTTCACAGCGGTTTTAAAAACCGCCGCGAAATGCGTTTCGGGCCGGCATTTCGCGGCGGTTTTTAAAACCGCCGCTAAACGGCAAAAAAAAATTATTTTTTTTAATTTTATTCGAGGATTAGCGGCGGTTTTTTAAAAAACCGCCGTGAAATAGCGGCGGTTTCGGTAAAACCGCCGCGAAATGAAATGAAAAAAAATAAAAAAACGTGAGAAACCCCGAAATCACTAAAACGACCATAACTTTTGATCCGGGCGTCCGTTGAAGCGCCACGACCAGTCAAATCGAAGCTCATGAAGAGATATAGAGGCACATATAATCAAAACCGTGAGACGGTCTATGGTGTGGAAGATATTAGAGTTATAAAAAAGTTGAAAAAAGTTCTCCAACTTCAAACGGCCATAACTTTTGCTCCGGGTGTCCGTTTGGGCTCTACCACATATCAAATCGAAGCCAGCGAAGAGAGCTACACACCAATTCAACACAAGCAAGATTCTATCGTGTTTTTCGACCCGAAAACCCCTCTGAAGGCCTCCAAAACCCCGTTTCTGTCACCGGTGTCCCGTCGAACTTGTCTTCAAACAGACCTAACTTTCGATCCGCGTGTCAGTTCGGCCTCCTCCACCTGCCAGATCATAGCTCGTTCCATGAGCTTCACTTTGACTGGTCGCGGCGCCCACATGCACTCCTAGATCATATGTTATGGCCTTTTTAGTGGGTATCGGGTTTGTTAGGTTTTTCAATGCCTCGTTTCTAGCACCCGTTCCCCGTCATCTTTTTTTTAAATGGTCGTAACTTCCGATCCGCCTGTCCATTCGGACTCTTTCATCTTTCAGGTTGAAGATCGTTTCAGGATCTTTTATTTGACAGGTCGCGGATCTAAAACGGACTCTCGGATCTTAAGTTATCTCCGTTAATGTGAGTCCAATGTTTTTGTCTCTTTATGACCGTTTTGACGGGTTTTAACGGTAGCTCCATTTATTACTGTTTATTTGGGTTTCCATGACTTGTTATCTTTATCAATGGTTTTTTGTGGGTTATTATGATGATTATGTTGAATTATTAAGGAGTTTTCCAGAGTTGTCACGAGTTTTCATGCGTTCTCATTCTTTCTAATACCTCATTCTTCATATGCTTCTCCATCCTTTTTCATGCATTTTCATGATTTTTCATCCCTTATCACGTCTTTTCATACGTTTTCATGTGTTTCCTTTATTATTTATTATTTATTATTTATAATATACTTTAATTTATTTATTATATATTATTTGTAACTGGTTATTTATTATTTATTATTTATTATTTATTATTTATTATTTATTATTTATATTTATTAATTATTTATGTTTATTAATTATTTAGTATTTATTATTTATTATTTATTATTTATTATTTATTAGTTATTTTTTATTTTTTATTTTTTATTATTTGTTATTTATTATTTATTATTTATATTTATATTTATTTATTATTTATTATTTATTATTTATATTTATTTATTATTTATTATTTATTATTTATTTATTATTTATTATTTATATTTATTTATTATTTTTTATTTATATTTATTTATTATTTATTATTTATTATTTATATTTATATTTATTTATTTTTTATTTTTTATTTTTTATTTTTTATTTTTTATTTTTTATTTTTTATTTTTTATTTTTTATTTTTTATTATTTATTATTTATTATTTATTATTTATTATTTATTATTTATTATTTATTATTTATCTTTATTTATTATTTATTATTTGTTA
The DNA here is from genome assembly GCA_963277665.1 of Viscum album. NCBI lineage: Eukaryota > Viridiplantae > Streptophyta > Magnoliopsida > Santalales > Viscaceae > Viscum > Viscum album. The sequence continues at coordinate 1,204,765,338 of OY728159.1, read as the reverse complement.
TTTATTATTTATTATTTATCTTTATATTTATTTATTATTTATTATTTATTATTTATCTTTATTTATTATTTATTATTTATTATTTATTATTTATTATTTATTATTTAATATTTAATATTTTTTATTTTTTATTTTTTATTTTTTATTTTTATTTTTTATTTTTTATTTTTTTTTTTATTTTTTTTTTATTTACTATTTATTATTTATTATTTATTATTTCTTATTTATTATTTATTATTTATTATTTATCTTTATTTATTATTTATTATTTATTATTTATTATTTATTATTTATTATTTATTATTTATATTTTTATTTATTTATTATTTATTATTTATTATTTATTATTTATTATTTATATTTATTTCTTATTTATTATTTCTTATTTATTATTTATTATTTATTATTTATTATTTATTATATATTATTTATCTTTATTTATTATTTATTATTTATTATTTATATTTATTTATTATTTATATTTATTTATTATTTATTATTTATATTTATTATTTATTTATTATTTATTATTTATTTATTTATTATTTATTTATTAT